>CM040119.1:328606592-329067267 GCA_022559845.1 Amorphophallus konjac
GGATATTGATAAGTAACAGTAGACAAGTAAGTTAATTGTTGCCACTCATTATGTTACATAGGAAATCATGAGCATAGGGGGATGCTACTAAATGGATTGATATCACCCTTTGTTTAACAGTGTTACGGGAAAAAAGAAGGAAATATGAATCAACTACTTGACTATTGGCATTTTGTATCTATTTGTTCAATTATATTTTGTCTTATCAAGATATACACAAAAAATAAACATGTCCAAATATAGGTTAGTGAACCAAATTTTTTTGTACAAGAAGGTTATTATTCAAAAAACTATTGTTCAACGTGCAAAACTTTGTTCATTTTTCATTTCCTAGTTCCTTTATATTTGTTCTCCTATAAGCCCACAATTTTTTTATTAAAAATACATATTTTTGTCTATTAACTATCATTGTAGCAGCATGACAGCTTTTTTTTAGATTATTGCGATTCACCATGTGATATTTGACAATTATGTAGATTGCTCCTTCCCTCCCTTGGTGTGTTACTTGCTCCTTCCCTACCTCGGTGTGTTACCTGCTCTTCCCCCTCGGTGTGTTACCTGCTCCTTTCCCCTCAGTTAACCTGGTAGCATCATACTACGTTTGATTATTAATATAGCTGTTTATGATGATGATATCTAATAATAGGGCACTGCATCTAAATAGTGTTGTTAATATGCCTCGGCTTTTGTTTGTTATTGATTAAATTATGTTGTTCTTAAGAAAGTATGAGTGGATCAAAGGATGGTAAAAATAGGGTGGCCAATTAGAGAAACGAGGCAGACTTGTGTTTCGTAGATCTGCTTGTCGAGTACCATGTCAAAAATGACAGTTTTGCCCATGGAAATTTTACAAAGGAGACATGGAGAGATACTGTGAAAAAATTCAATAAAATGACAAAGTTAAGATATTCATTGAAAAATCTAAAAAATCATTTTAAAAACCTGAAGAAGAGATACTCTTTAATTATGACTATAAAGAACCGTTCAGGATGGGGTTGGGATGACGGGAAAAAAATGCCAGTCCCAGGTGCAGAGGAAACTTGGGATGATCTCACTGCGGTAGGCAACATATTACACACTGCATTATTGATTTTAGCTATTATTATATTAATAACATCTGGGTATAATTTTTAGATCAACAAAGAGTACAGAGTAATTCAAGGAAAACCTTTCATAGTCTTTAACCAAATGGAGTTGATTTGCACCACTTCCATGTCGAGAGGAGACTTGGCTGCCAGTAATGAAGACACATCCTATCTTAACACACGTTGTGATGGAGAAAATGAACAACGGGTTGGCGATGATGATTCAAGGTTGGATTTTAATGTGAATACTATGTTGAATAGTGAGACAACCAGGGATCCTCCCGCTGCACCCACGAACATTCCCTCTAGTAATGTTAATAGGAAGAGGAGACGGACTTCACAGGGTAACGACGATTCAATTGACAAGTTGGTAGCCCTAGGTAATGAGATGTTAACATTGGCTCAAGAGATGCTGCAATTACAGAAGAAAGCTATTCTGCCAATGGATGAGACTATCAACATGCTTATCAAGTTGCCTGGACTTCCTGAGAAAGATTTGTATAGAGCTATTGATCTTATTAGATCTATCGAGGATCGTTCCATCTTCTTAGCCCTGCCAGAAGACGTGCGGCTTGGTTGGATATTAAGTCGCCTAAGCTACTACTGAAATACCTTCATATCTTTTTTTCTAGTTCTTACTTAAATGTGCAATTTTGAATACTGTCATTTACTCATGTAATTAGATGTGAACATATTTTACATTGTTTCATTTTCATGAATTGCCTTATCACATGCTCATGCGTAGTTTAATGATATTTTTTTGAATCATATATAGGATTTTCAGATTTTGCATTAGCAATGAATTCTCAACCAGTTCAGACGGCTCCTTCACTTGACCTCCTTATCAACTTTATGAAAGAGGAAGAGGAATATTAGGAGGAAGTTGAACATGTTGTTGTCCTTCAAATGTTATCTTCCCACACACCTATACCTATAACTCCAATGCACACATATGTTGGTCGAGGTCACATGTGGGTTAAAGAGTTAATAGCTGATCATGTGGGCAGATCATACTCTAGTTGTAACGACCCGAGAATCCGATTACCGGGAAAGACCCGATAACCCGAGACTCGAACTGCCGCCCACGAGCCGGGAGGGCTCGGAAGGGCTAAATGAAGTGTGGAGGCACAAAGAAATAGGAAATAAAGTAGGACAATACAATAATTAATAGAAATAAATAAATAATTATAGCTACAACAGAGTCTAGTCCAACAGAAAGTACAGTCTAAAGTAGTAAAAACGTACCACATGCCAAGTGAACACTCGGCCCGGCGAGCTGGCAACTGAGAACCTCCGCACCGCGCCCTCGAGCCTCGAGGAAGAACCGCCACACCTGAAAAGCAGGGAATGAGTCTCCAAAATAGAGACTCAGCAGGGATCCCGCGGAACCCCAACCGGAAACAACGGCGGTAGCGGAAAGGAAGGCTACAACGACAGCAGGAACAGCGAACCGGTGGCCGGTTAAAACTCGGCACTACAGCTACTCCTACTGTACCAAAAACACACCCCGGACTCATGGTCGGGGGATACCGAACTACACTAGTACCGCTTACCGAAGTAAAAATCCACGGTAACCACGCTGTAGAGGCCTGTCTCCCATGACACGGTCAACTTGGACACGTTGTCCAAGGTGCGACCCTGGCCGCCTTGTCACGGGTATCGCACAACAAGACGCAACCTCGGTAAAGCCACTAGCACTAGTCTCACGGTGCGAAAACCAACACGCGCCACGGCGAAACAACCGAAACTCAATAGCCAACACGACCGAAAACCCGAAGGTCGAAGTCGCGGAAACTGATAGTCTGTCACTCTCTGTCCAGAACAGGAGTACCTCCCATGAGAAGCACAGCCGGTAGTGTCCCCTGACGTCTTACACCGCACCGCAGGTGAACTGCCTGACGTGGTAGCGCCTACCAAAGGCACGGACACCGTACAAGTGACTAGCTGGGGTCACGCCCGTCGACGTGGGTCCAACCGCCCCCAACCACGTGTGCACACACAGACCATGCATCCTAGATCTGGCCCTCTGACCAGTTTTCCCCTGGAGCCAGACTCTAGCTACCGACGAGGGGCCTGACGGAAACCGGTCCACAAACCGGCTCTAAGGGTAGCCTCTCCACCACTCCCTGGTGGGACCACACACGTGTAAGCAGGCTACGACTAATGGAGGGTCACTGAGAGAGTATACTCTCAACTCAACGGAAAATAACGTCCGAACCCGATGAAGTACGGGGACCGTCCCACGTACCAGCACCATCGCACGGTGACCACAGTCGAAGAAGAAACGGGACTCACAGTCCACGGGCCGCACGCTCGGCCACGCAGAAACGTAGAAACACGGTTCCCAAGGTAGCTCACAGGCCGCCGAACCAAATCCCACTCTCAGGAAAATGTGGGAACTCTCCAGCCCCAGGCTGACAACTGGACTCGCAGTCCAAGGCCACCTGCATGACCCACGTGGAAAGCACAGAAGCATGATTCCCGGGGCAACGCACAAGCGGCCATGCCGATAACTGGACTCACAGTTCAAGGCCAAACATATGGCCCACTCAGGAATCATCTTCCAGGAAAACTCACGGCATGCGGGGGAGACCCCACCACACACACACCGACACACGGTGACTCGGTCTAGCGTAACATTAAAGCCTGACACCCGAGAAGTCACCCAGACTCTCAAACCCATGGGCACGCTAAACGAGGTAGCACGGTCCTCCCGGCACCCTCAAAACACGGACACATAATCCCACGGGTTTCTGGGGCACTCACAAGATCGCAAGTCGACCACTGGGTCACGACCGGGTCGACTAGGGACCAACACAACGCGAAACATTCGCGGAGAACACGAAAACTCATCTCGGCACCACACAGAGCCTGACGGTCTAAGCTTGGGCCGTCACAGTCTGTAACGGTCCAAGCCTCGACCGTCACAACCACTCTGAAGCACCAACGAAGGGTCGTCAGACGCTCGGTGCAAAGTTGAGTGTGACGCGCCTACCCTGGTGCGTCACAGTCTCTGACGCGTCAGCCCTGGTGCATTACAGTCTGTAACGGGCCAGCCTTGATGCGTCACAAGACAAGGTGAAACCAACTGTGACGCATCCCACTCGGTGCGTCACAGACTTTAACGGACCAACTCTGGTGCGTTACAACGTGGGTACGCGTCCGCTCTGACGCACCCACACAGGGGCGTTACAAGGTTGTGACGCGCCAGCCTTGGTGCGTCACAGGCCTTGACCCCGAACGGTCAAAACCAACGAACGAAAGCCAACGGTCAAATCGTCCCTAACGGTCCAACCCAGGCACGTCACAGCGCCGTGGCGGTCTATCGTGGGATAGTCACACATATATACCACCCAAAGGCTAAACGGGCCATGTGACGCACCCACCCTGGGGCGTCACAGGTTGTGACGGTCTATGGAAGGACCGTCACACCTGTCCGAGCGCGAAACGGCGGGAAATGACCCGAAAAATGTCCCATGCCCCCATACCTCCACGGGAGAGAGAGAAAACAAGGGGGAAGCCCCCAAATAGCCCCTAGTATGCATCTAAGGCCTCGGATCGGCCAAAAATGCAATGAAACGGGAGATCGGCCAACAAGCCCTAAAACATGGATTTTTTCCCAAATCGCCCTGATTAGCCCGCTCGGCTCACCACGGTCTACGAAACTCACGGAAGAGAAAGAGCACGAGGTGGCTGTCCATCTCCCTACCTCCACCGAAGATTTCGCGTCTCGAGCTCGCCGATCCACGAAGAAAACGCCGTTGAAGCCTCGTCGTTCCACGAACCCGCGGCCGAGCTTCACCACGCCTCCACCGCCTAGATCCTCATCCATCCTTGCCCGTGCCTCGCCCGCGCCGTCCCTGCCTCGCCCGCACTCCACCTCGTCGGCCGCCGGAGAGAGAGGGAGAGGGGAGAGAGCATGAGAAGAGAGAGGGAGAGAAGAGAGAAATGAGAGGGGAGAGAGAGAAAAATGGGTTTATATAGAAAATCCAGAAATTTCAGAAAATACCAAAAAATAGAAAATCACACCCTCGTGATCCTCGGAACGCACCGATCGTGATGGTACCACCCGTGCCCAGGTGAACGACCCGGTTCACCCGCAACGAGGTTCCGAAGAAATTTCATAAACACACATCGGGAATCGAAAAATACACGCGAAAAAGCCGCGGACGCGCTCCGGGGCTCCAAAACAGCTCCGGATTGCGCCGATCCGAACACGAAAGATGTCCGAAACATCATTTCGGACACAACGGAGCCAGATTCACCGGAAACGCAGATTCGGGACCCGAGAAGAAGGATCCGAAAAAATCCGAGGCATTACAGCCCTCCCCCCTTAAAAGAATTTCGTCTTCGAAATTCAGGACCTAGCACGAAGTCACAGGGAAAGAACACTGAACCAACTGACAACGCTGTCAGAGCCCCAGCACAGAAAACCTCGATTCTCATGAAAACACCGATCCTGAGGGACACAGCCAGACTTAAACATAAACAACACCTCGCTCCACGCGCCGAGCACACCGGCAAACAGAGCAGGCATACACAAAGAACACCGTCCAGCGTCACCTCAGACACTACAAAAAACCAATCATGGCACCGCTGCCGCCATCTCACTCACCGAGGAGACACAGCCCTCGCTCGAGAGATAGCCACCGATGCAACCCATGGTCGGCAGATGACCCAGACGCCAGTTTCGCAAACCCGCCGACTGGACTCACGCCCGACACAAAGGAACAGCCAAAACCGAGCTCCCACCAGCTCACGCAGCCATCTCAACAGACCGCAAGCAGAACATCGGCTCAGCACCAAGAAACACCCCACACATGGCAAGCTGAAAGCCAGACATAACAATGTGCCAACTCTGTCAGAGGATAAACTTCGACAAAGTCCAGATCCCATTCGGAAAGGCACATCTCAGAAATGACCACCAAAGGTCTCGCTGGCACACGACCCTCGCCACGCTCGAGCCCCAACAACCAGCGTCTTCTGTCTGTGAAAAGACATGTTGAACCCCCTTCTTGAGTGAATGTCTATTTTGATAGCTTTTGATGATGACCAAACACTATATGTATATATATATATTGTCTTTGAAGTGTTCTATCATCTAAAGTCTTGCAAAGCTTAACCTCCAATTGACGACTTGAAGCTAAGACGGTTAAATAACAATCTCAACGGGTAAGCCTCTTAAACTCAAATTGCAAGGCTACATCTAATTTCCAATTATGTCTTTGCAGGGCAAGGAACGTGCCTAAACACTTGAGAAGCTCAAGGACGGTCGGTGAGATCCACTTCAACTTATTAGCCCTTGAACTTATGGTTTGATGTTTCATTATTTCTGTTCTCAAGGATCATATTGGTTTAGGTCATATCTTAGCCTATTGGTTTGGTTTTCATTACTGGAACAAGGGTTGACCCATTGGATCAACCCCTAGGTCCCCGGGTGCTAAAAGATTGAGTGTTTGGATCCTAGCTGAAAGGGTCGACCCCTTGGGTCGACCCCCAGCTGCAAGGTTCGACCCCAAGGGTCAACCCCTGGTAGTTGGTTTTTTTAAATATGTCGGATTTCTTTTTTCCCAGCAGCAAGGGTCGACCCCAAGGGTCGACCCCTGAGAATTTTTTTTTTACCCGCACGGGGGGTCACGAGGGTCGACCCCAAGGGTTGACCCATTGCTTTTAGTTCTTGCAAAACCCCACGAGGGTCGACCCCAAGGGTCGACCCTTTCCGGTTCGGGGTGGCGCCGTCAATTGCGACCTTCGTGTAGGCTCGCCATAAGTCTTCCAAGTCCGGTCCATTTGCCCCAAATCACTCCTGGATATGTGGATATGGTCCCCAAGCTGTCTTTTGACCATCCAAATCATATAAAACATCCTATTGGGTTGTAAACCTAAGGGGATTCGGAGAGATCTAAAGTATGTTATTGTTCTAACCTTTGTGAGTGCAGGTTCACAGCAGCCGCTCCAGGGACTTCTTCCATCTTATTCTGAATCTGAAAGTGAAGGGAAGAAGCTTGAATCAAGCCTCTACATCATCTCCAACAGCAAGCTGCGTGGGATATCAAAGCTGCAACCGTATTTATGCGTCATAGTCTCATTCTTCCTCAAGGATCGATCTTCCTCCTGCTGAAGCACCAAACTACGTTCAGAGAAGAAAAAGGGGGAGCTCCAACCACAATAAATCATTCTTCACTCTCTATTTTCAGAATCATTTAGTTTGAACTTGAGCATTTGTTGTATAAACTTGAATCAGATACTTGTGTGTGGTGTTCGTGTTCGAAAACACGAACGTTTGCGTATTTGTGTGGCAGCCCAAATCGGGTGCCGTGTGTGTGTGTTTGCTATTCTACATAGCGTGTGTGTGTGGCTCACTTCATAGTGAAGTCTTAATCCTCACTGTGAGGGGTGGACGTAGGGCACACTTCAGTGTACCCGAACCACCAAAAAACTCCATGTGTTACTTGTGGTTTATTTTTTTGGATTCATTGTCGAGTGGGCTTCACGGTGAGTCGAGCATACACCACTTTCTTTATCAACCACATACCCTTATTTACACGCATTCACAAGTGTGATCATGTTAGTGTGAGGCCAAGTGCTTGTGTGCTTAATTATCATTGTTTTCACTTGGTAGAAATTTTAATTGGCCAATCAATTCACCCGTCCCCTCTTGATTGCCACCGTTCGGGACTAAACAAGACCATCCATTGGCTGCCAGATACACGTCAATGGGAAACCTCCACCGGCCCAACAGGCACGATCCAACTCGCAACAGGCCATCCGCTGACTCACACATAGACAATTACCACCACTCGAGCTACACTCCTCTCGGATTCCACATCTGATCTCGATCATCGCGCCAACTCGACCCTCTTCGGGGAGCACGATGAAACCAAATGACAAGATCCTGGTGTCTTCAGTCATCACCTGACTCAACTTAGACTTACAGGGGAACCATCCCACGCTGGTCACCAAATCAGGGATAACCATTGCAACACCAACGTCCCATCAAGGACCACCATTCCGACGCCAATCTCACAAAAAGGCCTCCGCCCACGGGCGTCACTCTTCCATCTGGTCTCATCAAATCCTTCGACCAATCCAAGTGGACACCGGCCAATCCCGATTACGCCCTTACCGCAGAGCCACGGGACACCACCTGAACAATGCTCACGGGTCCCCAAGCAACATACATCTCACCGTGGTCGGCTATGAGACTAGCCATACCAGTCACTCGCAGCCACCAACGGGAACCCACAGCATGCCAGAGATCACTTCTCCAAAAATGATCTGATCCGAGGACACGACTAGGAACACAAGTCGGGCACCAAGCCACCGACTCTGACCAACACGTCCTCGACCTCCGTCAGGCAACATCCTCAACAACCCCATCCGGGTCCAACACCGACGCCTGACACGGCTTCCATCACAGGAATAGGGTACTCATACGGCACACTAGCCAGCACATTCCCCAACACTCCATCCTGCCAGTGCCAAGAACCACGATACCTCAAGCAACAGCACGGCAATAACACGTTTCACACCGAGGAACCAATCCTCCAATGCTCAACGCAAACGCAGGAAATCCGCTCGTAGAAACCAACGCTACGATCCTGAACCAGTGGGTTACAAGCCCACCAGGCTTCCGCTGCGCACTCTGATCCGTGTGCACAGCCACCAATGCGAACACTGCCCAACCAGCACTCATCCTTTCGAAAAAGCGCCAGCACACCCTCACACGACAAGGGAAAGGGCACAACTTCTCATAGGCAACCACCTGGCCAAGATAAGGAGCACGTCTCGCACGGACTTCATGGCACACAAGGCCAACCAATCCGAACACGTAATGCAAGACGACGATCCTATCCAAGCACAATCTCTCCAACCAAAGGGGAGACCAAACGCCCTTCCGACCAATGGAAGAACTCCACGCTCGACCTGACCTCGAACATCGCGCACGCTGGAAACAGCACCATCCAGCACCAAGGAAAATCATCGCTTCCATCAGGTCAGCGCCTCCGACACACTCGACGAGTGTCACATCGGACCACAATCACAACATCTTTCGTTGCACCACCGCTGCAATTCCTCAAACTGCAGCGCACCACACCAAGAGCCGCAACACGAGCCATAACGACAACCGCTGATGCTCATCCTCGAGTCCCGAACTCACCGTAGAGCCTTCACACCTCAGACCAAATCCAAGGCGAACACACCCATCCACTGACAGAAGCGTAGGAGCAAAGACTTACCGGGACATCCCTGCCAAATCCTGCCTCAGAATCCGCAGAACAATTGGGACCGACACCTCATTTCTGACGCCACAGAGCACGATAAGAACATCAGGCTCGACGAAACAACAGCTCACCGAGAAGATATTCCGCTCACCCGAGCACACTTCTCGATCAGATCACCTCAGGAGCTAGACAAACCTCAACCTGGAGTGGCCAGAACCGACAGCAGCTCCCTCGAAGCACGCTCACAGCCACTTAACCACGGACAATCCTCTCCAGCCACCTGACCACGCTGCAGGTTCCTCAAACGCAGCACCGCGAGCTCATGCCTGCCAGCAACCTCTGCCCAACGCAGCATAACCAGGGCCACCACCGATGAGGGAGAAGGCTCTCGACCTCGATCCTTAGACCCCATACTAGCACGAAAGCCGCGGACAGCAACCACCTTCACAGCGCCGCATAGCGCACTCAAGCTCTCAAGCGAGAAACTAGGCGGAAAGCGAACACAAAACCCTAAGCTAGCTGCCGACTGTACGGGACCTTACAGACTCTGATCACTGCAATATTTCGAATTCCTATGTACGTCCACAACCTCCGCTTTGATACCAGCTGTAACGACCCGAGAATCCGATTACCGGGAAAGACCCGATAACCCGAGACTCGAACCGCCACCCACGAGCCGGGAGGGCTCGGAAGGGCTAAAAGGAGTATGGAGGTACAAAGAAATAGGAAATAAAGTAGGAAAATACAATAATTAATATAAATAAATAAACAACTACAGCTACAACAGAGTCTAGTCTAACAGAAAGTATAGTCTAAAGCAGTAAAAATGTACCACATACCAAGTGAACACTCGGCCCGATGAGCTAGCAACTGAGAACCTTCGCACCGCGCCATCAAGCCTCGAGGAAGAACCGCCACACCTGAAAAGCAGGGAATGAGTCTCCAAAATAGAGACTCAGCAGGGATCCCGCGGAACCCCAACCGGAAACAACAGCGGTAGCGGAAAGGAAGGCTACAACGATAGCAGGAACAGCGAACCGGTGGCCAGTCAAAACTCGGCATTACAGCTACTCCTACTGTACCAGAAACACACCCCGAACTCACGGTCGGGGGCTACCGAACTACACTAGTACCGCTTACAGAAGTAAAAACCTACCGCAACCACGCCGTAGAGGCCTGTCTCCCAAGACACGGCTAACCTGGACACGCTGTCCAAGGTGCGACCCTGACCGCCTGGTCACGGGTATCGTACAACAAGACGCAACCTCGATAAAGCCACTAGCACTAGTCTCACGGCGCGAAAACCAACACACGCGCCATGGCGAAACAACGAAACTCAACAGCCAACACGACCAAAAACCCGAAGGTCGAAGTCGCGGAAACTGACAGTCTGTCACTCTCTGTCCAGAATAGGAGTACCTCCCACGAGAAGCACAGCCGGTAGCGTCCCCTGACGTCTTACACCGCACCTCAGGTGAACTGCCTAACATGGTAGTGCTTACCAAAGGCACGGACACCGTACAAGTAACCACAAATAAGTTACTAGCTGGGGTCACGCCCGTCGACGTGGGTCCAACCGCCCCCAACCACGTGTGCACACACAGACCATGCGTCCTAGGTCTGGCCCTCTGACCGGTTTTCCCCTGGAGCCGGACTCTGGCTACTGACGAGGGGCCCGACGGAAACCGGTCCATAAACCGTCTCTAAGGGTAGCCTCTCCACCACTCCCTGGTGGAACCACACGCGTGTAAGTAGGCTACGACTAGTGGAGGGTCACTGAGAGAGTAGACTCACAACTCAACAAAAAATAATGACTGAACCCAACGAAGTACGGGGACCGTCCCACGTACCAGCACCGTCACACGGTGACCACAGTCGGAGAAGAAACGGGACTCACAGTCCACGGGCCGCATGCTCGGCCACGCAGAAACGCAAAAACACGGTTCCCAAGGTAGCTCACATGTCGCCAAACCAAATCCCACTCTCAGGGAAAGGCGGGAACTCTCCAGCCTCAGGTTGACAACTGGACTCGCAGTCCAAGGCCACCTACATGGCCCACGTGGAAAGCACAGAAGCATGATTCGCGGGGCAACACACAAGCTGCCATGCCGATAACTAGACTCACAGTCCAAGGCCAAACATATGGCCCACTCGAGAATCATCTTTCAGAAAAACTCACGGCATGCGGGGGAGACCCCACCGCACACACACCGACACACGGTGACTCGGTCTAGCGTAACACGAAAGCCCGACACGCGAGAAGTCACCTGGACTCTCAAACCCATGGGATCGCTAAACGAGGTAGCACGGTCCTCCCGACACCCTCAAAACACGGACACATAATCCCACGGGTGTCTGGGGCACTCACAAGACCGCAAGTCGACCACTGGGTCAAGACCGGGTCGACTAGGGACCGACACAACGTGAAACGATCGCGGAGAACATGAAAACTCATCTCGGCACCACACAGAGCCTAACGGTCTAAGCTTGGGCCGTCACAATCTGTAACGGTCCAAGCCTCGACCGTTACAACCACTCTGACGCACCAACGAAGGGCCGTCAGACGCTCGGTGCAAAGTTGAGTGTGACGCGCCTACCCTGGTGCGTCACAGTCTCTGACGCGTCAGCCCTGGTACGTTACAGTCTGTAACGCGCCAGCCTTGATGCGTCACAAGACAAGGTGAAACCAACTGTGACGCGTCCCACTCGGTGCGTCACAGGCTGTAATGGACCAACTCTGGTGCGTTACAACGTGGGTACGCGTCCGCTCTGACGCACCCACACAGGGGCGTTACAAGGCTGTGACGTGCCAGCCTTGGTGCGTCACAGGCCTTGACCCCGAACGGTCAAAACTAACGAACGAAAGCCAACGGTCAAATCGTCCCTGACGGTCCAACTCAAGCGCGTCACAGCGCCGTGGCAGTCTATCATGGGACAGTCACACACATAGACCACCCAAAGACTAAACGGGCCCTGTGACGCACCCACCCTGAGTCGTCACAGGCTGTGACGGTATCTGGAAGGACCGTCACACCCGTCCGAGCGCGAAACGGCGGGAATGACCCGAAAAATGTCCCACGCCCCCATACCTCCACGGGAGAGGGGGAAAATAAGGGGGGAGCTCCCAAATAGCCCCTAGTATGCATCTAAGGCCTCGGATCGGTCAAAAACGTAATGAAACGGGAGATCGGCCCACAAGCCCTAAAACATTGATTTTCCCCCAAATCGCCCCGATTAGCCTGCTCAGCTCACCACGGCCTACGAAACTCGCGGAAGAGAAAGAGCATGAGGTGGGGGTCCATCTCCCTACCTCTACCGAAGATTTCGCGCCCCTAGCTCGCCGATCCGCGAAGAAAATGTCGTTGAAGCCTCGCCGTTCCACGAACCCGCGGCCGAGCTTCACCACGCCTCCACCGCCTCGATCCTCATCCATCCTCGCCCGTGCCTCGCTCGCGCCGTCCCCGCCTCGCCCGCACTCCACCCCGTCGGCCGCCGGAGAGAGAGGGAGAGGGGAGAGAGTGTGAGAAGAGAGAGGGAGAGAAGAGAGAAATGAGATGGGAGAGAGAGAAAAAGGGGTTTATATAGAAAATCCAGAAATTTCGAAAAATATCGAAAAATAGCACTCCCGTGATCCTCGGAACGCACCGATCGCGATGGTACCACCCGTGCCCAGGTGAACGACCCGGTTCACCGGCAACAAGATTCCGAAGGAATTTCCGAAACACACACCGGGAATCGGAAAACACAAGCGAAAAAGCCGCGGACGCGCTCCGGGCCTCCGAAACAGCTCCGAATTGTGCCGATCCGAACACGAAAGATGTCTGAAACATCATTTCGGACACAACGGAGCCAGATTCACCGGAAACGCAGATCCGGGACCCGAGAAGAAGGATCCGAAAAATTCGGGACATTACACTAGTTTTCGTGTGCATCCTCGTCTTTTCTTAAGATTAAGAGATACATTAATGGAAAGAGGTGTACTGAATGATACCAAGAATATGTCGACCACTGAGCAATTAGCTATCTTCCTTCTCGAGGTTGGCCATGGGATTGGTAATAGGTTACTCAGAGAATGGTTCTAACATTCAGAGTCATTCAACATAGTATTCACATTAAAATCCAACCTTGAATCATCATCGCCAACCTGTTGTTCCTTTTCTCCATCACAACGTGTGTTAAGATAGGATGTGCCTTCATTACTAGTAGCCAAGTCTCCTCTCGACATGGAAGTGGCGCAAATCAACTTCATTTGGTCAAAGACTATGAAAGGCTTTCCTTGAATTGCTCTGTACTCTTTGTTGATCTGAAAATTATGCCTAGATGTTATTAATATAATAATAGCTAAAATCAACAATGCAGCGTGTAAATCACATGTTACCTACCGCAGTGAGATCATCCCAAGTTTCCTCTACACCTGGGACTGGCATTTTTTTCCCGTCATTCCAACCCCATCCTGAACGGTTCTTTATAGTCATAATTAAATAGTATCTCTTCTTCAGATTTTTAAAACGATTTTTTAGATTTTCCAATGAATATCATAACTTTATCATTTCATTGAATTTTTTCACAGTATCTCTCCATGTCTCCTTTGTAAAATTTCCATTGGCAAAGCCGTCATTTTTGACACGGTACTCGACAAGCATATTTATGAAACACAAGTCTGCCTCGTTACTCTAATTGACCACCCTATTTTTACCATCCTTTGATCCACTCATACTTTCTTAAGAACAACATAATTTAATCAATAACAAACAAAAGGTGAGGCATATTAACAACACTATTTAGATGCAGTGTCCTATTATTAGATATCATCATCATAAACAGCTATAATCATAATTAAACGTAGTATGATGCTACCAGGTTAACTGAGGGGAAAGGAGTAGGTAACACACCGAGGGGGAAGAGCAGGTAACACACCGAGGTAGGGAAGGAGCAAGTAACACACCAAGGGAGGGAAGGAGCAATCTACATAATTGTCAAATATCACATGGTGAATCACAATAATCTAAAAAAAAGCTGTCATGCTGCTACAATGATAGGTAATAGACAAAAATATGTATTTCCAACAAAAAAACTGTGGACTTATAGGAGAACAAATATAAAGGAACTAGGAAATGAAAAATAAACAAAGTTTTGCATGTTGAACAATAATTTTTTGAATAATAACCTTCTTGTACAAAAAAATTTGGCTCACTAACCTATATTTGGACATGTTTATTTTTTGTGTATATATTGATAAGACAAAATATAATTGAACAAATAGATACAAAATGCCAATAGTCAAGTAGCTGATACATATTTTCTTATTTTTCCCCCCTAACATTATTATACAAAGGGTGATATCAATCCATTTAGAAACATCCCCCTATACTCATGATTTCCTATATAACATAATAAGTAGCAACAATTAACCTACTTGTCTACTGCTACTTATCAATATTCCAAGAAAGATGCATGTAACCAGTCATGACAAAAGTCATTAAAGAACAAACACATTTGATGACAAGTTAATAGCCAATAAAAATCACAGATATCATTTGTATTTGCTGCATACCAAGGTAAAAGGGGAAGATCAGTACGTATGCTATAAACATAGGGGATTAATATGATATTTTTGGTTTAATATGACATTTCATTTGTATTTACTCATCCACTGCATACTGTCATTGTGCTATGTTTACATTATAGGGGAGGATCAATACATGTTCAGTGGTAAGGCACTCAAAGATGCTCTCATAAATCAAAACAGCTGAACAAGCTTGAGGCACCAATCTTCCAAAAAAAAGTTATGTACCTCCTATCCAATTAAAAAATGGATATCATACTTTCTTGTCAATGATAAACAACACACCAAACAAATGCATGACAAAAATAACATAAGCCAGACTCAGAATCTAAAATTGAACATAATTGCATCCATGTCTGTCATCTTCGAATAAATACAGATGACAATCATAAAGAGAGAATTTGATCAATAATGCTTGTATATTCGCCTAAACTTGGAAATACATCTTGGTGGTCCCCATCATAGGAAAGATCTCTACGATGAACGCATAAGTTGGGTTTAGCCAATTTCTCATAAACACATATTTTTAAATCGTTCAAAGTGATTCTCATTTTCACCATGTTTGAATTGTCATCGCCTCTTCTTTTTTATTTTTAATTAAGCAACTCAATTTCTCTGGATAAAGATAAGCAAAGTCATATTTACATCTAGCCATCATCCATTTTGCTCCATGGCAATCTTCCCTTTGTTAATCCAAATGCTCCAGACAAAGTAGGAATACCACACTTAACAAATAGATGATCAATAGATTCATTAAACATCGCAGGCGAGGAGCAATACATGTGGTGAGTCAAGATAAAATTAGAATGCAAAATAGACGAGCGCATTCAGCAAGCAGGTGAGCCGTGGAGATCGCACGGGAGATTCGTACTCACGAGCCAGGACGGGAAGGGGGCAAGGAGATGATCTGACGAGGGTTTCGTAGGAGAGGAAAGGAGAACGAGTGTTCCGTGGAGGAGGGAAGGATAAAGAGAACGCGTAGGTCGTCGGAGAGGGAAGGAGAACGCGAGAGTTCCGCCGGAGAGGGAAGGAGCAGGGTTCCGAGGGTTCCGCCAGAGAGGGAAGGAGCGGGGTTCCGAGGGTTCCGTGGGAGATGGAAGAGAGGAACAAGGGTTCCGTCGGAGAGAGAGAAGAAGCGAGAGGGTGGAGGGTTCCGTGGGAGAGGGAAGAGAGGAACGAGGGCTCCGTGGGAGAGGGAAACCGGGGGAACGATCGACAGAATATGAGGTGAGGAGAGAGAGGAAAACAAGGTTATTGGGCAGTTCCGGTGGAATGAGTTATCCTAGTTCCTAACCCCGTTTTCGAGGTTATACTCATTTCTCTTATCCCGGGATATCCCCTATCAATCAAAATATCTATACCAAACACATACTAATGGGGTGTTTGGTTGCGTTTTTTTTCTCCCTTATTTCTATCTCAAATTTAAAAAAGAGAGAGAGAACTCACTTAACCATGTTTGGTAAGTACTCCCTAATTTTTAGAAGAGAAATCAACTCCATTCAAATCTCTTTCTAAAATAAAACAACTCTCGAGTTTTTTTTTTAAAATCGTCCGTCTCGGGAGGCCATGGCCCGCCACACCCTGCGTCCCCCCCCCACCGGCGCCGGCCTCCCCCGTCCCCCCTCCGGCCTCCCTGCCTTTCCCCCCGCCGGCCTCCCCCTTCCCCCTGCCTTTCCCCCCTCCGGCCACCCATGCGGCCCTCCCCTCCCCTCCCCGGCAACCCCCTCCGCCGGCCTTCACCAGCACCAGCACGGCAGTTGCGGGAGGGGTCCTGGTCGGCCTTCACCGGCACGGAGTAGGTCTCTCTAGAGTAGATGTTGGGGTTCTTCACCACGAAGGGCTCCACGTAGTGGCCGTCCGTCTCAACGATGGTCATGTTGTGGCCCTGCAACAAGAACCCATCATCGGTACAACTGTTGATATAGGAGAACAGAACTCATATAGCTAGCTAGGAGAACAGTTGGCTATGTAATATATATACATATATACCTCAAGCTCGAAGTTGAAAGCAGATAAGAGGTGATGCTATTGATCCTGAGCCGGTATGTCTTCCCCGGCACCACCGTGAGAACGTAGGGGGAGCACTGGGGGCTGTTGGGGTCGCAGGCGGCGTCGGTGCCGGCTTGTGAGCAGTTGAAGCGTCTCCTGCCTTGGATGAGCAGCGACTGGGGCTCCCCCACCCACTGGAAGTGTCGGGAAGACAGCCCCACGGCCTGCTCGTAGGTGCTCCTGTGCCACCAATCGTTGAGGATGATGCTGCGGTCGTGGTCGTACTCGAACGGCTCGGCGACGCCGTCCGGGAGGGAGATGATCACGGGGAAGGCGGCAGGGAGGGCTCCTTCCCGGCATCCGCAGCGTCACCCGGGCGCGGAAGCGGAGGCGACGAACGGGGACGCCCAACGATGCCAAACATAATTACATAAATTTTAAAAATTATATCAACGATGTCAAACATAAATAGTTAATTTTTATCAATTTTAAAATTTAAATTAAAAATTGGCACATCACTATTTTTTAGATAGAAATAGTTTTTTAAAAAAAATTGTTCCCAAACACCCTATAAGGTTATTATGGAGTTATCCTCTACGTATTCCCATATCAAACGGGACTAAGAGAGTTGGCTGCCGGCTTAGATCTGATGGCCCCAGACCCAGTTTCCTAGTGAATGAGCTCATAATCGTTATCTTCTGCGCCGAGACCAATATGAACAAGGGCCTTTTCCAGAACGCTGAGATGACCTCCTCCTCCGACCTGTTAGCATGTGGCCAACAATAGATAATGGCACCGACAGTGCCCGTTGGGAGACACCTCACCGGGTTTCACGGATCATATTTGGGTGCACTGTAACAGTGGGACAGAGGGGAGGTGGGGGTGACGCACCCTATTATAATGATGGCTTGCCCATCGGAATGATACACAGAGAGATCGACAGATCTCAGAAGTGATACCCACCTTGCCGGAGTCCCTATACCGTCCGGGAGGAAACCCACCTCGGAGGTAAACCTACACTGGTATCAGAGCAGATCTGGCATCGGCCCTCAGCTGCTGCTGCCGTCGCTTCTGTAGCTGCGCCCTCACCGCCGACTTCCAGCATCGTCGCTGCCGCTGTCCTCCCCGCGTGCAGACGCCCCTGCCGCCACTGCCGCGGCCTTCCCGTCATCGACTGCTGCCGCAGCTGCGTCTCGCCGTTGCCACCGCCGCTCTGCTCCCACGTCCCGCCTCCACAGCAGCCGCCCAGTGCTGCTCACCGCAGCACCGCCCAGTCGTCACCTGCAGACCTCGCCGGCCGTCCCCGCCACCCTCACACGTCCGGCCGCCGCTACCGTCTGCTGCGGTAGATCGTGGCCGCTGCCTCACTGTTGCTACCGCCGCTGTGGCTCCCAGCTGCTGCTGCACTCCAGCGCACGCTGCTACCGTCCCCGCTGCGCCGTTGATCGTGGCCGCCGATCTACTACTGCCGCTGCTGTCCTCCCTCCGCCACTACGGCTCCCTCCACCGCCACCGCCGCTGCCGTGCTCTCTCATAGGACACCACCGCCGCTCCCCCTTGGTAACTCGCTACTGCGACGACGAGGTAAAGAAAAGAAGCCACCCCGCCCTTTTTCCGTGCTTTACGGTTGAGAATATAAAAAAGAAAAAAAAGGGGGAGGAGCGGCCTCACAGACTGCGAACAAAGACTGCCAAGTGGGTATTGTAAAGCTGCTGACATCTGTAGTACAGTAATCATATCTTGACCACCCATGTCATAACAGATAGAAAATTTAAGACATAAAATATGCATATAAAATAAAGTTTTATCATTTGTGTGCACCATCGTTACATATCTCAGTACAATATCTCGAATATGTGAATCATCTTGTCATCTCTTGAGTTTACATCAACCTGCCATCTGTCAGGGCAATAAAGGGGTAGGAGGCACCTCTCATCGGACAAAAGGGGCACATAGTCTAGTTCATTCTTTGCATATAAGAGTTCTGCCATCGGTCAGATTTCTTTGCATAATAAAGGGGTAGAGGATAGTGGGTTACACATCACGGTAAATTTTTTTTTAATCATCATTACCATCTGTCGAGCATAATAAAAGGGAGAGTTCATGAACCTCGCATTAGCTTGGGCATTTGGGAAAGAAGGATGTGTATATAAAATAATCCCAGGGTATCTTACTAGCATTGAACCTGTAGGCTGATTAAATAAACAGGGGGGTGTTTCTTTTTGTTTTAAGTAAACTTTTCATAGAAAGCCTGTTTCTAAGTTTAATTTTTTTTAACCTTAGAATCAATAGATTGTCAGTCTCCTTACGCTGCCACCGAGGATGCCCTTACTTTTTCTCTTGTGCTTCACTTGAACTCATTACGATTTTGAAAAGTCGTCACATAATATTTTTCATATTATGAGAGATTGATATATAATTAAATTATATTGATATTTGTCCTTTAGTAATTAATTTTAAAAAAATTATATATTTGAGCATGATATTTTTGCATGATTGATTATTTTTGTTGATTAATTATTTTTTATCACAAATTAAATAAGACAAAACAAAATATAAAACTCCTCACAAAGAAATGACAGAATTAATCAACGTAAATTTTAGATTAATTTTTATCATCATGTTTAGGCTTATTAAATTAAGCTATCATATTTTCATATTCATTATAATCATAATGGCCAGTAAGCTCATTGCTTCGGAGTTAGCAAAATTAGATAAACTTAATGGAACCAACTTTGACATGTGGCATCGGAAAATCCGATATGCCCTTATCCATGACAACATAGAACATGTCATTGACATCAATGCTCCAGAAGTTATTGAAACATCCACGGAAGTGGAAAAGAAAAAACGGGAGCAATGGTTAATAGATGACAAAAAGGCTAAGAGCCTAATGCTCATGTTCATGGAGGATAATTTAATAAAGTTTTTCGAAACTTATAAAACCTCCAATGAAATGTGGAAAGCTATCAAAGAGAAGTATGACACCAAAACAGAGGTGAATACTCAACTTTTATTGCATCGTTACAACACATGTAAGATGTAGGAAGCTGATAGTGTTGTCGAGCATGTAAATAAAATGATTGTCATGGCTAAGGAGCTATCGACCGCTGGAACCGAAATTCCAGAGAAGATGCAAGTGGCGACTATATTGAATAGTTTGCCAGCATCATTAGACATGGCTGCCACAACCTTAAGAATGAGTGGTTCTATTGTAAGTGTCACAGATTTGCCAGCTCAGTTAGCGATTAAGCATGACATTATGGCCAGGAGAAAAGAACTACAAACGCACCTGCAGGAGGCTAATGCTGTACACCGGAAGTCCACCGGCCAGAATCGTCCACTCGGAGCACAAAGGCCCAAGTTTAAGAGCAACAAATTCCAAGGCAAAGGAAAGAAGGTTCCTCGTGGTGCTTGCTACGTACTCATGTGGGAAGTTTGGCCATTTTATGACAAATTATCCCCAAAAGCAAGGCAATGAGGGTGGAAGCAAACACCCAGAAAATAGAAGAGCTGGAAAGAGAGAATTTATCGGCGTCACGGAGTGCAATGCCGTGATGACCGACTCAAATGAATGGTGGGTCGATTCTGGAGCCACTCGTTATATTGCAAAGACGAAGAAGGGGCTGGTGATGCTAAACAAGCTAAAGACGGGAGAACAGCGGATTTACATGGGCAACAACACCTATCTGGATGTAGAAGGTGTTGGTACATACAGGCTGGATCTTGGGGATAACATCATGGTCCTCAAGGATGTGTTCTATGCACCTGGAATCCGACGGAATCTAATCTCTGTATCGGCCTTGATGAAAAATGGCATGGAAGTGTGTTTCTACAACAACCGAGTGTCAATAGGGAAAGATAGGAAAGTACTTGCCATGGGGAGGTTTGTCCCCGAGCATGATTTATTCTGTATCCCTGTAATTGACACTGAGAATAATAATATTGAAGATTCTGAGTATTCCTTGTATTCTTTATCAGAATGTGATCTATGGCATTTTAGATTGGGACATCCCGGAAAATCTAAAATGAAACAAATGATTAACATGGGTCTACTGCCAGGTTTGTCAAAGGTGGAACTAACACCTTGTGAACATTGCTTAGTAGGAAAGATGACTAAGAAACCCTTCACAGTAGGTCATAGATCAAATGAATTGTTAGGGTTGGTCCACTCGGACATTTGTGACCCCCTAAGTATAAAGACATATAACAATAAGGAATATTGCATAACCTTCATAGATGATCATTCTAGATTTGCCTATGTTTATCTGATTTCTGCAAAATCAGAGACATTTGATTACTTCCGAAAATATAGAATGGAAGTGGAAAGGCAACATGGAAGGAATATTAAGGTGTTAAGAACGGATAGAGGTGGGGAATATAACTCAAAAGAATTTGAGTTATATTGTCAAGAACATGGAATTAAAAGATATGTGACAATGCCTTATACGCCACAACAAAATGGTGTGGCAGAAAAAAAGAATAGAAGTTTGATGAATACTGTTAGATGTATGCTATCGCATTCAGGTCTCCCTAAGAATTTGTGGGGAGAGGCATTGCTTACGATAAATCATATCTTAAACAGAATTCCCATAAAATCCGTAGAAAGTACACCTTATGAATTATGGAATGAGAGGAAACCCGATTTGAATCACCTCAAGAAGTGGGGGTCAATTGTCCACGTTCTCATTCCGAGTCAACTTAGAGATAAGTTGGACTCAAAGACATTGAAATGTAGATTCATAGGGTATTATGAGAAATCATCTGGTTATAGATTTTTTCATAAAGAACAAGGGGTCATTGAATATAGGGATGTGATATTTCTAGAAAATCTAGAGGAAGAGGAATCTCATGAAAAAGAGAAGGAACCTCTAGTTGTAATGGATGATGACTATTACAACGATGTCCCTAGAAATGATCCAGAAATTGAGGAAGAACCTCAAAATATAGAAAATGAACCAGTACCTATGAATGAAATGCAGCCTGATCAACCCGAAATAGGCAACAAAAGATTGAGAACTCCACCAGCATGGATGGATGATTATCATTTGTATTCCTGTGAGCCTTCATGTCTGATGATAGACATGGAAGACGAAAATTACGTAGATCCCATGAATTATGTAGATGCGATGAAATCGTATGATACAGAATCATGGCAAGATGCTATGAATGAAGAAATTGATTCCATGAAAAGGAACAATGTATGGGAATTATGCGATCTTCCAAAGAATCGAAAGGCTATAGGATGCAAATGGGTATTCAAGAAAAAACTTCGAGTTGATGGGTCTATTGATAAATATAAGGTCCGGTTAGTTGCCAAGGGGTTTACGCAGAAACCAGGTATAGATTTTCAAGAAATCTATTCTCCAGTGGCTAAGTTTGCATCCATAAGAATGATCTTGGTAATTGTTGCATATTTTGATCTGGAGCTGCACCAGATGGATGTAAAAATATCATTCCTTAACGGAGAGTTGAAGGAAGACATCTATATGTAACAACCTGAGGGATTTCAGGTGGAAGGCCAAGAGGAAAGGGTATGCAAGTTAAAGAAATTAATATATGGTTTAAAACAATCTTCTAGACAATGGTATCTCAAATTCCACGAAGTAGTTGTCCAACTAGGGTTTGTTTCAAACAAGTTGGATAACTGTGTATATGTCATGAATAGTGGGAGTAAGTATATCATGTTATCCCTATATGCGGATGATATTTTACTCGCTAGTAATGACATAGAAATATTGAATAAAGTCAAATTAGAACTTAGTGGAAAGTTTGAAATGAAAGACATGGGTGAGGCATCCTATGTTCTTGGTGTACAAATCCTAAGGGATAGAAAGTCTAGAATGTTGAGTATAAACCAAGAAAAATATTTGAGGTCTGTACTCAAGAGATTCGGAATGCATAATAGCAATCTGGCACCTACACCGTTAGTCCATCAGAAACGGTTGTGTAAGGGTCAATGCCCCGGAGAGGGACAAGAGCCGCTTATGATGCCGTATGCACAAGTAGTCGGAAGCTTGATGTATGCAATGATGTGTACAAGACCGGACTTGGCATACCCAGACAGTTTGGTAAGTAGATACCAAAGTAATCCTGGTCCAGCACATTGGAAAGCTGTTAAAATGATTTTAAAATATATGAGAGGAACTTTGCACCACAGTCTTGTTTATTAAGCTGATACACTTGAGGTTCTCGGATATTCAGATGCAGACTTTGGAGGAGATAAAGATGACGGAAAGTCCACGTCGGGACATTTGTTCATCTTTGGTGGTGCTGTTGTTTCTTGGGGAAGCAAGAAACAAGGGTGTGTTGCTCGATACACACAGGAAGCTGAGTACGTTGCATGTAGTACAGCTGCTACTCATGCAGTTTGGATCAGAAGATTCTTGAATGATTTGAATCTCAACTTGGTAGATGGACCAATTGAGATGTACTGTGATAATCAGGCGGCTATTAGCCTGATTAATAGTGGAGCAAACAGTTCAAGAGGAAAACATATTGAAGTATAATATCACTATATTCGAGATATTATATAGAAAGGGGAAATAAAAGTGACTTATATTCCCACAAGTGATATGATTGCTGATCCATTGACGAAAAGTATCTCAGCAGAAAATTTCATTAAGCATGTTGGCTTAATGGGGCTTAGGAATATATAAGCCTGAAAGAAATATTTTCATGGATAATGAAAATAATGATACCTCTGACGGATAGTGGGAGTGTATCAGAACAGTACTCACGCATAGTGAGACAATGATAAGAATGATACCTCTGACAGATAGTGGGAGTGTATCGGAAAAGTACTCACGTATAGTGAGACAATGAGAAGAATGATACCTCTGACAGATAGTGAGAGCGTATCAGAAGTACTACTCATGGATAATGAGAGTATAGAAGTGATGGTGAGTGGAAACACTACTCATGGATATTGGGAGTGATTCAAAGGAAACATTATACCACCCACGGACAGTGGGGATATAATAGTTTGTTGGCCAAGTGGGAGATGTTAGCATGTGGCCAACAATAGATGATGGCACCGACAGTGCCCGTTGGGAGACACCTAACTGGGTTTCACGGATCATATTTGGGTGCACTGTAGCAGTGGGACAGAGGGGAGGTGGGGGTGACGCACCCTATTATATTGATGGCTTGCCCATCGGAATGATACACAGAGAGATCGACAGATCTCAAAAGTGATACCCACCTTGCCGGAGTCCCTATACGGTCCGGGAGGAAACCCACCTCGGAGGTAAACCTACACGACCAACCCAGCTTCTTGAACAGCTCCAACTTTGCGGCCAGGGTCGACTCACGCAGCCCGCACAAAGCCCGTAATGCATGCAGGAAGCTCTTCTGGTCGGGCTTCACGCCTCAATCTTGCACAATCTTGATTACCTGCTTGAACCGCTCGTGCTTACTCATCATTGTCCGCGGCTGGGTCACCATCAGCCTCGAGAGCCTCCGCCATGCCCACCTCCAAGAGAAGGACAACATTCGGGACCATGTCAAGTCGATGTTGAGGCACCAGTGGGAATGTCGGAACATGGCGTCGACGTTCTCGGCAGAGATGACGAAACGGTGGAGGAACTCGAAGCAGGGTCGGATATGTCGATCGAGGCTGCGGTGGAGAATCGTGGGTTCCTGGACGATCAACGCCGAGGAGTAGCCCGCGTAGTTTAAAAATTGTAGCTTGGGGGCGAGATTCTCCTGGGCCCTGCTGAGGAGGACGCGGGGCCATCGAGCGATGAGCTTGGAGATCTGGGCATCGGAGAAGCCGTGGGAGCGTAGGACGCTGAGGACGGACTCGGGCTGCTGCCGCGTCGCCTCGTCGAAGTGGATGGTGCGGGCGGCGGACAAGGCCTGGGCAGGGGTCAGGCCGCAGGAGGTGGTGAGGAAGTCGACGGTGAAAGAGGAGGAGGAGGAGAAGAGCTTAGTGGGGCGTGACGCTGTGGAGGCGGCGGTGGCGAGAGTCCTGAGGGTGGGGGGCATGGGGAGGAGGCGGAGGCGGAGCAGTCTTCTGCAGAGTAGGACAGACGTTCTCCCAAGCAGATGGAGAGGACGAGGAAGCGTTGTGGCCTTCAGGGAGAAGGGAAGGCCAACCCAGGTGTGTACGAACTTCGGCGTACGGCCGGTTCGTAAATGGAGGGATTTTTTCAAAATCAATTAAGAGAGAGAAAAAAGTCTTTTTAAATAATTTTTTGAGATTTTTCACTCCTCCTCTTTTTCTCTCTATATCTTTTTAAATCTCAAAATTCATCTAAAAAAAAGTTGATGGGACATTGTTTCATTTGAAAAGACTTTTAAAAAGAAAAAGATTTCAATAATTTGAGAGAGAAAAATCCCTCTCCAACATTGCTTCCAAACGCGCCCTAAGATTACCTCCTCTTCACAGACTGTGTAGTTGGGCTGTTATTGGGCCTAGCTGGCCCAATGGAATCGTAATCATGAATTCTCACGCCATTTTCAGCCCATGAATAATTTGTCGGGTCCAAAAATCCGACCCTGTTAAAAGAATGGGCTAACCTCGGGTTTTTAGGGTCGCCCGCAATGAGATTTATATTTTATGCCCGCGGTCCCCGACTGTAGCGCCGTTCATGCAGTAGCACCTCTGCCTCCCATTCTAGTGCCCTGGCCTTATGGAAGTAAAATTATATTTGGTTTGGTGGGCCATGTCGGGTAGAGATTGGATCTTAAAAGTTAGTACAATAGTTGGGTCTTAACTTAACCCGATAAATTATCACTTGAGTTTGGGCCGCACTTGAACTTAAAAAGTAATACGGTGGCCTTTGGTATGGGTATGGTCGATTGATAATGCTAATGAGTAATATTATTTAAAATATTATGATCTAATTGTAATTAAGTGAAAAATGTAAATATAACTCTTATATATATATTTACAAGATTGTGAAAATATTATATATATATATATATATATTAGGGTTACCTGTCTACAATTCTACGTGAAATAACTGCAAAAATATTTTTCTTTTGGCTCAATGAAACGCAAAAATATCCAAACGGTTAATTGCGGTCCAAAAAATCGATGAATAGGGACATTTTTGCACCTAACTTTAAGCAACTGGATTATATTTTGCACTAACATGTTAAGATATAAAGAATATTTGCTTGACTCTAGTTAAGTTGAGAAATGTGTATTTACCTAACAACATGTACAACCGGAGGAGACTTTCTATTTATCTTTCCACGCAGTAGAATTATAGTAATATACTTATTAAAGAGTGGTATTTACGTAATTATTTTATAAAAGTGTTATTTTGATTTTTTTTGTTATGTTGACGTAATTTATCTACTCGTGTCATATTTATGTGAGTCAGTCAACTCAAATCATATCCAATGACAATGGATACCTCGAGTCGAGTCGTTAGTATAGCATAAATATCAAAAAGAAGATCACCATAGACGTGGGGGTTCGAAGAAGCGGGACAGAAGAAGAGAGGAGACAAACAAGATACTATTCACATAGGAACATTAAAATTGAGGAAATTTTCCAAGGAACACCAAACCCAAGGGATGCCACTTTTATTATTCATCCGAGTTAGAAATTAAAAAATTACCATTTTATAACATTAATATTTAACATTATTATTCATCCGAGAAAGTATTAAAATTATCATTCCACATCTGACTCTCCATCATTTGTCCCCCCGTCGTTGTCTAGCAGGTCAGCATCGGCGCGACCCTATCTCTCTCCCTCTTCCTACTGTCCCGCCATCTCTCTTTCTCTCCTTCTCGATTCTCTCTTCTTCTTATTCTTCTCCTCTCTCTCTCTCCCCCTCCCGTTATTATATTTATTTTGTTTATTCTCATGTATAACTACTGCATCAAAAAAATAAAAATAGCAAGAAGAGAAAGAAGAGAAGACAAAGAGAAAATATCCTGTGAAAAAAATAGAGTGAAAAAATTAAAAAAATTAGAGAAAAGAAGAAATTCATAGACTCGAGCTCATTCTTACATCAAATGGAGTGATCCATCATTCTTACACCTCACTACCACAGTTGTTATCTATTATCATCTCTATTGCGGAATTCATTTTATATGTCCTACGTACGGAGAAACGGCATAGGAGAAGAGAGGAGGCAAACAAGATACTATTCACGTAGGAATATTAAAAAGTGAGTAAATTCTCCGAGGAACAGTAAACCCAACGGATGTCACTTTTATTATTCATCCGAGTTAGAAATCAAAACAATTAGTTAGAAATTAAATACTATCATTTTATAATGTTTATTGATAATATAGGATATATTTGTTACAGCCGGTCGTTAGCCACCTCCGAGCGATGAACGGAAGTGCCGATAAAAATTATGATTTAAAAATAATTTATGTTCAAATAAAATAAAGAAGAATAAAACAACACGTAATTGACACAAGCACGTCAATAAGATTTCTATACTTATATTCTGACACTCTGCTAGTGAGTGACGTAATTCGATTCTCCAGGTGCGGTACGGTGGGGTCCATTCAAAGCTAAATCAGAAGAGTCGTAGTAGAGATCTAAATACATAATTTCATTGTTTAAAACCGGATGATCCATGCATGTTGAAATGGCATGGCTTGTTGCAGCTCATCGGTTGGCCCGCAGCGAGTTCCATCACACCCGCCCAATTTTTAATCGGACGGTCCGATTTAAAAATCAGAAGAAGAAAGCTAAAATGGAGGAGGTACTGTACGAGTTAAGGTTAAAAAAATTGAAACACAGACCGACGGGAAAGATGGGGGAAAAAAAGGGATTTCTAGATTTTAACCCTTGTAATATTTCACATTTACAAGTTAGCCCATCCAATCAAGATATGTTTTCATAACTTTAAATCTCGAGTTATTTCACAAAACACTCCCTTTTAGGGGGCGTTTTTTTTGTCTAAGACATGAGAGGTCTCCTCGTAACGAATCATCGTAAAAAATGATAAATTATCATAAAAATTGGTAAATCATCTTAAAAATTAATAAATCATCTTTAAAAATTCATAAATTATCATAAAAATTAATAAATCATCTAAAAAATTAATAAATTATTATTAAAAAAATTATAAATCATCATAAAAATTAATAAATTGTCATAAAAATTGATAAATCATTTAAAAAATCAATAAATCATCGTACAAAAATTAATAAATCATCACGAGGAAATTAATAAATCATTAAAAATAATAAATAATAAATCATCATAAAAGGGTTGTTGTTAATTGGTCGGGACATACATATCGACAACAATAAATCAATTAGCTGAGCCTGTCCTCTCCTTTGGTTATCCATTTGAATGTACAAATTGTGTTTGAACACACTTATCATTGTTACTTTCCTTACTTGCTTCGCATGCATATTTGTTGAATATTTGTCGTCACCTTGGGCCTCGGTATATCAAATGGTGATCCGCCGAAAGTCAGATCGGCTCTGATCAGAAGCCCCCACTATGCGCGATGGTGGTCGTGGGGACACCGGGTCCACTACCAGACGCCGCACCCCCGCACCGAGCTTATGGCTCGGAGATCCGACTTCCTGAATACTCGGCTTGTGGCTACGTATCTATATTGCGTCTGTATTTCATTTGTGTATTGAGTATACGTATTTGTGTGTATGTAAGTAAAATATATGTATTAGTACATGTATATTTACTTTTGTCTTATTAAGCTAGTTATAAGTCAAAAGTCATTGTATTTTATTTTTATTAAACCCACAAGTCAAATGTGGGTAGGTGAGTCTTGTTTTATTAGGCTAGGACATAAGTACAATTAGTAAAAGTCTAAAGGTGTGGTTGCTATAGCCTCCTCCTATATAAAGGAGGCTCATGTAATGGTTTAGACATGATGATTTGAATGAAAACTTTGGGTTTGTACGTGAGAGAGCTTCCCCTCTTGCATTTCCTTCCCTCATTCTCTTTGTGAGCACTGGCGGAGCCAAGGGGGTCAAGGGGGGGCAATTGCCCCCCCTTGACTTGGGGTAAATCCCTCTTTCTTTTTGCATTTGCCCCTCACCTTCTGTTAGATTTTTTTGGGCCTATTAGATATTTATCGACCGTGGATATATAGGTTTTACGATTAAGTTAAAATATCTACTGATGGTGGATATTTATCACCCACATTCATTGGTTGGTTGTTTAACTGTAAATCGGCGATGGAGATTTTCTTTTGTAAGATAAAAACTTAAAAGAGACAAAAGAGGATAAAAACAACACAGTATAACCGTAAAAAGGAATTGTGACTTTCGGCCGAGAAATTTTATCTGTAGTTATGTAGGGTTGTTTTTGATGGTTGAGCATAAATAAAAAAAACTATCGGGCTGTGCAGATAGTTGATTTATAGGCTTATAGAAGGTCTCTCCGATCTGTACGTCCGCCCCCCTCTCCCCCACACCCCACTCCACTCTGAGGAGCTTCTCTGTCAATACGGTGAATTTTTCTCCTTGCTTAGTTCTCTTGTTATCTATTTGGTGACTTTTGCTGTAATCGTAGGGCTTTATCATGGAGTTTTACTTGGCGAAGACATTTCATTCAGGACTTTGATTTTGTCTTTCTTTTTAATTCTTATTTCGTGTATTTTTAATCACGGGGATTAACCTGATTCTCCCTCTCAGTTGTTCCTGTTTGTCATTCATTATCTCGATTATATAATATAAAGTCGGTTCCCACTCGTCGGAAACACTGCACCTGATTTTGAAACTTAAATAATTTTTGTGATGATCAATAGATGAATGATAATTTTGTGACATATATTGAGAAGGAGGCATTCGAGAGTATTGACAATGAGACAATAATATAACGCTTTCAGAATATGAAGACCCGTCGACATATATTGAGAAGGAGGCATTCGAGAGTATTGACAATGAGACAATAATATAACGCTTTCAGAATATGAAGACCCGTCGTGGATGACTCACTTGTAAAATATCTTCTATTTGAATGAAAATAAATAATTTTTATTATATTAATTATATTTTGCCCCCCCCCCCTTTCAAATATTTCTGACTCCGCCACTGTTTGTGAGTGTGAGTGTGTCGCCCGGTGTGAGACCGTCCGGCGTGAGGTCGAGCTGCGCGAGGTAGCAAGTTATCCGTCCTGTTCGTGATTCCGGAGTTACCGTCGATCCGTCCTCTGACGCCGTCCGCGTCAGATTTGGTATCAGAGCCCAACAACGGCGCCCCCGTCGACCCCGACGTCTCCGTCGGTCCTCCTCTCTCTCGGTTGCTAGAAAGAAAAAAAAAGGAGAATAGCTTACGGTTGATAGAGAGGAGAAAGAGTTTTGAAAAAAAAGAGAGAGAGAGAAAAAAGTAGCAGGAAGACCTTGAGAGGAAAAAAAAGAGATAGAAAAAAAAATTGAAAAAAAATCCTCTATGTTTCTCTCGATTCTCTCTCATCTCTCTCTTCCTCTCTCTTCCCCCCGAGTGTCTCTCTCTCTCCCGATTTCTCTCATCTCATCTCATCTCTCTCTCTCTCTCTCTCTCTCTCTCGGATTCTCTCTCTCAGTTTCTCTCCCTCTCTCTGTTTCTCTCTCTCTCTCGGGCGCCTCAGCAGCTGCGATGCCCAGCGCCTCGCGCACGCCACTGTCGGCGTGACCACAGTGCCCCCGCCGCAGCACCCGCAGGCCGCCGCAACAGCGCGCCTGCCTAGCCTGCCCGCTCGCCCTCTCACCCAGCCAACCCACCGCAACAGCCGCCGGCCGCCTCCCTCCGCAGCCACCTTCGTCACCGCGTGACCACCCTGTCGCCCAACCACCCACCCCGCCTGCCTTGGTGGCCGCCCATTTCGTCTGAAAGTTTGAAAAAAAAAGAGTTTGAAAAAAGGAGCTTGAAAGAAATAAAAAAGGTTTGAAAAATAAAAGTCAAAAAAAGAGTAGGTGAAGGTTGAAAAAAAAGTTTGAAAAAAGAGGTTGAAAGTTAAAAAAAAGTGTGTTAAATATATATAATATATATATATGGGATATATATAATATTATATATCTATATATATTATTTGATTTAAAAAAAGGGGTGTTGAAAAAAAAGGAGGATAACATTTGTTAAAATATATATATATAACTATTATATATATATAATATCAAAGGATATATATATATATATATACTTTAATAATTATATATCTATACCTATATATATTAATTGGAAATTATGACATTACAAGTCAACAACAACAGCCCGACGAAGAAGGGAAGAAGCTGTTCGCTTCTTCGTGCAGCAACTGCATCAAGGGGGAAGAAGAAGTGGCCTTCCTCTTTCATCTACAGGATGCAGACGAGGAAGACGGAGGAAGAGGAGTCGTCGCATATGGAAGCAGAGGAAGATGAGGACGTCGACGCAACGTCGACCTCACGCGTGGGACTCTCGAACATCAACAGCAGGATGCTCTGCTTTGATCGCAGGGGTGTATTTATAAGGGTTCAAGTCTTCCGAGTCCTAATATGTGCATGTATCCTAATGGGGTTTAAATTTTCCACGATCGATCTCATCCTTTCCTCGTCACCAGCCGCTTTTCTTGTTTGACCGCAGAAACCCTACTCCTTATACAAGCATCGGTGGAACGTGAATACGTGATAAGGGTTTGTGTAACCCAAAGGCCCTATTGAAAGTATATTTGCATATGTACTCCAAATGCCCTTCGACGCAAGCCCATATCTGGCCCATTAACCTCTACTTAAGTGGTTATTCCTTATTTTTCATGATTTTTGCTTAATGGGCTTTAACCCAATTTTGTCAATGAGGCCCACAATAGCCCTGTTATATATATGTATGAAATTTCTTATTTAAAGGTTCTTTTAAAAAATTTATTTCTCATAATTATTATATAGTCATTATTATTTATTCTCTTTTTAGATTTCTGAGTAGCTACAATAGTTCAGGGTGGAGTCTCGGAAATAGGAAAATTTTGGGATTGGAAGAGAAGTCAGGGCTGCACATGAAATCGTTTGTGTACGAGCTACAAGAGAATTTGAGGAGTTATGTAGGAAGAGTTCTCTGCTAGGGTCTTGTGATGCAAAAGTGGAAGAGACTTGTTGAAGGTTTGCCCCCTCCAGTTCCATTCGTGCCACCTCAGTTCTATTGCTAGGAGGGATAGTCAACACCGGTTCTCTGCGGCATGGGGGCTTGGAAGTAGTTTTAGGGGATCTGTTTTGAGTGAAGGTAACTTTTCGGAGTGTTAAGGTTACTAGATGTGCTTGATTGTTTAATGAGAATTTTTTTTCTTTAGCTTGGTGGAGTGCTACTTGATTGTAACCACTCTCCAAAGCTGAATCTTATTAGTGTGCCTAAATTCTCACTAATCTCTGGTGGAAGGAGTTTGTGGCATTCTCTTTGAAAATCTCCAAACCTCTGCATCTCACCTATCATGGTGGTGAAGATACCGGGCCGACTCAGAAACTAAATCAGATGCAAATAAAGACGATACTGTCGAGACTCCAACCCGACTGTAGAAGATCTCAATTATTTAATATTTATAATCTTTTGTTTTTATTATGTTAGTCATATGTCATTAGGGGTGTAAACGGATTCGGAGCATTCTAAAGCCCGATCCGAATCCAAAAAAATATTCGGATTCGGAGCAACTCCTTTGATCCGAGACGGGGTTTATCCGTAGATCCGGGGCGGTTTTATTTTGATCCGAAGTATTTGATTTCGGATCGGGTGTTCGGGGTGCCATAAAACCCTATCGTTCGGGGCGAGCAAATCCCATCGAGGCTTGCGGCGGCCTCCTCCCATCCCCACAGCGCTGATCTCTCTAGGGTTTCAGCAGCGGCATCTCGACCCCGACGGCATCTCGACCCCGGCGGCATCTCAACGACGGCGATCTCTTCGGCCACCCGCGACGCCGACATTATCTACGAACGGCCTTCTCAGAACCCCTCTTCCAGCAGACCAGCGGCGGTGTCGATCGAGCTCTCTACTTCTCGCTCTTGGAATCCCTATCTGTGCCTAGGGATCCTCCAGCAGACCAGCGGCGACGTCGAGTTCTCTCCTTCTCGCTCTCGAAATCCATCTATGCGCCCTGGGTTTCTCCAGCAGACCAGCGGTGGCGATCTCGACAACGGCTATGCGATCTCCTCGGCCACCCGCAACGGCATCGATCGAGATCGGCCTCTTGGGTACGTTGATTTATCTTTGAGATCTCTCTCTTTCTCTCTCTCTTAGCAGATCTCGCTGCGTACTCACCTCCGACACCCCCACCCTCTCTCTGAAAAGGAGAAAAATGGTTATTGGGAAGTCTTTTTCCTTTGTTTTTTTTCTAAGAGAAAGAAAAGGAAGGAAAGATGTGGGCTTTTTTCTGTCTTGTGTTTTCAAGTCGGTCGTGAGATCTCGGATGGGTTTTCCGTTCTTCATCCATGTGAGGCTTTTTTATTTTTTTTCCAGTTATTCGGCTGTTCGGGTTTCTACTCTTGTATGCTGCCTTTTGCCTTAAAATTGGTCCCAAAATTAGATCTTGGGAGAGTTTTGTTGATATACGGGTATCTTTCTTTTTTAACATATGGCGGGGATCTGAATTGAATCTTCAGATTTTGAGAACTTAGGGTTATTTTCTCTTCTAGGGTTTGAGTTCTTCTCTTTTAAGATTTGGGTCTTCGTTCCTCAAAGGAATTCAGCTTATAAGATTAATCTCTGTGAATGTTCTTTCTTACATGCTAAAGATACCAAACTTAGGATTTCCCCGTTAACCTTTGTTACAAAAGTTCATGTTATACCACAATTCGTTCACCCTTGTGTCAATTCTTTATTTTGCTACCTGGGTTAGAGTATGGGTCTCCTGTTTAGCTATCCACTATTTTCATTTCCTGAACCTTTATCTTTCTTTCAATGCGTAATGTTAACATACGGATATCGAGTAATTTCCCGAATGATGATATTCTATGGATAAACAGTGGGTATAATCTTTTCCCATTGCTTGAGATAAAATTTTGTCGAGATGTTGCACCCTGGATGCTAGGGTTGCACTTATAAGTGTATAATTATTTTGTCCTTCACTTTCTTTGTGCAACTGGGTCATCCCAAGAAGCTGCTGTTTCTTCTATTTTGAGCATCCATTTTACAATCCCCTCCCTTTCTTCAATCACCGTTGGCTTTTTTTCACCATTTCATTCCATCTTCTGTATGTTTTTATGTCATCCAATATCACATGTTACAGTCCATAGCTCATTTTGAATGACTTGTTTGGAATACTGAATGTGTGCTTCCATCTGCATTTGTCTCATAATCTTTGACTCTTATTACAAACATTTATGTCATGATTCTTCTTCTTCTTCTTCTTCTTCTTCTTGTTCCTTGTTATGTGATAGTGGTAGCTAACTAGAGGACAGAATTAATGTACTCCCAACTGCAAATAAGCAAGCATTCATTCGTATATTTGTGTGTATCATCTCTTTCGTTTCTATTCATTCATGAGATTTTCTTAATTATCTCTGATTTTGACAGGTACCAACACAGTGACAATTAATAATGGACACAATGACTGAACTCTCTATTACAGACTCATAAAGCAGCAGGTGGACAACCAAGTAAAGTGAGATAAGAACTGTTTAATTGAAAGCACAGGGCAGTATTTGATGTTTTGGTAAAAGTCTTGGCTCTTCTGCAGGTACAATTTTGAATACTCAAAGACCCTTTCCACAGGAAACCACCCATGTGATGTCCATTCATCTATTCCTTTAAAAATGATGTCTAGTCACTTTCTTTCCCTAAGGAGTCGATGCCCATATAATATGATCTCCTGCCTGTTTTCTGGGTTACTGTAATTTGGCACCTGCAGTTTGATATGTTTTTTTCCCCCCACTCCCATTCTTGTACAGATGCCAAAGGGATAATGGATCTAGTTGGATTTCTCTCTATGGTTGAGGAGATTTTGAAGCAAGGGCAGAGCTCACAGAGTTGGGTATCCGATTGGCGATTGCAACAGTTTGCAACAGTGCTTAATATTGTTTAATATTTAGATTGTCCAGGTTTTATTGCAACAGGTTCTATGGTTGAGGAGATTTTGAACTATCTTCCCTTCTAATTTGTAACACTATTTAATATTTAGATCCGAAAATTCGGATCTAAAAATTTGTGCTTATTATTTACCTATAAAGATATCCGTTTAGGTATAATATCTTGTTTAGTAATTAGATCCGAAAATTCGGATCCAAATTCAACCCAACATGTATATTCGGATCCTCTTACTCTATCTATTGAAGATGTATATAAATTTGGATTTCGGTTTAGATCCGAATCCGAAAATTTAAATTCGGATTCGGATCAGATCCGAATCCGAAATAGTATTTTATTTTAGATTTGGATCCTGTTCGGATCTGATCTTATCGGATCCGGATTCGGATCTCAAAGGATCCGACCGGATCCAATCCATTGACAGGGCTATATGTCATTATTGTAGGTTATGTTCCCTAGATATAATTTTGTAGGGTAAAACATCTTTTGCATTTCCTAAGATGATAGACTGTGATCTATTATATTCCCAAGGTATATGGATCTCTTGTGTTTTCAAGATCTATTTTGTTAAGTCCCTAGGTCCTCCTTGAGTCTTGAGTCAATCTTCCCCTATATAAAGTCATGTAAACTTTAACTTAGAGTAGAATGAGATATTGAATGAAGAAATATTTTGATAAATTTTAACTTATCTTTACGAGGGAGAGCTCTTGAGGTGTCACTGAAAGAGAGAGGGCACGAGTCCCACACCCCACCTCTGTGTATCCCCCTTCCCCTTCCTTCCTTCCTCCTCCTCCCCACTATGAAGTCCCACCCCGAGCCCTCTCTTCACACACCACCAAGCATCACCAGTCTCCCGACACCCTCCACCTCCTCGTCTCCCACTTCCCCACGACCTGTAGGTAGGCCGGGTAGCAATGCCACCGCCGACCGCTTATCTACTATGCACCCAGTCCCCCCTCACCTCGCCAGCAGTTTGGACCTCTCCGGACACACCCTTCACCACCCCTCGCCCCCCACCCGGCCGCACCACCTTCACCTGCACAGCAACGTCGCTGCCACGACTGCACATCTGCCAGAGCTCTGCCAAGAGCCCCACCACTATCTGTTGACACCAACAGTCGCCGGCCACATCGCGGCGCCTCCTGCCAGGGGCAGCCAGTCTACAGTCCACATCAGGTGTGGCAGCCGTAGCAGTCACCATCGGTCCCACGTTGCTCTCCCGGTCGACTTCCAACGAGATTGGACTCGCCGTCGACCACCAGCGCCTTCCTCCACCAACATCGCAACCCTCTCTCCCGTCTCTCTTTCTTTCCCTCTCTCTGTGTTTCCTCTCCTCTTTTCTTCTTAGTCTCCCTCTCTCTCGTTTCTCCTGTGCAATCGTAGCAGAGTCAAAAAGAGAAAAGAAAAAAATTAAAAAAGAGGAGAAAAAAATAAAAAATCTAAAAAAATTACAGACTCAGTCTTCCCACGCCACACAGTCTAACCTCTCTGAGTAGTTACAAAACTTCGGAGTAGTTACAAAACCTTTTGCCCCGCTTTGGTTAAAGGTTAGTCCCGAGTTAACATAAGGTTAACCCATAGGTAGCTTCTTTTGTGGTTTGATAGAGGGTTTAGGGAAATCCGATTTACAGAAGGGTTAATCCCATACTAACCCGAGACTTTGAAACCCACCTCTGAAGGTGGGTTTGTGTTAACCCCCTCCCATTTAATGCACTTTCCGCTCTCTCTCTTCTCTTTCTTTAGGTTTAGGAGTGAATGATTAAAACTTTTATCATCTGTAAAGTTTAATTAGTAATATTAATGATAGTTTTTATCAACAATTTTGTTATTGTAATAGTATATTTATTTTATAAAATATACTAAAAATATTTATAAAATTATAAAAAAAAATAAAAAAATCTAAAAGTGAACAGTAATTTTAAAGACGGTTTACTTTTACATTTTAATTAGTGTGATTAATGATGTTATTTATTTAAAAAATTATTTTATTGTATATTCATTTTATAGAATATATTGAAAATATTTATAAAATTTTAAAAAGAATAAAAAATCTGAAAGTAAACAGTAATTTTTAAAAATGTTTTTGACTTTTATTTTTTGATTAGTGAGATTAATGATGTGATTTATTAAAAATTTTATTTTCATGGTATATACATTTTATAGAATATATAAAAAATATAAAAATTAATTTAATATAAAATTTGGTGTATGAATAGTAATCTAAACCCGTAATTTATCACATTTTTAACTTTTATATTTTAATCAGTGATATTAATGATGTTATTTATCAAAAAAATATTCTCATAGTATATTCAATATATATAATATATTAAAAATATTAAAAAATAAGGTACAATGATTTTTTAAGATGAACGGTAACATAAACCCGTAATTAATGCCGTTTTTGACTGCTATATTTTAATTAGTGAGATTATTAAAGTTCTTTATCAAATAAAATGTATTTTTATGATATATTATATTTATATAATATAATAAAAATTAAAAATTAAGATAAAATATTTTTTTAAGATGAACGGTAACATAAACTTGTATTAATGTCATTTTTGACTTTTAAATTTTAATTAACGAGATTATTGATGTTATTTATAAAAAATGTTAATGATGTTATTTATCAAAAATATTTTATTTTTATGATATATTTAATTTGTAACGTATATTAAAATAAATTAAAACTTTAAAGATGAATAGTAATTTAAAGTAGTAATTAATGTGTGAGAGATAGAGAGTGACTATAGAGGGAGGGGAGGGGAGAGAGGTAGAGAGAGAGAATGAGAGATATATTAAAAAAATTAAAATGTATATAAATATAATATTTTATTTATCATTATTACTGGGTTAATCAATTATTTATCAAATCACACTAAGTTAAAAGTAAGTTAGTCCATCTCCTTACTCTCGTATTAACTATCCTCCTATCAAACTAAAAATAGGTTAACTCCAGGTTATTTTAAACAGGTTGAGTTAATCCACCTCTAATCCAACTCCATATCAAATTGAGACTTTCAATCTCTCATGTGCAACCATAAAGACCCTTGTTGTAGAATTGTCTGGAAGTTTTGCCTTCGTCTTTGTTTTCAACGGGGGAATCCACCCTAAACTTGACTTTAGTGTGAGAAGAAAGTACTCCACGGTACTACTACTCTAGAGGGTGGATTGTATGGAGGCCCTAACTGTGCTGCCGATGTCTTATAAAAGATGCTACAAATGTCGACCCAATAAGTAATAGCTCAAACTAAAAGGACTTAACAGGGGGAAGGAAGTGCTCCATCTTACTTTTTAGTGATCGCTGAAAGGGCAGCTAATTGTGAGGGGTTCCGGGAGGGTTGGAGGGTATCCTTCTCTCCCAAGGGTTCCGCCCTGAGCTCCAAAGTGTTGCAGGGATGTTTAAGTAGCTGGTTTTTGTTCCCCCGAGCATCGAAAACTCAGAAGACATGACCGCTCGGAAGGTACCTATAAATTATCTCGATACAAGCATTATCTAACATCTTATTTTTGTATTTTTTCCTTACAAAACGTCATATTAGATCCAACACTACTCAATGGAGCTGGGTTGGAATTGAATCTCAAATTTATTATTTCCCTACACTACTCAATTTTCAATATGATTTTGATAAGTAAACTAAGATTTCAATTTCAATAAAGTTGGAAGATACTATTTTTTATTCCATTATGTTCTACTTTTGACTATGATAATTATCAAAGTATTAGTTCTCTTTAAAATTCTATTATTAAATGTTATATTATATATTATTCAAACTTTCAATTCTTTTTGAATTATAAAAATTTAAAATAGCCCAATGACCACCTCCTTATCTTGTCAAAACATTTATGGCACCCTTCAAACTAAAAAAAAATGTATGCTTTTCAAAAAAATATTTAGAATTGAAAAACTACTAGAATCATGAGTCAAAAAAATAGAAATTTCTAGTTTCAATTTCGATGTCTTATGAAAAGATCTGATTCTTATGTTGGTAGTTTATTGATGACATTTTATATGTCAAAAGTCGTAAAAATAATGAGAATTAGATACGAATTTTGGAATTTTCAAATCCTATTTGTAGCATTACTACACAATGAATAGTGAGACCATAGTAAACACTACTACACACCCAAGTGGTGCAGCACATTGTAGGTAACTTATGTTAGCATGTGGCCAACAATTCCGTTGGGAGACACATCCCGTTGGGAGACACCTCACCGTGTTTCCGGATCTGAGGAAAGGGTGCACAGTGGAAGGTGGGACAGAGGGGAAGTGGGTGAAGCACCCTCCTATAAAGTAAGATGGGTTATACCCATCGGAAGAGTTAGATCTAGAGATCTGAAACATACTCACTTCGCCGGAGTCCCTAATCCATCCGGAAATAAACCCACCCCGACGACCCTCTTCACTGGTATCAGAGCGTAGATCAATCCGGCCACCGCACCGTTGCCATCGGCTGCTGCCTTGCTTCAGCACCACGGTTCAGGGCGGACCCCTCCCCGCTCTTGCCACTGCCCGGTTGCTCCGCAATGTGCCCGACGGCCGCGTTGTTGCTGCCCCCATTTGCCACCGCGGCCACCTGGATCGCCGTTGCAGCCGCTGACGAAGCCTTCTTCGCCGCGGCTCCATCGCAGCTGATGCGTTCCTCGCCGCGGCTCCATCGCAGCTGCTGCATTCCTCGCCGCTGTCGCTTCAACTCTCCGGCTGCCAGCAGCTGCTACAGCACCAACCCGGACGTCCTCGCCGTCGCGGTCTTTCTTTTGGCTCGTCGGAGCCTCCTGCAACTGCAGCACCTCCGGTCCCATTCGCCGCGGCCTCCCCTCCTCGTCGCCGGCCTCCCCCGGCGTCCTCTCACTACAACTGTTGCAGGCGCTTCCACCTCCGTCGAGGCTTCCGCAGGCCGCGGAAACGGAAATTGGCGGTCGTCGCTCGCCCTGCGGACCCGATCTAGAGGCCTTCCGTGCGCCGGGAGACTTCGTCTGCACTTGTTCTCGGGAGAGAGGAGAAGACTACGGCTCCCTCAGCTCGACTGCCCGCATCTGCCATCGGCCTCACAGGCGGGCTCTCAGCTCGTCCAGGTAAATTTACCATAGGAAGAAAGAAGGAGGCCGACCTTTCTCTTTTTCACGTGAGTGATAAAGTCATCATAAAAGGGGGGGGGGGGGGCGACTGCCTCTCACTGACGAAAAGACACAACATAGTGTCAGTACATTCACGTGGAGGGTTATAGAGAATATAGTGAAGTTATATATATATATATATATATATATATATATATATATATATATATATATATATATAAAGATTTTTCATGTAAGAAGTTGTCCCCCGATAAAATCATTTTCTATCCTGATAAAACAACATCACCCACATTCTTTTACACCGGGAGGATAGATACAAAGCGAACTTTATAAATATATATATATATATATATATATAATACAAAGTGTATTGAATTCATCTGTTCAAAATAGAGATAAAGGTCCCTTCACTCACGTGAAGGGTTATCACTTTAGAGGGTAAGGGATTTATTTTATAGACATTTACGTGAACTCTGTCAATTGATTTGAGAGTTCAGTCACTTACAGTGAAATTTAACTAATTTCATATTTTATATCTTACTTAGCTTCCTTTAGTAGGAATATAAAACTCTGTCAACATTTTAATAACATACAAACTTGACCGTCTAAGTGTTGTACGTCCCTTATGGCTTCATAAAGTGTGAGTTTACTTATTCTATCTTCTGCCATCCACATCTAGGCTTCAGTAAATAGTGTTCTTTTATTAAAGAAAAGGACTTGATAAATCTATGTATATTATCATTGCTGCAATCTATATATCATGATAAAATGAGATGAACTCATGCCTGTTAACACTAAACATATAGGAATTCATTTTTTTTTTCAGAGAGCATCATCCAAAGTTCTATGCTAATATTTGTTAAAAAAAAAAATTGATATAACTTATATAAAGTATTCTGATTATAATTAGTGAGATTTATATTCTGTTAAAATTAATAGAAACATGTTTAATTAATCAATTCTTAACTAGTTTTATATTTGAGTTCATATCCATAATCTGTATGTAATATCTTGATTAAATGGTAAAAACATGTTTGATTAATTTCTAAATAGTCATATTTACATCCATAGATAATTATTCATGTTATTAGGGATTGATATATAATGATGTTTGTCATTTAGTGTTTTTTTCTTAAAAAAACTTATATATTTAGATATAATATTCTTACATATTCAGTTATCTGTTGATTCATTATTTTGTTAATTAGTTATTTTGATCACAGATTAAATAAGACAAAACAAAAATATCAAACCCTTCACAAATAAATGATAGAATTAATCAACATAAATTTTTGTTTAATTTTTGTCATCATGTTTAGACTTATTAAATTAAGCTGTCATATTTTCAGATTCATTATAATCATAATGGCTAGTAAGCTCATTGCTTCGGAGCTGGCAAAATTAGAAAAACTTAATGGAACCAACTTTGACATGTGGCACCGGAAAATCCGATATGCCCTTATCCATGACAACATAGAACATGTCATTGACACCAATGCTCCAGAAGTTATTGAAACATCCACGGAAGTGGAAAAGAAAAAACGGGAGCAATGGTTAATAGATGACAAAAAGGCTAAGAGCCTAATGCTCATGTTCATGGAGGATAATTTAATAAAGTTTTTCGAAACTTATAAAACCTCCAATGAAATGTGAAAAGCTGTCAAAGAGAAGTATGACACCAAAATAGAGGTGAATACTCAACTCTTATTACATCGTTACAACACATGTAAGATGCAGGAAGGTGATAGTGTTGTCGAGCATGTAAATAAAATGATTGTCATGGCTAAGGAGCTATCGACCGCTGGAACCGAAATTCCAGAGAAGATGCAAGTGGCGACTATATTGAATAGTTTGCCAGCATCATTAGACATGGCTGCCACAACCTTAAGAATGAGTGGTTCTGTTATAAGTGTCACAGATTTGCCAGCTCGGTTAGCAATTGAGCAGGACATAATGGCCAGGAGAAAAGAACTAGAAGCGCACTTACAGGAGGCCAATGCCGTACACCGAAAGTCCACCGGCCAGGATCGTCCACTCGGAACGCAAAGGCCCAAGTTTAAGGGCAACAAATTCCAAGGCAAAGGAAAGAAGGTTCCTCGTGGTGCTTGCTACTCATGTGGGAAGTTTGGCCATTTTATGGCAAATTGTCCCCAAAAGCAAGGTAATGAGGGTGGAAACAAACATCCGAAAAATAGAAGAGCTGGACAGAGAGAATTCATCGGCGTCACGGAGTGCAATGCCGAGATGACCGACTCAAATGAATGATGGGTCAATTCTGGAGCCACTCGTCATATTGTAAAGACGAAGAAGGGGCTGGTGATGCTAAACAAGCTCAAGACAGGAGAACAGAGGATATATATGGGTAACAACACCTATCTGGATGTAGAAGGTGTTGGTACATATAGGCTGGATCTTGGGGATAACATCATGGTCCTCAAAGATGTATTCTATGCACCTGGAATCCAGCGGAATCTAATCTCTGTACCGGCCTTGATGAAAAATGGCCTGGAAGTGCGGTTCTATAATAATCGAGTGTCAATAGGGAAAGATAGGAAAGTACTTGCTATGGGGAGATTTATCCCCGAACATGATTTATTTTGTATCCCTGTAATCGACACTGAGAATAATAATATTGAAGATTCTGAGTATTCCTTGTGTTCTTTATCGGAATGTGATCTATGCAATGTTATCAGAACCGAACCGGTGTCTGAACCGGTCAATGTATTGGTTCGGTTCGAACCGGTTGGACCGTCAATCAAACCGGTTTGAACCGTGACATCATCATGATATAATTATGATGTCATAAAATTTTAAAAATTTTAAATATATCTAAATATATTTAAATTCTAAACATTAATCTATGCATATAACCAAAAGATATATCAACTCAATAGTCAAAGAAGTAACATCATCTGTCTTTAAAATTTACAAACATAAATCAATCACTTCATTAAAAGTCTAAACTCAAAAGAGTCAAAACTGCATATATGATCATAAAAAGATCTCATATAATCTTCAAAGAATCAACATTGAATTCCAACATGAGCTTCATCTTCTTCTCCAACAGCCAAAGTCCCTAGAAATACATATAAACAATTGAATATTAACAAATCATAACATACTAAAATAGTGATAAAGTTCAATTTTGATAAAACTAAAATATAATACCCAAGTCCTCATCATCTCTTGTAAACTGGGAACTATTTGGTTGATCCATTTGAAGCCAATTATCAACATCTTCATTAGTAAATAGAGGAGACTCCTCTTCTACCACCCACTCTTCCATAAGATCAATATCTTCTAAAGATATAGGATCAAAATATTGCTTCTTCTTTTTCTTCCTACAAAAACATATAGTAGAAACTATTAAACTTAGAATGTAATGAAATCAATAGATTATAACACACATATTTTCTTACTTATCCAACAATCGAAGATTGTAATGAACGTATACAAGGTCACATAATCTTTGATGCTCTAAGCGATTCCTCTTCTTAGTGTGTATACGTTCAAAAACACTCCAATTACGTTCACATCCAGAAGAGCTGCATGTTTGACTTAGAATTTTTACCGCCAAATTCTGTAAATTTGGAGCACAAGCTCCATAAATTTGCCACCAAATAGCTGAAAATAAAATAAATATACTGAGTTAGCCATCTTACCCAAATTTATAATCAAATTATCTAAAGCAATAATCTAAATAAAATAACAATACCTGGAGCCAAGGTATAACGAGAAGCTATTGCGGCTGGCCTTCCAAAATCTTCATCTGCATATCTAAATTTATCTAGCTCTGGATTAATTTTCACTAGCATATCAACATTGCCTTGACATACCCGATGAAGAGATTCATTAAGCCCTTGCATTGTCAACACTCTTGTTTCATTATCCATGTCATATTGAAATTGTGGATTGAGCCAATAGCCTGCTAAATGAAGAGGTCGACTAAGTTGATGATCCCATCGAGAATCCACAATTGAGATGAATGGTTCAATGTTCATCTTAAATTTCAAGAGTGTTTTCTTTATAGCATTCTTAGCCCTCCGCATACTTTCAAATATGTATCCCATAGATGGCCTTTCATCACTATCTACCATTCTTAATACACGAACAAGTGGCTCAAAGGCTTGCACAACTATCAAACATTTATCCCAGAATGAAGTGGACAGAATCAAATCAGATACAACAATGCCTTTTTGAATTTTGACCCATTTGCTGTCAACCCATTCTTTACTAATCATCATAGCTCGCAATTGATTTTTACAACTCAACAAACTTTGAAGTGCAAGAAAGTGAGTTGCAAATCTAGTAATAGCTGGTCGAATAATTTCTTTCACACCTGTAAATTTTCTCATCAAATTCAAAACAAAGCCATGATTGTAAATAAAAGTGCTAATACTCCGAGCTTGAATGATTAATTCTTTAACATCATCCATCTTAGCTATATCTTCCAACATCAAATCTAGACAGTGTGCTGCACATGGTGTCCATACAATATATGGATATTGCTGATTCAATAAAAAACCTGCAAGCTTGTAACTGGCTGCATTATCAGTTACAACTTGGACAACATTTTCAGCACCAACTTCTTCCACAACGCCAATAAGTAACTGAGCAAGCATTTCACCAGTTTTTGCATGTTCAGAGGCATCAACTGACTTTAAAAATATAGTTCCTTTAGCACAATAAACCAAAAAATTTATCAAAGTCCTTCCCTTCTTATCTGTCCATCCATCAGCCATAATTGTACAACCAAACTCTTTCCATATTTTTTTGAATGAATCAATGGATTCTTTCAACTCTTCAACACTTTTCTTGAGTAAGAAACCACGCAAATCATGAAAAGTAGGTGCTTTATATCCATAACCAATTGTTAATGCAGAATCAAACATAGCTTGAAAACGTGGAGAATTTACAGCATTAAATGAAATACATGACTCATAAAACCATTTTGCAGCTTCTATGTGTGCTCTTTCAATTGCATCTTTGCCCGTCATAGCACTTTTAATTGATGGTTGCTTACCTCCTGCTAATCCCTTCATTTTTTTTGAATCACCTTCTGCATTTCTTTTCAAACTGGGACCCTCAACATCATCATCAACATCTTCATTAAGAGTTACAAATGATGGAAATGGACCATGTTTCGGAGTATATGATTTTTTGGTATTTATTGAAACATTGCTTTCAAGATCCCTCTTTATCTCTAACAACACTTGTGGAGGAACTTTCTTACAAGAAGCGACATCACCTTTAATATTTGCTAGGTGTTTTTTCATCATGTGAATCCCTCCACCACTGAAAATCTTTCCACAATACAGACATTTCATTTTATTTTTATCTAACTCCAAAACATGATTCCATGCAATATCAGTCCTTCCTCTTGTTGAACGGGATTCTGATTCTGTAGTACTAGTAGCAGAAGTAACCGGAGGTGTTGCATTTGAATCCGACGGGGTAGACTGATTTTCAAATGGGTTAGACATATTTTAAAAACCTACAAGTAGAATTCACATAATTATTCAAAGATTCTAATTCAAACATAAATAAAAAACATAGACTAAAATGCAAAATATTTCATTTCAAATTAAAGGGAAAGTGCAAAATATCCCTAAAGAGAACACATGGCAATGTGTATCTGCTGAGGTAGTAGCTACACATGTCTAATATAGCAAACCATGGAATCTATGGAGAAAGATTTTCCAACTACAAGCAGAGATAGTCTTCAGAATGTCTTCAATTTAATACACAATGTTGTACCATCCACTTTACAAAAAAGTTAAATACAGAAGAATGATGCTCCTGATGCATTCCAAGAATTTTGAAAATTACTGTCCACACAGAATAAGGAAGAGAGTCGAACCGCACTGACGTGTGGGACACGGGGGAGCGGTCGGCCGCGCCGGAGAGGAGGTCGGACGTTCGCGGTGCGGACACGGGGGAGCCGGAGAGGAGGCTGGAGGCCGTTCGCGCCAGAGACGGAGAGGAGGCCGAAGGCCGTTCGCGCTGGAGAAGGAGCCGGAGGCTGTTCGGGGTGCTGACCGCGCCGGAGACGGAGAGGAGGCCCTTGGCCGGAGCGGCTTTCGCGCTGGAGACGGAAGCCGGAGACAGAGAGGAGGACGGAGGTCGGAGGCCGTTCACGCTGGAGACGGAGGCCGGAGGCTGTTCGCGGTCCTGACCGCACCGGAGATGGAGAGGAGGCTGGAGGCCGGACCGGCTGTTCGCGATGCTGACCGCGCCGGAGACGGAGAGGAGGCCGGAGGTTGTTCGCGGTGCTGACACGGGGGAGCCGGAGAGCCGCTGGAGGCCGTTCGCGCCGGAGACGGAGAGAAGGCCGGAGGCCGATCGCGCTGGAGATGACGCTCGAGGCCGTTCGCGACGGAGACGGAGAGGATGCCGGAGGACGGGGGAGCTGGTCGGCCGTTCGCACTCCGCAGCAGAGGAGATAGCGGACGGGAGATGGCGAACGGGGGGAGGCTTGGGAGAGGGCGACTGCGCGATGCTTGGGGCACGGAGGGGGGAATCGCGGGATTAGGGCTTGGGAGTTGGGAGAGTGTTTTGTGATTTTTTTTAATTTTATTATTTTTATATTTATTTCATTTTTAATCATTCAACCGGGTCGAACCGGGTCACCGGTTCGACCGCGGTTTACCCGGTTCGAACGGTTTTTTATCTTCGACCGAACCGGGCTTTATTGAACCGGTCTCCGAACCGGTCGACGGTCGAACCGGTCGAACCGGCCGGTTCGGTCCGGTTTTAATAACATTGGATCTATGGCATTTTAGATTGGGACATCCCGGAAAATCTAAAATGGAACAAATGATTAAAATGGGCCTACTGCCGGGTTTGTCAAAGGTGGAATTAACACCTTGTGAACATTGCTTAGTAGGAAAGATGACTAAGAAACTCTTCGCAGTTTTTAAGTCATAGATCAAACGAATTGTTAGGGTTGGTCCACTCGGACATTTGTGGCCCCCTAAGTATAAAGACATATAACAACAAGGAATATTTCATAACCTTCATAGATGATTATTCCATATTTGTCTATGTTTATCTTATTTCTACAAAATCAGAGGCATTTGATTGCTTCCAGAAATATAGAATGGAAGTGGAAAGGCAACATTGGAAGGAATATTAAGGTGTTGAGAACGGATAGAGGTGGGGAATATAACTCAAAGGAATTTGAGTTATATTGTCAAGAACACGGAATCAAAAGATATGTGACAATACCTTACACGCCACAACAGAATGGTGTGGCAGAAAGAAAGAATAGAACTTTAATGAATGCTGTTAGATGTATGATATCGCATTCAGGTCTCCCTAAGAATTTGTGGGGAGAGGCATTACTTACGGTAAATCATATCTTAAACAGAATTCCCACAAAATCCGTAGAGAGTACACCTTATAAATTATGGAATGGGAGGAAACCCGATTTGAGTCACCTCAAGAAGTGGGGGTCAATTGCCCACGTTCTCATTCCGAGTCAACTTAGAGATAAGTTGGACTCAAAGACATTGAAATGTAGATTCATAGGGTATTGTGAGAAATCATCTGGTTATAGATTTTTCCATAAAGAAAAATGGATCATTGAATATAGGGATGCGACATTTCTAAAAAATCTAGAGGAAGAGGAATCTCATGAAAAAGAGAAAGAACCTCTGGTTGTAATAGATGATGACTATTACAATGATGTCCTTAGAAATGATCTAGAAATTGAGGAAGAACCTCAAAATATGAAAAATGAACCAGTACCTATGAATGAAATGCAGCATGGTCAACCCGGAATAGGCAACAAAAGATTGAGAACTCCACCAGCATGGATGGATGATTATCATTTGTATTCCTGTGAGCCTTCATGTCTGATGATAGACATGGAAGACGAAAATTTCATAGATCCCATGAATTATACAGATGCGACAAAATCGCATGATACAGAATTATGGCAAGATGCCATGAATGAAGAAATTGATTCCATGAAAAGGAACAATGTATGGGAATTATGCGACCTACCAAAGAATCGAAAGGCTATAGGATGTAAATGGGTATTCAAGAAAAAGCTTCGAGCTGATGGGTCTATTGATAAATATAAGGCCCGGTTAGTTGCCAAGGGGTTTACACAGAAACCAGGTATAGATTTTCAAGAAATCTATTCTCCAGTGGCTAAGTTTGCATCCATAAGAATGATCTTGGCAATTGTTGCATATTTTGATCTGGAGCTGTACCAGATGGATGTAAAAACAGCATTCCTTAACTGAGAGTTGAAGGAAGACATTTATATGCAACAACCTGAGGGATTTCAGGTAGAAGGCCAAGAGGAAAAGGTATGCAAGTAGAAGAAATCAATATATGGTTTAAAACAATCTTCTAGACAATGGTATCTCAAATTCCACAAAGTAGTTGTCCAACTAGGGTTTATTTCAAACAAGTTGGATAACTGTGTGTATGTCATGAAAAGTGGGAGTAAATATATCATGTTATCCCTGTATGTGGATGATATTTTACTTGCCAGCAATGACATAGAGATGTTGAATAAAATCAAATTTGAACTTAGTGGAAAGTTTGAGATGAAGGACATGGGTGAGGCATCCTATGTTCTTGGTGTACAAATCCTAAGGGATAGAAAGTCTAGAATGTTGAGCATAAACCAGGAAAAATATTTGAGGTCTATATTAAAGAGATTCGGAATGCATAATAGCAATCCGACACCAACACCGTTAGTCCATCAGAAACGGTTGTGTAAGGGTCAATGCCCTGGAGAGGGACAGGAGCCGCTCATGGTGCCGTATGCACAAGCAGTCGGGAGCTTGATGTATGCAATGATGTGTACTAGACCGGACTTAGCATACCCAGTTAGTTTGGTAAGTAGATACCAAAGTAATCCTGGTCCAGCACATTGGGAAGCTGTTAAAAAGATTTTAAAATATCTTAGAGGAACTTTGCACCACAGTCTTGTTTATCAAGCTGATACGCTTGAGGTTCTCGGATATTCAGATGCAGATTTTGGAGGAGATAAAGATGACGGAAAGTCCACGTCGGGACATTTGTTCATCTTTGGTGGTGCTGCTGTTTCTTGGGGAAGCAAGAAACAAGGGTGTGTTGCTCGATACACACAGGAAGCTGAGTACGTTGCATGTAGTATAGCTGCTACTCATGCAGTTTGGATCAGAAGATTCTTGAATGATTTGAATCTCAACTTGGTAGATGGACCAATTGAGATGTACTGTGATAATCAGGCGGCTATTAGCCTGATTAACAGTGGAGCAAACAGTTCAAGAGGAAAACATATTGAAGTACAATATCACTATATTTGAGATATTGTACAGAAAGGGAAAATAAAAGTGACTTATGTTCCCACAAGTGATATGATTGCTAATCCATTGACGAAAAGTATCTCAGCAGAAAATTTCATTAAGCATGTTGGCTTAATGGGGCTTAGGAATATATAAGCCAGAAAGAAATATTTTCATGGATAATGAAAATAATGATACATCTGACGGATAGTGAGAGTGTATCGGAAAAGTACTCACGTATAGTGAGACAATGAGAAGAATGATACCTCTGACGGATAGTGGGAGCGTATCAGAAATACTACTCATGGATAATGAGAGTATAGAAGTGATGGTGAGTGAAAACACTACTCACGGATAGTGGGAGTGATTCAAAGAAAATATTATACCACCCACGAACAGTGGGGATATAATAGTTTGTTGGCCAAGTGGGAGATGTTAGCATGTGGCCAACAATCCCGTTGGGAGACACATCCCGTTGGGAGACACCTCACCGTGTTTCCGGATCTGAGGAAAGGGTGCACAGTGGAAGGTGGGACAGAGGGGAAGTGGGTGAAGCACCCTCCTATAAAGTAAGATGGGTTATGTCCATCGGAAGAGTTAGATCTAGAGATCTGAAACATACTCACTTCGCCGGAGTCCCTAATCCATCCGGAAAGAAACCCACCCCGACGACCCTCTTCAACTTACACCCTAAGTTATGATTGGTCCAATTGGATATCCACGTGTCCAAGAAGAAGTGCACTCAATGTACCGCATAATGATTATAGGCCACAAGACAAATAACAAATGATGCCTCCCATCTATTTAAAAATGTACAAATATCCATGTCTCGAAAATGCCTTCTCACTCAACTCTAGTTTTAGTCCAATACTCTATTTATAAATCAGAACCTCCGTTACTCTATCCAATCCTCCAATTTTCAAATTGAACTTGTAGATGTGAACTCTGTGTTTATCCATTTAAATATCTATTTTCTAATATACTTTCAACTTTTTTCATTCAAAATATGTATTTCTCAATCTAAAACTCCAGTACTTTTCAATTTAAACTTTTATTTTCAAATAAAACTTGTATTTATCTAATCCTTAACGATCAACATTAGGAATATTTTTTTAGATATGAATGCTCTAGATGTTCAAATAAATGAGATAATGCACGCCGACTCCCAAAGCCATTATAAAGCACACCGAGTGTGCTTCCTTTCATCTAAGTGGTATTTGGAACAATAATGGTGCACTGTTAGGTTGTTTCTCTTTTTATCGACAGACTGACTTAATATCATTAGGGATGTTCCAATAAACACCCCTCTTCTCATATGTCAAATTCAAGTGTATTTTTTCATACGATTTTGCATAGATATTCATGTAAATATTATGTATTGTAAATAAATCTCTCATTTAGACCTATTGCCGTAGATACCCTTAATATGTCTTGTATGATTGCAGTTATACCCTTGTGTTTCTCAAGTCGTCAACACCCAACGAATATTATGAGAATATGCCGCATCAAAAGTTAGAGTATCTAAAATTCCCAAAAGGCCCCAACTAAGAGAGAGAGAGAGAGACCACCCCCATCAGACCCCCCTCGCCCCCTACCCCGACGAGCCCCCCACCTTGGCAACCATTGTCCTCTCCTCATAGCTCCCAGTCTCGTGGAAGCCACAGGCAATCATATGACAAGGTTAGAAGATCAAGAGCGATGGGTAGGTAGCTCACTTGTCGACGTCTGAGGGACAATTTGGCAGCCGTTGGAAATAATCATGGCCGACGTAGCCTAGCAGGGTGGCCCTCACCATCGTACCATCTAGGAACACCCTATCGTGGCCCAAGCAAGAGGTGGCTATGACGGCCTAGGGATGGGTGGCAGCTTTCCAACTCCATCCCAAGCCATGGGGCTCACTGGAGAAGCAGTACTTGAGCCCGGTGGCCCTCCCTCTCTCCCACCAACCATCTACATCTGATGTTCCCTCTCCCCCCATATAGCCAACCCTCCCACCCTGGTGGCCCCCCTCTTCCCTAGTCCCAGGGACCCCCTCGTCCCCTCCCACATTGATGGCCCCTCTTCACCCCCACCTAGGCAGCCACCCTCCCCGGTGACCCTCCCTGTCCCCCCACCCAGCCAACTTGTCTCGCCCCGACGGCCCCCCTCTTCCCCCATCTCGATGACCCCCCCATCTCCCCCCACCCTAGCGGCTAGAACCCCACAGTGGCATCCGACTGGGTTAGCATTCTCAATTTTGAGACACCACTACCAAATCTTCTAGCAATTCCATAGAACGACGATGATGGTGGAGATGAATGGGGATGACGACGGTAACATGGCGTGGCCTTAGAGGGTGAGAGCGGTGACGGGGTTGCTAGGTTCCGTCACACACACACACACACACACACATAGAGAGAGAGAGAGAGAGAGAGAATGTTAACATGAGAGTAGGTTAGTCGTTCTCCTTCTTAACCCATACTTCAACCTAGTTAGGTAGACGAAGGTTACGATGAGATAATAACCATAATAATATGAGATATATCAAGGATATCTATGACAATAGATATAAATAAAATATTTATTTGCAAAAATTGACATTTATAGACATATTTATGTAAAAAATCATAGAGAAAGAGGATGCTAACTCGATAGTAGGTTAGTCATTCTTCTTCTTAACCCACACTTCAACCTAGTTAGATAGACGGGGGTTACGGTCAGAGAATAATTGGAATAATATGAGATATATCGAGGATATCTATGAGAATATGTTTAAATATAAGATTTATTTGCAAAAATTGACATTTGTAAGTGTATTTATGTAAAAATCATTGAGTGTGAATTAATTGGACTCTTATTTGGTGCCTTGGGTTATTACTCTTTTTTGTTGACAGACTTAATGTGACGGGGGATGTTAAACACCCCTTTCCCATATGTCAGACCTGTATGTATTTTTTATTAAAAACCTCTTCACAGATCGGGAAAAATAAAGCATGAGTTTATTTAAAAGAGTTGTTCTATTTGTATTTATCTCCTTACTTTTACCTTATTATCACGAATACCTTTGATATGTACCGTATTATTACGGTTATATCTATACGATTCTCAGGACATCAACATTGATGAATATTCTAATAATATACTATTGGAAATCGTTTGAAAATGTAATATACCAAAAATGCCCTTGTATTTTCGAGAGAGGGGAAGGGGAGAGAGAGAGAAGAGTGCCACATGTAGTCCCTCTCCCAACAGTCGGTAGCTTCCCTTCCTCCTCCCTCTCTCCCACCTCCAGCGAGCACCCCTCACCCCTCCTAGCCCCCATCTTTCCCTCCAGACGAGTAAATCCACCCCCCCAGGCCCCCATCTTTCCCTCCAGACGAGTAAATCCACCCCCCCAGGCCCCCATCTTTCCCTCCAGACGAGTAAATCCATCCCCCCATGTCGCATCTCCCCCTTCAGCGAACACCCCCACCCTCCCGGCCATCCTCTTCTCCCTCTGGCCCTTCGCCACCCCCATCGCTCGTAGGCCCCCCTCCCCCCTCTGGCTAGCAACCGACCCTCATGTCCCCCTCCTGATGAGATCTAGTGATCTTGAACTAGTGGGAGCCATTCATAGTCATCGTCAGCTACCTGGAGAACGTCTCGGTAGGGCGCTACGGTGCCAAGGAAGAAGATGATGCATGAGAATAGGATGACCAATTGCACGGCCCCACCCTTGAAACCGTGCTGGCCCCGTCGCCTACCCAAAGGAATCGTCGATATAAAAGACAAGGGTGGAGCCCCCAAATCGAATCCAACACGTAGGAGCCCTGATTGGGGCTGGATGATTAGGGTTTCAGAGGGCTCCACCATCCCTCACCAAAGGACGATGGAAACCGGGAACCAACCTAGGGTTCTTCCTTCTACTTTAGGATCAAGGCTGCCACCAGTAGGAACCAACCACACTCCCTGGGCCCCCTCTCCCTTCTTGTAGGACCCACCTGCCCATCCCTCCCAGTCCCCCTCCGCTTACATGAAACTCCATTGCTGTCGCTGTCGTCGCAATAAATGACTACGATGGCTGTCTGTCCATGACAGAGGAGACCCTTAACCTGATCCTCCACACACACATCCCCTGCCTCCTCCTCAACTCGCTCTCCATCACCGCCTTCCATGACCTGTGGCGCACCCTCCGGGACAAGCTCAGGAACTTCCGCTCCTCCTTCTCAGACGTTACCCACCGCCCTGGCTGGCCATGCCACCCCTCCTCAACCTCCTCTGGGCTCTCCTTGCCACCCTTCGCTCCCTCTCTAATCGCTACCATGATCCCTCCCTCCTGAGCGATAAGCTCCTCCGTGGCCGTCGCCGATGTAGGCTGTCACATCCCGACGCGAAATATCGAGGTGCGATGAGTCGTAAACATTCGTGTCGATCAGAGCATGTATAATAGGATTCAACCGCAATGAGAGATGATGAAAAGATGGTACTTTTATTTCATTAGAGCAAAAATTTTACAACATTCTTAAGCCTTAAGAGGCATAATACAACCTTCAAGTATATTTAATTATAGCAAGAGTAACACTCATAAACCTAGATAATTAAGATATCCATCCCCATGTGTTTGGGGTTCATCGTCGAAACTACCTGTAATGTTAACCGAAAATATAGGGTGAGCGAAATGCTCAGTAAGATTTATATCTCTATACCAGACAGCTTAAAGTAATTAATATTTTTGGATAAAGTTACTATGCTATGTCGAAAAATGTAAATAAAACATGGAATATGAATAAGAGTGAAAGTAAAAGAATGCAAGTAATTGGAATCATAAGTAGACAAGATATCAAGAGTAAAATTCAAGTAGAGAACGATCATGTAGAAAGTATTATCATAGAATTGGCCATTTCACGCAAGCATATACAGATCAAGTATTTCATGTATTCAAGCAAGTCAAGTATTTCACGAACTCTGGAATGTCATAAATGAATCTAGCAAGTTAAGCACTTTGGTGCAATGCCACACTAGGTCGATAATAACTCCCATGGGCATAGTACTTTCGGACGCTCTCCCCAGAACCAGACCGGGCCCCATTAACGTCAGGCATTGTGGTTATAGATCATAGATCCCAAGTATATTTAGACATCCACATAATATGTATGGCCAAATAATTTCAAGGTAACGCTCTTGAAATAAAGTACAAATCTAGCAAAAATTATCATTCAAGGAATAAGTAGTACAAGATTATAAGTAGTTGTAAGAGGAGTTCAAAGATAATTCAAGGCATGATGTTTAACGACATTAAGTCGATAAGGAGACGAGTTGTCGGTCAAGGCTTGATCTAACTCTCACGGAAATTCTTGTAAAACAAGTTTAGATCAAGTTTTTCACAGTCAGGTGCTTAACTAAAAAATCGAAGAATCATGGCCAGGTAAGAGGTGAGACAGTAGGATGTTCTCCTAGTATTCACGATGGTCTAATTAAGTAACCACTCATCCACTTAAAGCGTTTGCCCGTGGACCTCTTTCCTTAGACACCGGTCTTCTTTGGAAATCTAACTAGCTGCACGACTTGTCGAAAACACGGTAACACGGAAATCGTTAAACTTGTATCAATCAAGATTATGTGACTAAACCCATGCAGTTTTAACAGATAATATCTACTCTATTTAACATGCTGGAAAAGATAATATAGTCATGGAGATCAAGGAAGGTAACAAGAACTGTGAAGGAAATATAAGCTCATGAAATAGAATTATCATCTTCCATATCATTAATTTAATCGTGTGTGGATTTAATTGATATGCAACATAACATGACATATTTAACATGCTGGACGATATATTGGTTCAATTAGAATCTCAATTAGAACCTGATAACATCACGGTTGGGCGAATATTGTAAAACTTGGATGAACCGGACGAAACCAATTTCTGCAGGCAGAAGGCGGTCCTCTGGGGACCATTTTCTGCAAAAGGCGGTCCTCAGTGGATTGCCATCTATTATCTAAACCATTTTTTTAAATAGACGGGAGAGAGAGACAGGTGGCGGTCTTCTGGTGATCGCTACCATTAGGTGGCGGTCCTCTAGAGACCGCCTTCTCATTTTTTATAAAAAAACCCCAATGGGTGGGAAAAGCTCTGAATGATGGTGGCCTATCGGGCGACCGCCTCCAGAAGACGGTCCCTGGTGCGACTGCCTTCAGAAATGGACCCCCTTTCGGTGAGCCCGGTGATACCCTTCAATAGAATGCTTCTAACATGCTTAATGCTCAATAAAAATTGGGGAAAATGATATCGATGGAAAGAGCACTTGAAAATGCACAAGATGACATTAATTATTAAAGGTTTAGTCTGAGAGAAACCTACTTTAAATCGAATTGAAGAGGAAGAGGAGAACGGGGCGAAATGCTCAATAGCTCCATTTCTCCTTCAAACCACACCCCCAAATCGCCTCCAATCTTTTCCTCAACGTAGCCAAAGCCTAAAAGGTGATTAGAGGGGTGTAGAGGGACGTAGGAAAAATTTGGCCAAAACTGTCAAGGTTCCTTTCCCCAAAAATCAAACTTCCGCACTCCGAATTTAATATTCTCGGAAGCAAATTCTAATTTTTCCACTTATCTTAGCCTTAATTTGGTGGAAAAACGTGAGAAAGATGCTTAATCCATGGTGGTCTATGATGTCGGGTTTGTATTTTGTGACAATCTTATAGAAATTGGACTAATTTAATCATAAAAAGGGGTGTTTAACATGTGCTACGAATTTTAGTCATATTTAACCTTTTTTAACCCATTAACCCATAATCCAGCCCATTATGAGTTATTTAATGGCTCAATTGTTAATCATAATCTATTATAGGGGATTTAATTAGGTCTCTCATATTTTTTCTAAAATTTAAAATATTTAATTTTAATTTATTTCAAGAAAAACTCAATTATCTAATTTATTTTATATAATAATAATAAAATTTTATCATTTCATGAATATTATAATTACTTGACTCAATTTAAATATTTATTTATTTTTAGGTTCCTACGTATGCGGCGAGTGTGTGTGAGTGTGAGAGAGAGAGAGACATAACTCGAAGGAAGCTTAATCATTTTTTCATTTAACTCGCACTATATCTTAGTTAAATTAACGAGATTTACTGTAAAGATATAACCGCAACGATATGACTTAAATCATGAATATTTTTAATATTTTTAATAATATTTAAAAAGTAAAAATAAAAAATATTTTATAGATATATAATTATAAAAATCTAATTTAAAAAAAGGGTCTCAGATCTGATTTGAGACGGAACACCATCGGGTTGATGGGTCGTTCATCTCTTCTCGAAATGTTCCGCTCACGGAGGGAGTGATCCACCTCTGGAGCAGTAGTGACGTGTGCGTGTGTCGTTGGGGGGTGGGGGGAAGAGAGAGAGAGAGAGATCAGAACAGTGTTGAGCGGATCGGAGAGGAGAACTATGGAGAGAAGGGGCGGCGGGGGAGGGAGGCCATGGCGGCCTCGTGGGCCGACCCGAGGTCGCGCTCCTTGTCCTTCTTCGTCCTCTTCGTCATACCGGGACAGATCGAGGTCGTCACCTTCGCAGCCGTCGCCTTCGTGGCTCTCCCCGGCGGAGAGCAAGGGAGACCGCAAACTGCTCCCCTGTGGGAATACGGTAGAAGAGAGAGCGGAGGCCGTTGTTGATGGAGATACCACTCCCTTGGTAGGAACCTGCCCTGACATGTGCCCCGGTACTGCTCTTGTCTTACTCGATCATCCCATCCCTCTCATTCTTCTGCTTCTTCTTCCACGGATTACTCATGGTCTTCATCTGAATGGAAGCTGAGAACTCACATTTTTGAGATATTTTGCCCCCAAGTTGTTACGGAGTGTAGCAGAATTGGCTTTTCGTTCGTCTGGTATTATTCGTCATTTATATGTTTGCAAGCTGGTTCCTTTAACGTTTTGTGTTTTTCTAATGCTGCTTGAAAGCAATTACTCTAGAGGAGAATGACGATGTCGAATGTCCATGGAGTGGAATAGATACGGAAACAGAAGTATGCATCTACTTGATTATAGAACTGATTGATGTTGGGCTGTGGTGGATGATAACGATGGTAACGATGATGATGATTGATGAAATGGGCTATGGACCTCTATAATTAAGTAGTGGAGTAGGTTTTAGAAGGCTCAGACATTTCCTAAAACTAACTTTGCAAGAGTCACTTCAACTTGTTTAGATGGCATTTGATAACTCTGCAGAACAGGATTCAACTTTTTATGCAGTAGTTCATATTGAAATACCTCCAAAAAAAGTAACTTCAAGTAAAAAGCATTTCTTATTCTAAAAGTGAAAAGAGTTTAGAAACATAAAATGGATATGATGGTTGGAAGCACTTCTTCATTTTTTGGAAGGTGGCTTACAACCACATTTCATTAAAAGAAAAGAAAGGATGCATCCACCAATCAACAAACAGTAAAGGGATTCTACTAAGAAGGCACATCATCCCCAAAAGGGAACATAGTCCCTCCAAAAAAAGAAAATTATAGGATAAATTGTTTCCACCCTAGCAAGGTTTTCCGTCTCGAATATCGGTTCCGTCTCAGAACGGCGGAAGAGAAGAGATCTCGAAAAAATCTCGGGAGATCGGGTTTAGTGATTTTAGAATGTTTTTTCATATGTATAGCCTATTTCTAAGAAAATACTATTTTTTTCTACTAACCACTCAATTTCACAAACATATTTTTCTAATTGACAACTCAATTTTACAAAATAAAGAGCAATGATAACAATAACAAATTCATTCACATGCACCAATGTCAATATACATCAAAAGTTATACCAAAAAGAGATACATAAAACGGTACATGAATCACAAACTGAAGAATACAGAAACAATGGTACGTGTATTTTTGTCTCACCCCATATCTCTGTCTTCCTCTCTCACAGACACACACAAAGAGAGAGAGAGAGAGAGAGAGAGAGAGAGAGAGAGAGAGAGAGAGATTTTTCTAATTGACAACTCAATTTTACAAAATAAAGAGCAATGATAACAATAACAAATCCATTCACATGCACTAATGTCAATATATATCAAAAGTTACACAAAATAGAGATACGTAAAATGCTACATGAATCACAAACTGAAGAATACATAAAAAATGGTACATGTATCTTTGTCTCACCCCCTATCTCTGTCTTCCTCTCTCAGAGAGAGAGAGAGAGGGGAGAAGATCTCAGTCTCCGGGGCTCCATTTGTCGTGACCTTTGGAGAGACAGAGATCTCGGAGAGATCTTGGACATCTCGTAAGAGATAGCTAACCATGCACCCTAGTATTCTAGAAATAAGAGATGGTTGATGACAAGAAAGCCCTTTAACCGTGAAATGCCAATACATTAAGCAGTTAATGCAATTTTGTATAATGTTGGATGGGTGTTTAAACTGCTCTATAAACACTCTATTGTTCCTTTCCCTCTAGATTGACCAGAGCATAGCTGGAAAGCACATTCCCCAAATGTTCTTCGCTTCCTTTATTACTAAATACCCTCATCATTCTTTCATAATGTATGATAAACTTATGATAACATATGATAAACATTCAAATTATAAACATATGATATGGATGATGTATTATTCTTTTATACATGAAAGTAAAAAAAATAGAAAATATAATATACATGATGATGGCTACCAAATTAGGTCCTCTGTGTTAAATTACACTGTCTATAATATGGCCCAATGCTGGAAAAGGAAACAAGACTTGTGGTTCTAAGGGAAAAATGAGTGGTTGTAGGGTAATGATGTCCTTTCTAAATTTACGCAGGAGGAGAAAATGACTCCATAGAAAAGGGGAAATTTCTCCTTCCGCATAGAGTGGGTTTTCTCCTTCTATTGGGGGGATAAGTTAAAAGTAGATAGTTGCCAAACATGTTTTATTTTTATAGAAGTCATTTGTTGAGAAGAAGTCATTTAGAAGGACTTCCCCAGAGTTCCCAAACACACCCTCTTTTGCCTGGAAGCATATTCTCACAGAGGAATTTTATGTTCTCGCTTAGGTGCAGATGACATCAAGAAAGTGGTCAGCCTATCAGGGACTGGTCCTTCCTCACGGAGGAAGATTAGATGTGTATCTATGGTGCTCAATAAATTCTGGAACTGCGAGTTTTATTTTGTAATGGGATTTTACGGGGATACTCTGCCATCTTGGTAGATTTTCTTTATGGGGCTACTACTGTACTCTTTTGCATCTTCATATAATAAATTGTGGTCTTTTAAAAATGATACAATGTATTTTATGTCAATCTGAACAGCTAAGAGCTTCAAAGATTCTAAATTATTATCGAGTTTATAAGATAATACTTGAAGATTTGTTTGGCAAATTACCTCACAATCTTGGTTCATTCTCTGTGTTCCCGTCGAATGAGATGTTTTTGTTCACAAGGGTTTTGGTTCTTGTTCATGTTATAGAAAAGGAGAGGGCTCAACGTGAGCAGCTTAGAGATCTGGCTGTGTTTGAGAGAGTAGATGGAAATCCTGGCAGAACTTCTCCAACACTTGCTGTCAAGAAGGTAATAATTGGTTGTGTGCATGGATTTTATTTTAAATGCCAAATTGTAAGTGATATCATTAATATTTTCATATTGAAATCTGAGACGTTTTGGGAATCTAAATGTGTTGACTTGGCTGCAAACAGAAATTACAGAACAATAGACAAGCTGTCCATACTGCACTGTATATTTTCCATCTGATGCCACAACTTACCTGCCCCTTTTCTAGGTTCGTGAATTCTGAGAGAGATGGCATGTATGTTAGTTCTGGTTTTAAGATTGAGCAATGTGATGAAATGAAGACCCTTGCGGGTCAAAGAATGTTAGTAAGTACCAACTCTTTAGGCCCACTTTGATATCGGGGTAGGATGGCGGGGGTAGCCTATCCGATGAGAGCTGTGTGTGCCCCATGTGTGCCTCTCACACACAAACCTGTTAACCGGGGTCCGGTCGCGCATTCGAGCCCAGAGGGTCGAACATGCTACCCTACCCCAATATCAAAGTGAGCCTTACTGAATTGACCATTGAGCACGCACATGTTTGCCAACGTGATCTTTTCAGGATGATACCATTTCTGGAGTTACACAGTGAAGATGTTGATATGGATCTTATGCTGGTTCTGATTTTTGATTCCATAAATTGTTGAAGTAGCAGTTGTGCACTTCTATGTAAAAATAAAAATAAAAAGAATAAAAAATGCAGAGAGAGGGGCTTCAAAATAATTGTGCAAGTATTGGGGATGGACAATGTATTTTTTGACAGATAATATGTTGCAGTGATGGAGAAGAGACCCTTCATGTGCAACTATCATAGTTGAATCATTAAATGGAAAGAAGGAAAGTAGAGATAGATAATGTCTAATGTCTCACAATAACTCTTTTAAGACACGTTTCAAAAAACTCTTTTAAGCCAAATGTCCATTATCAAGTGATAAATCCATAAATAAGACTTGCATGCTGTGTGGCAAACTTGCCTTGTTATGTTGCTTTAGAACAAGGTTTGCAGAACCAGAACCGGTTCTGGGACCAGTCAGGGCTAGCTCAGGTTCAGATTGGGAACCAGCCGGTTCAAACTGGTTCCCTCAAATACCTGCACTTACGCTTTAAAAATGGGAGGTCATTAGGGCTTAATTGAGGTTTAAACCCTAATCTCAAATCTCAATAGATCAATTGAGATTAAACTCTAATCTCACTTGAACCCTGATTTCAAAGCAATTTAAACTCTAATCTCAAATATATTTAAACTCTAATAGAGGATTTTAAACTCTAATATCAATGTCATTAGATTTTAGTCTCTAATGACTTAAATCTTTATAGTCATTACGATTGTTGGTTAAATTTGCAAATTAATATTTTTTTCTTTTTTAAAAAGCTCATGTTTCTTTTTGTCTTTTAAGGACAGCCAGTTTGGTCCCGGAATCCACTGAACCAGACCAGCCACCTCCGATCCTGATCTGCTTCAGGCTGGTCCAGTCTGTATCGGTCGGTTTTGCAAACCATGCTTTAGAATGACATCTACCATAATTCATCTAATAAAAAGATACAATGGCTGCCTTGTAGGTCTTCTAAACCTGTCTCTGAGTTCTAAACAACGTATTTGCACTTCCTGAGCTGTGTTGTTTTGGTAGAAATGTCAAAAATCCCAGTAAGCAATGTATACATCGCATGAAACCAAAGATATGTATCAGTTTTTCTTGTATGTTACATGGCACCAAACATTTATTTCACCTTTTCTTTTCTTTTCTTTGGGGATGAAAATTATAGTGGAATGGGGGAAAATTCTCGGTGTTTATATCAGTTTATTGATGGTAATAGGCAGAAAGCTGGCAGAATTTGGAAAGTTTGATCACCACTTAAAAGATAAAGCTTTCATGCGGGTTCTCTCCAAAAGGTCGCTTCTTACCAAGATGTATCGTAGCAAATGGGCTTCAACCAGTGACACAGTGTGTGTTTTGTTGCCAAGTAGATCATCTGTTTTTCCGATGTACCGTTAGCAAGGAAATTTGAGATGTGTTCTGAACTGTGACCAGATTACAGTTCTCTCTGGTGTCGGTTGAGGTTATGTGGAGTTTTTCCAGGATCTCAAGAAGCAGGAGCAGCAGATTACCGTAATGCTTTCAACATTCTTTCTTTGCTCTCTCATGCCATGTGTTGGAGTATCTGGCAACAATGCAACAAAGTCATTTTTCAGGAAAGTAGGCTCTATTTAAAAAACATTTGTTTGCAGGCTTTGCGCTTTCTTTATTCTTGGTCTAGATTTCTTCTTCATGTTAGTCTGGACTCTTGGAAGGGCGTAGTTACGTATTTGTAATCGTCCTCACAGTGGAATTTCTTTTTAGTAGCGGAATCTCTCTTCTACACGTACTGGTTGTACTATCTCTTGCAATAAAATTGGTGGTGCAAACCACATCTTTTGTCAAATATAGTGGATTTCACCACCGAGTTCATTAAATAGCAAACACAATGGATACAGTCAAAACTCAAAAGGGAGAGGAGAGGTTTCTCTCTCTCCCGAAACCCCACTCATCACAAGGGAAAGATAAAAGAAGAAAATTACAGACATTTAAACTCTCTTCTCCAGCTCTCTATATAAATCTTGTTGTGGTTTAGTCTCATATTGGAAATCCATGGGAGTCTTTTCTCTATACATATGGGGAATTCCCTCAATTCAATGCCTAGGTTTTGAGTTAGAGTTAGGACCACTAACATGGTATCAGAGACTCGTTTACCCATTAGATCTATGTGTGGACATTTGGCCCTACCCATGATGCGTCCTAAACCGGTTGGTTTGGTGTGAGGAGAGTGTTGTGATTTAGTCCCATATCGGAAATCCATGGTAGTCTTTTCTCTATACATGTGGGGGATTCCTTCAACTCAATGCCTAGATTTTGGATTAGATATTGGGCCTCTAACAAATATTAAGAGTACTTTTGCTCTAATTGAAACAAACTGATAGAGCTCTACATTTAATAATAACATAACGAAGTAGGAGTGGAATGTGGTAATAATGACATAATCTCTTATGCATTATAATAGGCATGTCATGTAGGATGCTCATCTTCCTCTTTCATATTTATATTGGCATGTGCATATTCCTTAAACACATAAACATACACATAAAGCAGTAGCATGTTATTTAGCCTTTGTAAAAAAGGTGTGAATGGAAATGCATCATCATTATGTCTAGAACATGACATGGATAATAGCATAGCATAACATTTTCCCATGCGAGTTACCATGCTAACATGAACATCACAAACATACGCAATATCTCTTCTAATATCTTGCGAAACCTTAGCATCCTCATTCACATAGTCTTGCATTTTTTATCAATCTTATTTGCTTAATTCATGGAACACATCTAACCATGATATGAAGAGGTCTTGTTTTCCTCTTGCACCTATCATGAAAGTACCTAGTGCTTGGCTAGTGACCATAGGTTTTATCTTCCCATCCTATATTGACTACTGAGCATATTACTATACAAAATGGGATTACCTTGGTGCCTATGGATCTTTTTTTTTTGGGGAAACGTGGATGGTACCACAAGTATATTAAAAAAAGAAAGGGATGTACAAGTAAAATAACATCGCTCATAGTCCCTTCACAAAAAGTCACCACACTAAGAGAGTGTGCCCCTCTAACTCCCCAAGAACAAAAAGAGTGAAGAGTTATGATTCTCCACTTTACAAAAATGTTTAGCCCAAAAATCACTATTCACAAACAAAAGCAGAATCTCTCTCTTTTGGCTTTGCCTCCATTTTGAAAATTCTATTATTCCTTTTACTCCACAAGGTCTATAGAGTGGCACGAAGGATAAGCCACCAATTGATCTTGTCGCCCTTGAGCGACCATCTCCTATGCCACTTGGTGAAAAGTTGCTGCATCGCAACAAAATGCCCAAGGGGCTGTTTGAATGTTTGTCCAATCCTCTCGTCCAAATGCCTTTCGCAAAAGTGCATGTTGTGAATAAATGGTTCAAGTCCTCCCTCTCGTCTCCGCACATGCAACAGAAGGTAGAAATATGCTGGAGAAAAGGTGCTGTCACCCTATCACAAGTCGGGAGCCGGCCATGGGAAATCCTCCAAATCAAGGAAGGCGGAATCAGGGATCGGGATCGGATCGCTCGCTCCCAAACCGATCCGGGTCGGTGGGATTGGCCGATCCCGGCCGATCTTGGACTGATCCCAGTCGAGTCAGGCCAGTTGACTCGGCTAGGGATACAAATGTCTAAAAAAATCTAAAAAAATTAAAAAAAATCTGAAAAAATAGAAAAATTATTCTAACATAGATTTATATCAAATTTAATATGAAATAGTTGACATTTGCTCATCATTTTGTGTAATAGGTGGCATACTCAAATAATACAATGATTTCGTGAGATAGCTACCTTTCATTTATTGAAGACGAACATTGAAAGAGTTTTCAACATATGTTAGGGGACCACAAAATAATGAAAATAGAAAAAAAATATCACCTCCTAAACCTAATTCCGAGGAGAGAGAAAGTATTTCTAGAGAGAGAAAGAGACTTACCTTCGAAAATCTCTTGGAGAACATGGTCCTAGTTGAGTTTAGAAGCAATCTTTTAACACCAATCACTCTTGATCAATTATGTTCTTGCAACAATGAGAGAGGAGAGAGTGAGAGAGTGTGTGTGTGAGAGAGAGAGAGAGATGTGAAAGAGACTTGGAGAGGAAGAAGTTTAGGAGAGTGAAAGAGAAAAGAAGTGAATGGTGTGTGTGTGAGAGAGTGAAATCTCGGTCAAAAGGTCCTAAGGACCAAAGACCTTTGGTTGGCTTTCCCCCCAAATCCCCTTTTTTTTGAAATTCAAATGGGACAAGGGTGGGTTCGCTTGGGATCGCCCATAATCGCCTGGGATCGGCCGATTCGGGCCGATCCGACCGATCCCTGGCCGATCGGCCGATCCCGCTGATCCCGAGGGTGGATCGATTCATCTTGGATCGGGATCGGATCGGTTCGCCTGGAAACCGATCGGATCGGCCGATCCGGGCCGATCCGATCCGATCCGGCGAACCATGCTCCAAATCAAAACTTTCACCTTGAGTGGGCTCTTGGGATCCCATATCTGCGGTGTTGAGGAATGGCGCAGTCCTCCATCATAAAGGAGCAAGTAGGCAGACCGAACTGAGAACTGATCCCCCCTTCTCCCATCTCCAAGACCATGAGTTGGTCTGATGGCATCTGGTCTAAAGTCCAGGAGGAAAGCCAAGAGACGTTCCAATTGGTCCATTTCTTCAAGAGTGAGATTCTTTCGGAAAGTGGGGGCCTAAATATTCCCGATCAACTGTGCATCTAAGGAGTGAGCCACAGAATCCCCGGGCATACAATGACGGAAAGGCCTCTGCAATTGTGAGATCACCGCACCATCTATCCTGCCAAAATAAGCATCTTTCTCCATCACCTAAATTTACTCTGACACCGGCTCTAATGAAGTCTGCACCTTGAAGGATGCCTCTCCAAATCAGGGAGACATTGTACAAATGGGGTGGGAGTAAGTACCGTCGCCTAGATGAGGGGTAATATCTCTGAGTAATCAACTGAGCCCACAGTCTCCCATCCCCCAGCCTTCACAACCACTTACACAATAAAGCCGAATTGAAGTCTATGATATTCTTGATACCCACGTCCCCTACTTACTCTTAGTCTCTGACAAACTCTACCTCAAGAGATATCATGCTGTTGAACGCGAAAAATGCGACACACTGATGATGCATAAAATTAATAAATTATGGTATCATCAGCTTGTTTATTTGCATTATTGACTTCGCGCTTTCAGGTTTATCAAACGCCTTGAGTTCGTGTACTACATCTTTCCCCACCAACCATAGTTAGCGTTAATTTACATCGGTAGAAAGTTCGAACACCTTTGATTAATGGTTAAAGAAAAATTTTAGTCTATGTCAATATCTGCTGTAACATCGAAGGTTTTATCTAATGATTATGATCATGATGATCGCCCATTAGAAATACACTCTTGCAGAAAAATTAAGGATTTTTATTCCTTGAATACATGTAATCTGAATTACAATTGGTCTTAAAAGACCTATACATTTGGTCCCAATTATGTAATCAGACCCTTCGATTTACATACAATCACAGTGAGACCGTTGAATCTACGTTCGACCACAATTGGACTGTTGGATTTGCTTCCAGTCTCGATCGAACCGTTGGATTTGCTTCTGGCCACGATGGGACCGTTAGATTTGCTTTCGGTCACGATCGGACCGTTGAATTTGCTTGTCATCACGAACGGGCCATTGGATTTGCATTCAATCTCGCTTGGACTTTTGGATTTGCTTCTGGTCTCGATCGGACCGTTGATTTTGTTTCTGGTGACGATCAGACCGTTGGATTTGCTTCCGGTCTCTATCGGACTGTTGATTTTGTTTCTGATGACGATCAAACAGTTGGATTTGCTTTTGGTCTCGATCGGACCATTGGATTTGTTTCTAGTCATGATCGAATCGTTGAATTTGTATCTGGTCACGATCAGACTATTGGATTTGCATTCAGTCATGATTGGATTGTTGAATTTGTATCCGATCTTGATTGAACTATTGGATTTGCTTTTGATCTCGATCGGACTGTCAGATTTGTGATATGATCACGATTAACTGTCAGATCGCCATATGATCATATGAACGATCCATCAGATTAATGTATAACCACGATCAATCGTCAGATCGCCATATGATCACGATCAGGCTATCAGATTGAGATATGATCGTAATTAACCATTGGCTCGCCAATATGATCGCATTCGGTTGATCGGATTGATGCATAACCACGATCGGCCGTTGGATCCTAGGATGGCAGTATCGACCGAAACGGCTTCGGACCTGCTCACGGTAGCAGGTCCGAAACTAAAAAAAAACTTTTTTAATGGTTTTGGGTGAAACCGATATCGGTTTCGCCCAAAACTCAATCGTTTCGGTCTGAAACCCACCCGTTTCGATCTGAAACCGGACCTGCTCACTGTATTTTTTACCTTTTTTGAATGTTTTGAACCGGTTTCGGTCGAAACTGAAACCGAAACCGGTACGTTTCGGTTTTGGTCCTGGCTGAAACCGGTACTACCATTCTTGGCCGGATCGCCATATGATCATGTTCGGACCGTTAGATCGGCATATGACCATGATCGGTCATTGGATTGGCATATGATCATGAGGGGCCATTGGATCGGCTTATGATCAAGATTTGTCGTTGGATCGGCTTATGATCCCAATCGGGCCGTTGGATTGGCGTATGATCACAATCGGACCATTGGATCAGTATATAGTCCCAATCGGGCCGTTGGATCGGTATATGATCATGATCGGGTTGTTGGATCGACGTATGATTACGATCGAGCCATTGGATCGACATATGATCACGATCGAGCTGTTGGATTGGTATGATCGCGGTCGGCCCGTTGGTCCAACCATCAGGCCTATGATGGATCAATTGGGCATAACTGACTGAAAAGCCTAGCCAATTAGGCTTAATGGTCCTGTCAATTGGACACATGATAGGCCTATTGGGCATATGGATGGAGAAATCTAGCTAATTGGGCTTAATGGGCTTTGTAGTCCATGCCAATTGGGCTAATCGGGCTTTATTGGACATAATTGACTCAATAGTCTGTGCCAATTGGGCTAATTGGGCCTATGAGGAGGTAATTGGGCATAATGGACTTAATGATCCGCCAATTGGGCATGTCGGGCCTTATTGGGCCTATGGTGAGTCAATTGGACATAATGGACTCAATAGTCTTAGCCAATTTGGACTTAATGGTCAAGTGGTTTGAGCCACATGGACCATGGGTAGGATTTAGCCAATTAGGCCATGGCTCTCACATGAGTGAGGAGAGAGAACGCAGCAAGTTTGCTAGGTGTTTTCCTGTTTTCCAAATGGGACCCCCATGGGGTTATGTGCATGGACTAATTAGGCCCAATTGGGCCAACCGGACTTAACTTCTTGGGCCACTTAAGTCTAGTGGACTTGGATGGGTTAATTGGGCATAATGAACTTGGTAACCCAGACTAATTGGGCCTTATTAGGCTTAGGACGACTGGATGAGCCAATTGGGCATAATGGACTCAATGGTCCGAGCCAATTAGCCTAATTGGACTTTATTGGGCCTATGATAAGCCAATTTGACATAATGAACTCATGGTCCAAGTCAATTGGGCTAATTACGTCTTATTGGGTCTATGATGAGCCAATTGGACATAATGGACTCTATGGTCCAAGTCAGTTGGGCCCTATTGGACCTATGATGAGCCAATTGGGCATAAATGGGTCTATCATGAGGCAAGTGGGCATAATGGACTCAATAGTCCGAGTCACTTAGGCTAAATGGGCCTAATTGAGCCTTATTGGGCATATGATAAACTAATTGGGCATAATAGACTCTATGGTCTGAGCCAATTGAGCTTAATGGGCCTAATTGGACTATTGGACCTAATGGTCCAAGCCAATTGGGCATAGTGGATCCAGTGGTTTGAGCCCATTGAGCTTAATAGTCATGTGGTCTGAGCCACATGGACCATAGGCAAGATTTAGTCAATTTAGGCTGTCTCTTTCCTGAATGGGGAGAGAGAGGGCGTAAGTGCAACCTTGCCGAGTTCTTCCTTTCTCAAATGGGGACCCTAGGGGCTATTTATATACTCCATGGGCTTTTTGCATACAAACCCCAAAAAATGAAGTCACATGCGCATGCCCCCCTGCCCGGCTGGTGTGGTTGGGGAGTGGGATTTTACATAAAAACCCAAAAAAATACATGGCAGCCCCCTGCGGGGCTGTTATCAAGAGAGGGAGATGTTTCTGAAAAATTGCATAAAAGCCTCTCATAATTTGAGTGAGACCAATGACCATTTTTTCAAATAGGGAGGGAGCCTCCGTGCTCATTTCCTCTCTACTCTCCCTTTTTCTGCATTTCTTTTGTATTTTTAATGGGGCTCTTAAAAAATAGGAGATAGAGGGGGAGACTGGAGAGGGCGTAGGAGAGAGAAAGTGGAGAGAGAGAGACCCGGAGGTAGTGGGAGGAAAACCTCCGGGCTCTTCCCTCTCTGCCCTAGTTTCTCTATATGTTTTGATTTTTTAAAATGGAAGAAATAATCCCTCCTAAAAATGGGAGAGAGAGATATCAGGAGAGAGAAAAGAGAGGGGGGGCAGGAGAGCCTCCGGGCTCTTCCCTCTCCACGCTTTTTTTTTGCATTTTTGTATCATTCTGTTAATGGGGAATAACTATCTCCTAAAAACAAGTTGGAGATAGAGGGAGGTGGGAGGAGAGAGAGGGTCACAAAAAGGAGGGTGGAAGGAGAGCCTCCGGGCTCATTTCCTTCTTCTTCCCTCTTTTTCTCTCTATTTTCTTTTTATTATTATTCAGAGCATTACATGCTCGAGAGAGAGAGAGAGAGATAATCGCTCCTTAAAAATAGGAGAGAGCAGGAGAGAGGAGGGAAAGAGGGAGATAACCTCTCCTTAAAAATAGGAGAGAGAGCAGGAGAGAGGAGGGAAAGAGAGAGATAACTGCTCCTTAAAAATAGGAGAGAGAGAGATGTGGGTGGTTTGGGAGAAGAGCCTCCGGTTCCTCTTTCTCTGCCCTTGTTTTCTATATTTTCTATATTTTTGAAAATCATTAAGATCTCCCTCAAAATAGGAGAGTGAGAAGGATTGGGTAGTTTAAGTCCCATGAGGACTCTGTTTGACCCATCGGCCTCTCCCTCTCTTCCTGGGCAGCAGAGAAAGACCCAAGAGAGAGACTTGGCAGTCAGAGTCTTAAAAGGACTCTTCTATATTTATTTATTTATTATTATTTAAAATCTTCTCTCCCTCTATCTATTTCCTGGCACAGTAGAACAGCAAGAGCCTCAGCTGCCTCCTCCCTGGTGCAGCAACAGGCTAACAGCGGGCAATTGATCCTTTGCTTCTCTCTTCCTTTTTTCGTTTTATTTTGTACACAAAGCTTCTCTCTCTCTTTTTTTTTGGTTCGAACACATGCCAACCTCTATCTCTGCTCCCACTTCCATGCCAAAAGAACTTGGCCTGAATGGACTCTAGCTTCTTAGCCACTGTCTTCGGGATTAATGCTGCTATTGAGTTGGCCTACTTGGAAGCCTCTAATAACCCCCTCCACTTCAGCTCTCATCCACAATCTACTCAAGATCTGAGCCACTAAAATAAACAAAAGTGGGGAAAGTGGGTCTCCCTCCCTGACCCCTCTCCCACTAAGGAAATAGGTAGATGGTTGTCCATTAATGAGCACAGAGAAGGAAGCCTATGGATGTTACCTCCTCAAAACATGCACATTATTGGTAGATGGGAGTCTTTCACCTTTTTGTGGTGACACTGTCATGTTATCCTTTTGCTTGTAACTTTACTCAAGGGGCCACTGCTGAATCTCTGTTTCCTGGTAAGAATATTGAACTGACAGAAGAGAGAAGAGGAAGCAGAGGAGATGAAGACAAATAGAGAACAACAGGAGGGGCAGGTTACTGCAGACAACCACAGCCGCCATCTCTCCATCAATATTTTTATCAATAAACACAAGATTATGGAGTATACTAAAATGTCCTCGTAACAAGGACTTAAACCAGGGGGTAAACTAGACACATACCAAACACAAGAATGCACAACAAAAGACATAACACCCCACTTAATAACCGGGTCCTCATAAATGGGTCCAGGTACAATAGAGACTGTGTTGGGTCTCTTTCTGCAAGTATATTGACTTGTCTTTTTCAGGGGTAACTGATGACAAACCAAAATGGGAAAGAATACTTCTGCATGCCGCTGAACCCGAGAGCCCAAAGAGAAGAGCCTTCTGATCTTCCCATATTTCTGCTTTATTTTTTCCTGCATCTCCTTTGCTGCTACTTGCCAGCTGGAGAACTTTTCTACATGCAGTCGAACTTAAGAGCCCAAAAGGAAAGAACTATCATCTGACATCTCCACTAACCTTTTCCCCACATTGTGCCTTATTTGTTGGCTGCTGGGAGCTGGTAGATTCCAAAATTTGCTATTAGCAGCTTCACCATGAGGCAGGTGATGGGATAGCATCAGTCTGCTGTTGGAATGTGAATATGTTGGTGTTTCCTTAGTTTATCTTTTAGGTGTTTCTTTTAGTGCATCACTTGATGTGTGGCATTCTGGGCATGTGTTTTTGTGTGCTTCAATTGGTGAATCACTTGGTGTCAGAATAATGTGATTCTGCCATCAAGGATGTTCTCACAAACTCAGCTTCCCTGGAAGGGGGAGGTAATGGAAGTTTCATATGGTAAGGTTGTCCAAAATTTGGGAATGATGTTGATTATGATTCCAGACATGCTACCAATGATCTATTGCTTGGCATGTTGATGCTTTTTGCATTGCATCAATCACTTGCCCCACTTCACCTTTGGGCTTTACTGGCGAATGAATTTGATTCCAGTGCTTATGCTACTCAAACTGGTTCCCTTTTGAGATATTTGTAATCCTTTTTTAAATATCACTTGCCCCACCATTGCAACTCCCTGTTTACGAGCCATAATTGGTTGCTCCATCATCGCAACTCCCTGCTTAAGAGCCATAATTAGTTCCTCTGAGAAAATTTCTAATCTTTCCTCTGATATTATAGTTCTTTGTTCTCATTGAAATTTTACAGGAACCTTACATTTTGATTTCTTTTATTCTGCTATTTCTCAAGCTGACAATCCAACAGCAGAAGCTAATACATCTATGTGTTTAGTTTTGCAGGACAATCTCGACCATGCATGTGAAGACCTCGGATATTCGGCCTCTTCCAGTGTTACAAAAGACATTGGCATACCTGCTTGACCTAGTTGATTATTCAGATCATCCTTTTGAAGTCATTCATGACTTTGTCTTTGACAGATCTAGATCTATTCGGCAAGATTTGAGTGTTCAGAATATTGTTAACAATGAAGTGATTCAAATGTATGAGGAAATGGTACATCTCATTAGCAATTTTTTAGGTATTACTTATTCTTTAATTGTTATTCAATAGGAAGAAAGTTCAATAAACCATTTTCTGAATTTTTACTTCAAGGAGATAATGCATGAAGCATACTTTCTGGGCATTTCTTCTTATGTCATGGACTTCATTCTTTAGCTTAGCATGGATAAAATTCCTTTTGATGCATAAAGCTCCAAATTCTCTCTTTTAATGTGTAGGTCCTACTGTGCATGATGCTTTCTTGGTGCAGAGTCAATGCTTATCATGATAAACTGATTCTGTGCTTTTCATGATCCTAATATTTGTACTGCATTGACATTTGACATGTAGTAGTCATTGCTTTTGGCTTTTCTATTGTGCAAGATTAACTGCTTATGTTGATAACTGCATTCTACGCTCTTCTTGGTCCTAATATTTCACATTTGTATGTTCATGATGTTTGCCATATCTATATTGTTTAAGTATAGATGGTATTTCTTGGACATGGTGATCCTTTAAGGCCATCCTCCATCCCTGCCAACTGGTGTATGCCAGAGTTTTATCATAACTAAATGGTAGGTTTGCATTAGTTTTTCTGGGGCTTGGAAAAAGGTAAAAATTCTGAATATTTGGAACGATAGGGATGATGAACAAGTATTGGGAATAAGAAAGGAAGGCCTCACAACCCAGCTACTAAAGTTGTCTGAAATCTCTGTTAATAGGCTGGCTTTCTATGCTAGTGGAAAATCCCTAAACAAAAGATGCCTCAGGTTTGCATAGTTGGCCATTTTAGTTCCTGAAGCCACAACAGTCACTCCCTAATGTCACATTAGACAATGTTGATTAGTTCATGTTAATTCATGTTCAAACTATTAGATGTAGCTAAGTCTGCAGAATGTTCATGTATAATCATTATGAATATGGTTTTGCACCTCCATTACCAGTTTTTTTCATTCAATTAGCGCTACACTATCTTATAAATGGGAAACTGTATCAGCTGTTACTCTCTCAAAATGGCTTTCTAAGTGGGTAAAGTTCGTGTATTGCTAGATCATAGATGTGCCAGCTAAACATGAAATTAGAGAGATACTTTTCTTTATCTGCAGACAACAGTCCATGTCCAGATGGTTTAGTGACATTCTCAGGAGCATCCTTTTGCAGAAGCATCTGCTAGATGTGGAATTCCATTGTACTTACTGACTAAAGAATTCATTGGGAATTCCAGAGCAAGGCAAGGGAAGATATGTAAACTGGTTCCTTTGATTTGAATTCAGGGAAAAAGCAATTCGCACACAGGATGATTGTTTCCTTTTTTTTTTTTTTTCAATTTCTGTTAAATTGTAGGGGGAAGGGGGTTCCATGCAGCTTTCTCATCACCTCTGATGGTGAAATTAAATGTTTAGTCCCTAAAAGGAAAAACACTAGGCTCATTACATTAAAACAACTAGGTTCAGTACATTTCCTCTGGATTCTATGTTGATCCACTCATGAGACAATTTTAAGGCGTAAGAATGCTAGTTCATGAAAACATGAACATAACTTTCACATATTCATGTCTCAAGCATCGAATGTGTCAAGTTGTCCAATAGGAAAATCCATGACTGAGGTCTATATGAAACTCTTTTGGAACTCAGTTGTTTTTGATCATCTGATCGAATTGTCTAGGAAATAAGCGACTATGACTCCTTTTCCCTCTTGCTACATTGCATGCTGCTTGTTGTCTTGCTGTTGGTTGCATGTCATTCCTGAAACTTCCATTTTCTTTCGTGCTACTTGAGCAGAGTAAGGATTTATATCATCTTATGACACATTGTGCTTTATTCTGTGATGTGATCACACATTAAACTTGGGCAGGCTAAATTTCATATTATATCAGACCAACGACTCCGAAAGTGTTGTGGCAAAGTGGATATTTCTTCATTGCTTCATTGCATGCTGCTTGTTGTCTTGCTGTTGGTTGCATGTCATTCCTGAAACTTCCATTTTCTTTCGTGCTACTTGAGCAGAGTAAGGATTTATATCATCTTATGACACATTGTGCTTTATTCTGTGATGTGATCACACATTAAACTTGGGCAGGCTAAATTTCATATTATATCAGACCAACTGCTCCGAAAATGTTGTGGCAAAGTGGATATTTCTTCATTGCTTCACCTCAACAAGGAACAGCTGATTAAATCACTCACGTCCCTATATGATTTATATGCCATTAACCAAAGGTCTGGGAGTAGAAACTGTAATGAAGCTGAGTTTTACTCATTCTATGTGCTTCTACAGCTTGGTTATAAGAGTCAGGTAATTTGCTGTGATATTTGTATTCATTGACAATGATAGCATCCAAATAGGATATGCTCTTGGATTGACTTCTGTGACATTTAGTAGGAGGGAGACTCGATCTCTTTGTGGTTCCGGAAAATGAAAGTCTCTATTCTACTGTCAAAGGAAATGAAATTTGTACGGAGTGTTTTAAGGTAATCTATGGCTTAAAGAGATCTGCTTTCATAAATTCATTTTTCTTTGCTCGCACATTCCTATAGTTTTCCTTGTCTCTTTTTACTATTGGAAAATCAAGTACTGATGCATCCATGCCATGTCATCGGAAGTGTTTACATTCAGAATTTGCTTTGTGAAGTTTTATTCCCAATAGTTGCACCAAATTTGTATCCTTTTATGTGCAGATCCATAGTTCATTTGCATATATACTTTGTTACAGGTGCTTCCGAATGGGCAATTATAGTTTTTTTTTTAAAACCATAGCAGCTGGGTCGTCATACTTACAATTTTGCCTTTTGGCGCCTGTTATCAATGAGGTAAGGAACTTTATGCTCATCTTTACAGAGATCCGTGTCAGCTTTTTGCATAGGTAAATTGTGTTTTCTGCACAAGCATGGCATTTGCATTTTGAAAGTTAAATGCAATTGTCCATACTTGTCCATCTGTGCATATGAGGTGTATGAGGCAAAACACCACAGATAATATTAGAAATCTGAGTTTCATTGTTTGAAAAATAGGAAAAAGGAACACGTGCAGAATAATGTTGAAATGCGGTGATTGCCCACAAGAATAATGGTGTCCAGGGCAAACCCCCCATCCTACCCACCCCAGTACCAACTGAGCCATGTTCAGTCAGTACATGCTAATGTTTGTTGTCATATGGTGCACGGGGGAAACCCCCCATCCCACCCACCCCAGTACCAACTGAGCCATGCTCAGTCAGTAGATGTTAACATTTGTTGTCATCTTAAATGTGCCCCCAGAAGCAACTAAATCCATAGATGTAAATGCTGAAGCAGCTACTTGAATATTTCCATCCGAAAGAGGATGCTTTTTAATTTGAAGCTGTAGCTCAGTGCATCTCGGAAAGTTCTTTCTATTGAGATGCACTTGATGCTTTTCTAAGCAGGAACCAGCTTAATTATTGTATCTCACAAGATTGTGATTGTTGAATATCTCACAAACACAACCTTGCATTTGTGCTTATTCTTGCAGTCATTACTTTTGATGCACATGTCTATCCAATATAAATGTGTCTGATCTGTTTGCTTCTTCCTCAAAGTTATGCTTTGTCATTTACTCTTCTGTTTGTATCTCTGTTTGCCACTCTCAGAACTAGATGACTGTTTCCACTTTATAATAAAAATATTGATAATTTTGATCCATTTTAGTATGGTATTGCTCTCAGTCATTTCAGGCATTTTTTCACCTTGTGTGACAATTAGCAATGTTTACCTTCTAGTGCATGGTTGATTGTAGCACTGATACTTGGATGATTGTGTTGGAAGGTCCGTGCATGGGCACTATCATACATCATCTATGGTGGGTACAAGCTTCATCCTTATCCACTAGTAGACCTGTCTCATGTCCTCATGATGAAGGTAACATTACTATATTTCAAATGTTGTTACATTTACCATAACTGCTTTATCATGAAATGTATAGTTGAAATGTGATTTTTAACCATGCAGGAGTCAGATTTGGAGTCCTTGTGCCATGCTTGTGGGCTTGAAACCAGCAAAGATGAAGCAGGTTGCTTGCTCCTCCCAACCAAGCAGACGGGTTTTCATATGCCCAAAGCATTCCAGAGTTTTAGCCTTTTGGATTCAGAAAGTCTGCAGAGGTAACCACTCTGTTATTCGGCTACAACATTTCATTCATTCAAAATGAAGGTTTGACAAATTTCAGAATATGCTCAAGTTGTGACCAAATCTTAGTGGATGCTAGTAAAAGAGTCAGGAAAGGCCTAAAATGAGATGGTGTGATGTTATTAGAAGGGACATTTGACTTTTTGGATTTAAATACGAATATAGCACTTGATAGAAATCTTTGGATGAGCATGATTTATGTAGCCGACCCCAAATAATGGGATAAGGCTATGATGATGATGATTGATTGATTTCTGACCCATGTCATTATAGTGGGGAACGTAGTCTTCCCAGCTTTCCTTTTCTCCATTTGTTAAATGGTGATTCTGGTTCACCCTTCAATTGGTAAACCCCATGGAGCAGTCTTTCATCTGGCACAAAGAAATTGACCTAAGCGTCTATCCTTCAACCTGACAAATTGTAATTGGATCCTCGGCAGCAAAAATACTACTTTTTTCATAGCACTTAGTGGACATTATATCTGCTAGAGTTTCTTTTTTTCCTACTTTTTGGTAGGAGGAATTGCTTCCTAATAAAACATTTAAATGCTGCTAAGGGAGGTTCAAGTTGATGTTTTGTATACACCATAAGAATATAGACTAGTACTTTGTTGAGGTTCTTGGATTCATCACTTTTTTCAAAGACCAATGTTTCATAGTACCATCAAATCAGACAGCAAACTGTTAGGAATCATTTATCCTTCCCCAAAACCTAGGCATTGAGGTAGGGGGATGTTACTTGCACCCACTATTTGTCTCGAATAAATTGATACATTCCCCCGAGTTAGTCGGAGTTTAATATCCGGCATACCACCGTCCCGTGGAATATTTTCATATGACAGGACTCTACGGCTCATATGTTATTTCAATTTTAAACCCCTCGCAGCAAACGAGGTGGTTGAGAATCGGATTAAATCCACAACAATTGTCAGGATCGTGTGGTTTCTGGCAAAATCCCGAAAGGATGAGCTTTTTTTCCCTTATATGTTCGGGGTGAACAAAGAAAATCCTCGCAGTAAGGAAAATGGATGCAAGGGATGGTGTACACACCATTGATGAAGTCCAACGCACGTGTGTCACGCTGCTCGGACAAACACAAATGTCCTCCTCTTGGCCCACGGTGCGGGGAAGACGACAAATGAACTAGAGGCGCGTTCTCCTCACTCCACGCGGCGTGCTGCGAGCAATAGGCCCTAAAAATTCCAAAGGAGAGGGCTGTAAATAAAAAAGGGGGGAAAAGCAGACCCGTTTGGGGTCGGGGAGACCCGCCGGGGTCGCCAGACCCCGGGCAGGCCTACGCGTAGGCGGACGCCCCTGCCCGGGGTTGCGTAGCCCCGGGAGGGACCGCTCGGGGTCAAACGACCTCAGGCAGACACCTCGGGTAGGACCGCGGGACCTGCCCGGGGTCATTTGACCCCGCCGCCCCTTCTCTCACAAAAAAAAAGAGAATAAAAAAAGGAAAAAGACCCTCCCGAGGTCATTTCCATCCCCTTCACCCCGTACGGGTTAAATAACCTCTGGGTGGCCCTCCAACTTCTATAAATAGACCCCCGGGGTCCAGAAAGAGGACGATCGAGAGACATCTGCACACGGACGACAGAGAGGAAAGAAGGAGCCTTGTTTGTTGTTTTTGGCCCACGAAGGGTAGGTGATATCCCGGGCCTTGTATTTATGCCCCTAAGGGCTATATTTGTAATTATGTCCCTCTGTGGGCCATGTTTGTAATTTTCTACGCACCTGGGACGGTTAAATTACGTGGTTCCACCCAAGGTTTGCTCTCTCGACCGTCCTTTTCGTCCCGATTTTCTGTTGGGACGGGACGGGATGGTACCGTCTCGATCCGTCCCGCTCCGTCTCGTAAGATACCAAGATAAAAAAGGAACCTTTAAATATCTAGTATACGTAAAATAATACAAAAGAAATCGTAGCTTAGTTGGTTAGGTGATTCGTTCGTTTCGTCTAAGACGTCCCAGGATCGAATCCTGTGAACATCTCTAAGTTTTTAAGTTTTTAAGTTTTTTTGATTGAAAACCTTAAAAAAGAAAGGAAAAAACGCATGAAACCGGTGAGTTTCGAACTCAAACCGTCCCTGAACGAACGAAGCCACTTAACCAATTGATTTATAAAATGTTTTATATTTAAAATAAAATATTAAATATATATAGCGACCCGGTTGCGTCTCACAGACCAGTCGTCCCGGTCTGTGGCTGGGACGGACCGGGTCGTGCGAGTCGGGCCGTCCCGACTCGGTTTGTCAAACCCTGGTTTCAGCCACATAACGGGAGAATTACAAAAATGTCCTTCCTGGGACCATGAGAAATACAAATCCTATTATTTGCAATTTTACCCTGCAAACCTTTATAATTGAGGCTATGCCCCTACGTCCCGCGTCAGTGCGGAGATCTTTTATGTACAGTTGACAATTCGTCGACAACCCTTGTACTTACTTGGATCATAAATGTACCTAATGTACTCAATTGTTCTTTTTATTGTGCATCGGTCAAGGAAAAATTATAAGAGAACCCTCGACTTTTGAAAATTGTATACATACCCCTCCCTTTGCGAATCAGCGCACATGCGCCTTCTATGAAGTCCCTTGTTACTCCTTCCGCTTAGGGACCTTGCTAGCTCAGTCCTACACCTAAGTGCCACCTCAGACCTAGGTCCACTTGGAGTCTAGTAAAATTATCAAAATACCCCTGTGACTTAGAAGTGACCTAGGAGCCTTCAAAGCTCTCCAGAAATGGTCTCAGCACCTCAAAGAGTCAGAGATTTTACCCTGCCTCCGCTCCAACTCGAAAATTCCGTAAATGCCCTTGGTCTGGTAAAATTATCAAAATACCCCTGGAAACCCAAAGTTACCCAAATACCCCAGAGTTCAGGAAACCTTCCAACACTTCAAAAGTGCCCACTACCTTATGCAAAATTGCAGTTATATCCTCGAATCGTAGGGTTTCTCGCCTATCCTAGCGGCCCTTGATGAAACCCTAACTTCATTAATTCTTCAGTGGTGAGTGAAAATTAACTCTCAGTCCTGTAAGCAAGTATGCCTCTGGAATAATGACCCTTGTAGAAGACCAAGATCTCTTTGACAATTAAACAAAGGTGTTCAGACATTAGGCCGATGTAAATCAACACTGACTGCGGTCAGTGGGGAAAGATCCAACACTCGAACCCAAATCGTCTGATACGATGCGCGCTCACGGAATAAACCCTACACAGGCCATCCATACGGCTCCCTATGTGTGCACCCCTCTTTATTCCCTTTTCTCTTTCAAAAAGGAGGGAAAATATTTCCATGATGCCAACAGACTGGCATGCCTGGCGGGACCTTTCCCGTCTTTCTTCTTTCTGCCAAAGGAATCCTCAAACTTTCTTTAAGGTTCTAATTGCCCCTCTTCCTCTTACATGACGGGAAGAGGACTGCATTTCTTTGCTCACTTGGAGCTCCTTGTGCATTTGCCTCGTGCTACGCACCACCGCCAACAACACTAACAAGAGGATGATGGCCGCCGTTACGTACGGATCCCAGGTCGTCGCCAACCACGCCAAGTTCGGATACTTGGCGACTCCACTGGTGTTCGGCGACTTTCCGCCAATTGTCGGTTCATTCTTCTTTTTGGGCATTGTTACCGTGGCTGAAGCTAGTTCAGCCACGCCTGCGGCAACTACTAGGGGTGTCAGGCCCTCTGCTTCAACAACTAGCTGAGTCCGCTCGGTCAACACCACAACTGTCGGGGGTGTCAGGCCCTCTGCTCCAACAACTGGCGGGGTCTGCTCGGTCAACAAAGCAATTACCCGGGGTGTCAGGCCCTCTTTCCAGCAATCGACCGGGTTGGCCCCTCCGTCCGATCAACCGACCCGATTTTCCCAGTCAATTCTCCAACAGGCGAGGGTGTCAGGCCCTTTGTCTCAGCTATTGGCCGAGTTTGCTCGGCTGCCATGACAACGGTCGGAGGTGTTAGGCCTTCCGCCCAAGTAAATGGCTGAGTTTTCTCGGTCAATCAAGTTACTGTCGGCGTCGCCCCTGCTCAACGGGGGCAGTGCCGTCGCCATAACACGGCAAATTCTGTTGTGGCCACCCTCAGAGGTACTTCTCCTGCACAATAAGGGCAGCGTCGTCGCCACAACGACGCCGTGCCTACGGCAGGCGTCACCAGTGCCGCTCCTGCTCAACGGGGGCAGCGTCGTAGCTGCAAAGGCACAACGCCTGTAGCGGCAACATCTCGCTCCAACAAGACAATAATTGTCGGAGATTTTCGCATTCGGCTCGATGGAGATGAGCTGATTATGCCTCGGGATCGGCACATCCCAACTATCTCCACCTCCAACCGCTTCGAGCTTCTTCGGCAAGCTCGGGAGGATGGAGCAAAATTGAAGAGCTTCACCGTATCGGTGACAAACCAGGGTCCGATGCAACGACCCAGACCAGTAGCTCCCCGATCAAGGTCAGAGGGCAACCCAATTGAGGAGCATCAGCTCCGCCTGAAGAAGATATGGGTCACTAAGGAGGAGGCCCGAATTATCTAGCGGGCAAGGGCGGAAGGGCCGTTCCGCATATCGGACCTGCAACAGATGTAGAGTCTAGAAAACATTGAGATCTCGATATCTCCGAGGTCCACAACTCAGCCCTCACATGGGCAGAAACGCCGAGGAGTTGGCAAGAAGGTACGACCAACCTCTCTGTGGACCAGTTCAACGCACACGGACGAGGATTGCTCGGCACATGCTTCCATGTCCCGAGTGTCTATTTTTGACAGACCAGGAAGAAGCGGGTGGTTCAGGTGACCGACGACACTGTCAAGGTGTTCACCTGCTATACAACATCCGCTGATAAGTAGTCTGAGGACACCTCGTGAGAAATGAACCAGCCTCTCCAGACTTTAAGTCAAGGCTCGTCTCCCGGGTTCTCGCATAGATGCAACAGACGTCGGCCGTCGGAACATCTCAGTCCGAGTTGGCACGGCAAGAAGAGCACCAAGATGACATCCATAATGTCGACGGGGACAGCAACCCAGGGCACGAGGAAGATCTTGGAAGAGAGGTTCAGACCCTTGCGTTGGAAGAACTCCGACGCGAAAATCAAGAACTCAAGAACTTCTTGCAAGCATTATTACGTAAAAAAGATGTTTATGTTCAGCCTCAAGCGGCGCCCACTGGGATAGAACAGCAACCTCCTCCCATTCTAGTCGCAGCCAATGCCTTGGTTACCGCTGCAAAGTTACCAATGGCGGTGGAATTTGAAGCGCCGCAACATGAGACCAATACGCGATCTTCTGCCACTCCTGTTGCAGAAAGCCTTATGGCACAAATGCAGATGATTGAGCGAATTGTGGAGGTGAAATTTGCTCAACATAGTGAGGGTGTGGCCACTGTTGATTTGTACAGCTTGCCCTATCCTCTTCACCATCAGTTCAAGAAACTTCCACCTGATTGTCCAAAAGCCCCAAAACTCCAGAAATTCAATGGGGCAGAGTTCGCCACATGAACACCTAGCCTATTACATGACAGCCATGGGTGAACTGGCACTGGAAGAGTCATATCTACTGTGGTACTTCGCCACGTCCCTGACAGGCACCGCCTTTCAATGGTATTCAAGATTGAGGCCCAATTCAGTGGCTGATTGGGCGAATATGTAGAAGAAGTTTGTCGACCGTTTCCAGACAACCGAACGCAAAGTCTCCCTTGCGGAACTCTGTGCCCTTAGGCAGAGAAAAAGTGAGACCGCGTTGGACTTCATCAAGCGGTGGAGGGACGTCAGCATGCGTTGCGATAATCCTCTAACGCCCAAAGACGCGATCACCATATGCCGCAGAGGTTTATCGGCAGAAGTTAGTGAAAAGCTTCCGGGCTCAAACATCAGAAGCTTCGACCAGCTGAACACGGTGGTAGCGGAGATTGAAATCTTCTTTGCTGATCATCCGACACATGTTTCTGCCAAAGGCAAACCCTTCAAAGATCGTCTGGCCAGTGGCAAGGAGGTAAACTCTGTGGATTTCTCTCCGACGAATGGAAACAAAGGGGAAGGAAAATCAAAGGGTAATGGCAAAAAGATCGACGCCAAAGCGAATGCGACTATGTTAGTAGAGCGTATGAAGGCGCCTTACTCCTTTAGAAAAGAGCATACAAAGATGATCTTTGATCTGTGCATGAAGGAAAACCTTGTCACCTTACTGATCCACGAAAGCCCGCGGAGGTAGATAAAACAGATGACCCTACTTATTATGTATCACCGAAGGTTGGGTCACACTGTTGGAGACTGTTATGTTTCAAGAACATAGCAGAAGAGCTCATTCAGAAGGGCCTCATAAATATGTTAGGCCATGCGGTTGACCCGCCGCAGCCTCATGTCTGGAGCGATCGAATCGGTAGGCCAACGTGGTCTACATGGTGGCAACTACTTCAGGCTCCAATGTACCAGAAGCCGAGCCATCAAATCAACAGTCCAATGCTGGCCTCGAAGCGGCTCCTTCCTCATTACCTGACTGCGGAAGACCATTCGGAAGATTCGAGGGGAGATCCGACAGCTGCAGCTGGAACAAAGACGTCTCCTGCAATTCTTGAAAAGCATCGATGAGCAGTTGGTCACCTTCCCCTTTGAACCATTTGCCAGGGGAGCTCCAACACATGTACGAGAGGCAGGTGTATCACCCACTGCCCATACTCCTCTCAGGTCGGGGGATTGGCTCTTTAAGGAATCCTTCGATTCATCTGAACACGAGGAGCCATAGAAGTTATATTCTTTTCCTCGCGAAAAGACTTTGCAAATCTTTTTCGCGTGTTGTCGAGAAGGCCTACTAGACCTCCCGACGTCGCCTAGTCAGCAAGCAGCAGGCGCCGCATTACACCAGGGCTATTGCCCATTCCACGAGGTTGTAGGCCACATCATTCATGATTGTCAAGCCTTCAAGGACTTTGTTGAAGACTTGATCAGGCGAGGAGTGATTGATATGGGTGACTTCCTAGTTTGCCCACCACAGCCACACAAACAGGAGAGTTTGAACTTCTCTGTCAATGTCATACATGCCTCAGTTGCAATCCAACTACCCGAACCGGGGAAGGAGGGAGCTAGTTCTTAACAGCCAAAGTTCACATTGTGGTATCTGGGTGACGACCCTCCCATCAGTGCTCTTTCCCCAAGGTAGACGCTGAGAAGATTTTCGACAAACTCCTAAAGGAGGGTCGAGTGATTGCGCATGACCCGCCGTCTTACTACAATGAAATGGTCAAGAGTCATCCCCAGTATTGCAAATATCACGTCAGGGTGTCTCACCCCACTGGGGAATGCCCAGAAGTCCAAGATTGCATTGAAACCCTCATCCAAAAAGGGGAGATCAATCCGCAGGTGAATTCGACGGCGAGGCGGCATCTCAAAGAGGTCGCCAAGAGGATTCCCTGCCAATCTCAATGGGAACAGGCCAAGCCCCTAGAGACCAAGCCCACCTCTCAACAGGTCCAGTTGGGCAAGTCTACGGGCGGTAGCTCTAAGCCAAATCCTAAAAGCAAGGCTACATGTGAGGGGCCTAAGGCCCAGAACCCAAAAAGCCAAGCCGTGGGAGGAGGTTCCAAGCCCCTTTCCAAGCTGAGTCACCATGGGCATTTCTATAGGGGGAAATCCTCAGCCAGATAATAAAGGCAAAGCTAGGGCGGGGGAGCCCAAAGCTAAATCCCGTGTCGAGCCAACAAGGTCGTCAATTGTAGAAAGACCTCAACAGCTCGAACAGGCAAAATCGCCGACTAAAGCAAAACCGGTGGAATTACAAAGCCCCCAAGGGCTCCACTGTGGCCTGGCAGAGTTCCAGGAGTTGTCGCCGGAAATAATTGCTCAGGCGATCAATGCCACTTTTCAGGTGCAACCGGAGGAGGCCAACTGGACTAAAGTTACTCCCAGAAGGAGCCGCGGAACCAAGGCTCCCAAGGAGCCAGCCCGGAGCAAAAAGTAAAATTCCGGAAGCAAGTCAGTCCCACTTCCAAAACCAAGTCCACTTTCTTCTCAAGAGGCGGGACGCCAAAAGAAACAAGAGAAGAATCACAAGAAGAATCTGAAGAGGAGGTTGAAGAAGCAAGCTGAGCAGGTGGCAGTTATGGAAGCCCCCGAGGAGTTGACTCCTTTACAACGGCTACAAAAGTTAATAGATGAGCTGGAGGAGTATACTCCCCCTCGTCCCACCAGGGTCGTCACTCTGAACAAATATATTCCCTGGGATAAGTTTGGGCATAAAGGCCGACTTCTTCAGTGGCTCCGGGACATGGTCCACCGTCTCGAAGAGGGTGAAGAATTCTCAATCCCTGAAGAGCTTTCCTTATTTTACAAAGATGAGGAGCTTATTATAGAGATGCTCGAGGAAATGTTGCAAAAGCTCTCCTGCAATATGGTGGCGATCCCACCACCCGACAATGTCAACTCTCCTTCTAGACGAGGCACTATGGCCGATAACCCCGGAGGCAAAGCTCCCATGGCGACGTATCAGCGTTGTCCAGCGAGAAATAGCCGAGGCTGTGACAGAGGACGAGGGCGTGGACGCGAAGGTCCCTTGACTCTCGATCGAGTCATTATTCTGAGGGGAGGAGCCAAGCCCTATCCCAGGGACACATGTACGGGGTATCCCCTTCATTCTCAACTCCTCAAAGGGTTCGGGCCCCATCCCAGAAGCTAGAAGACCGGGTGGTGTCCCCTTCATACTCGACTCCTCCGACGAAGAGGAAGAGCCCGCTAGGCCGCCACTTCAGGATAAGGCTGTAGACCAACTGAGTCCCTCTGACAAGGGTGAACCCGCAAACCAAGTAGGTCCTTCTAACAAGGGCGAATATGATGAACACTTGCCACCTCCGGAGGAATCTTTGGCACCACTATTTCAAGAAAATGTAGAGAGCCGGAGTGAGGAGCATTCTTCTAAGCAGGAGAAGTCTCGCGGGGCGCCGAAGACTCTGACAGAGATTATCCTGCCATTTGACAAGACCCGTACTCGGATAGACCGCAAAATTATTCATCATATGAAGCGGTTTCTAACAAGTGTCACCATTTGGGAAGTCATCGCTTGGAGCAAAAGACCTAAATGGAACTCTCATCAAGATACTCCAAGATACGGAGGCTTATGAAGCCCATGTTGTAGAGTTGCAGGCTCAAGCATATGAGGCCTTTGCAGCCAACATTACATTCACAGACAAAGATATGTTGCTGTCTTCTCCATGTCATAATCGCCCTTTATATATGCGAGGGACGATCAATGGACAGGATGTGAATTGAATTCTGGTCGACGTCGGAGCGGCCATTAACATTATGCCTCTAAAGACCTTCAAGTTTTTGTATGTAACATGTTACTTGCAAAAGGTGAATGCCATCAAAATTTCGGGGTTCAACTAGGACTCCGAGGAAGCGCTTGGTCGGGTTGAGGTGAAGCTAGCTTTGCCGATTTTATCACCCAAGCGACGTTTTATATCATCAATGCCGACGCATCTTACAAGGTGTTATTGGGAAGGCCATGGCTACACGAAAATTGGGTTGTTCTTTCAACTCTGCACCAATGTCTTAAATATGCCAAGGGATGGGGAGCAACATACTGTCTTTGCAGATCGGGCTCCATTCCTGTCCAACGAGTGCCATCTGGCAGATGCTTCCTTATATTTTGGGGTGCCCACTCTACAATCCTCGAGTCTGTAAAAGATAAAAGAAAGCAAAAGGTGGACTCTGAAGTTGAGGAAGGGCAATTATTCACGGTCAACCAAGACTTGGCGAGACTACACATGTTAAGTCTTAAGGCCGCCTCCAAGTTGACTCAGCCAGAGAGGCGGAGCGTTGACTTCGAGGCCAACCTCATCACCCAGGTCATTGACCAGAGTGTCTCCTTACCATCTAACTGTATCTAGCTCTCGTTTCAATGGGAAGAGCACGAGGTGGAGTAGCTGAAGACTTTCACAGTCTCCTACCAGCAGAAGAGGAGTAAAAAAGACAAGGAAGACAAGCCAATCGTTTTTTATAAAGGAGATTTGGTCCCACCAGGCCCGCCTGAGGATGATTTTGGCTGGGATACTTTCGCCAATAATGCACTGGTGCTAGTCCAAGAAATGGACGATTTGCTAGAGCACATGAGGGAAATATGTAAAAAGCAGTATATCCCTCAGGTCCAAGACCCCGCACAGACCGCATATTTATACCAGTTGTGGAACCCTCCGTAGGTTCGTGGGCAACCTCCCTTCTCCCGCAAGATACGAGAGGACTCGGTTATGATTAGGAGAGGGATTTTGAGGTCCATTATGCAGTTAATGCTATAGGACTGTTACCTCCTCCTCACGGACAAATGGAAGGGGAGCCCAAGATTGACAACTCTGTGAGGGAGTCCGGTGAGCCGTCAATGTCACTCTCACCAGAAGTTAACAATGGTCGCCTCCCCGAGGGAGGGATAGCTTAGCCTGCCGGGTGTTGGCAAGATGGAGGCGGCCCTTCGACTTCCAGCTATGAGCAAGAAAGCTTCGAGGAATTTGAAGTACATGAAGCAAATACTGATGATGTGGGAGACTTTGTCGACCTCCAACCTACTCCACCGGAGCTCGAAGACGGTGGCCAGGCAACTGTGGACGAGTTGATTGAGATCAAACTCGGAAGCAAAGAAGACTCTCGGCCAACCTTCGTAAGTGCTCTCCTCAGTGAGAAGGAAAGGCAGGTGTACCAGTGGCTCCTAGAAGAGTTCAAGGATCGTTTCGTCTGGATTTATAAAGAAATGCCTTGGCTTGACCCTTCTGTGGCTGAACATGAGCTGGCAATACTTCCAACAGTCAAGCCAGTCAAGCAAGCTCAAAGGCGTATGCGCCACGAGCTGGAGTTGAAAGTCAATGCTGAGGTTGACAAGATGCTTGACGTGGACTTCATAGAGCCTTGCATGTACCCTGAGTGGCTCACCAATATAGTACCCGTCAAGATGAAGAATGGCCAATTCCGACTCTGCATCGACTTTAGGGATTTGAACAAGGCATGCCTGGAGGAGGACTTCCCTGTCCCAATCACGAAGACAATGGTTGACATGACCACCGGTCACGAGACTTTGTCCTTCATAGACTGGTCGTTGGGCTATAATCAAATCCGTATGGCCATCAAAGATAAAGACCATACGGCTTTCCGATCCCCTAAGAGAATTTTCAACTATAAAAGGATGCCGTTTGACCTGAAGAATGCCGGTGCAACCTATCAAAGGGCGATGACCATGATTTTCGACGAGATGCTACATGACCTTGTTGAATGCTACGTCGATGACCTGGTTGTCAAGTCAAAAAGGCGAGAGGATCATTTGGTTGACTTGCGTCGAGTCTTCGAAAGACTTCGACAGTATCAGCTCAAAATGAATCCAATGAAATGCGCATTCGGCGTCTCCAGTGGCAAGTTTCTCGGCTTCATTGTCAGGTATCGAGGCATAGAAATCGACCCTGACAAAATCAAGGTCATAAGAGGACTGCCTCCGCCTAGAAATTTGACAGAGCTCAGATATCTGCAAGGAAGACTCGCCTATATCAGGCGGTTCTTTTCTAATCTCTCTGGAAGATGTCTGTCTTTCGGTAAATTGATGAAGAAAGGAGCACCCCTTCATATGGGACGAGGACTGCCAGAGGGCCTTCGAGCAAATTAAGGAGTATCTATTGCCTCCCCAGTGCTAGGGGCACCTGTTAAAGGAAAGTCCCTTATCCTTTACATTGCCGCCATGGATGTCTCTTTCGGAGCACTGCTAGCCCAGATCAATGAAGAGGGCAAGGAGTAGCCGCTGTTCTACCTCAGTCGGAAGCTGATCTTGCCTGAGCGTCGGTACGCGCCTATGGAAAAGGTGTGCTTAGCTTTGGTATTTGCTGTCAAGAAGCTAAGACACTACCTTCTAGCTCACCGAGTGGAGCTCATCTCAAAATGCAATCCACTCAAATTCTTGCTCAGCCAACCCGTCCTCTCCAGAAGGCTCAGCAAGTGGGCGCTTATCCTCATGGAGTTTGACATCACCTTCGTCGGCCGAGTTCTTAGCTGTGCATCCCGTGCTAGAAGATTCGCCACTCAACTTCGAGTTGCCCGATGAAGAGGTGCTGGTGCCTTCGCAAGAGGCTGGGGAGCATCTTGAAAACATCCCACCACAAACGGAGTCAGACGTCCTCACCCTCGACCTCCTACATTGGGAGTTTTATTGTGACGGCGCTTCTCGAACAATCAAGAGGGTTGGCGACCTTACAGGCTTTGTATCTGGCGCTAGGATAGTTCTTGTATCTCCGCAAGGCGGCATTCTTCATAATTCATGTGCTCTCATGAAGTCATTGACTAATAATAAGGCGGAGTATGAAGTGCTAATTATTGGACTTCAGCTGGCACGGGAGATGGACATAGTGCATCAAAGTGTATGGGGATTCTCAGCTCGTTATTCGACAGGTCTTGGGTGACTATGACGTCCGGAAGAAGGAGCTAATTCTTTACCATGCAGCTATCATGAGGGTGAAAGAAAGGTTTTACCTATTTGAAATAGGCCATGTCCCAAGGGGCAATAACCCCCAAGCAGATGTTTTGGCACAATTGGCAGCAGCCTTAAAACTCCCACTTGAAGGAGAGTTGAATATTACTGTCAAACACTGAAGGCTCATGTCAAGTATGCTCGACGAAGAATCGGGTCTCACTATTTACGAGGTCAATAATATTCAAGAGGAGAATGCTCCTAAAGAAGAAGATTGGCGTTAGCTGATTATAAAGATAAAGAATGGGTGGCTTCCTCTCGATCGGGCTAAGAGAGTGCAATTGCTACGGAGGGCAACATCTTATCAGTTGATTGGTTGCTCGCTTTTTCGACTCGTCCATGAAAAAGACCGATCGGTCCTCCTACGGTGCCTTTCGCCTAGGAAGCAAAAACTATGATGCACGAGGTCTATCAAACTGGAGCCAAAATGAAAATCATCATTAAGCTCAAAGAGTTTTACTGGCCCACTATGTACAAAGATTGCAACCAATATGCTCGTACATGCCACCAATGCCAGGCATTTGGGCCAGTGCCTCGGAGGCCGCCTAACCCGCTCCATCCAACTGCCCCTACTTGGTCGTTTGTGGAGTGGGGCATGGATATTGTGGGATCATTCCCGCTTTCGTCTCAATGCCACAAGTTCATATTAGCTGTCACTGATTACATCTCTAGATGGACAGAAGTTATTCCGCTACGAGAAGTCACAGGTGAAATAGTTGGCCGGTTCGTGAGGCACTACATCATATATAGATTCGGCACCCCTAAACGAATCATTTCAGATAATGGCACACCATTTAGAAACAAGACTGTGTATGCTCTCGCATCCAAGTTCCATATTGACCGGAGAACATCGTCGGTCTACAATTCCCAAGCCAATGGTTTCGCCGAGGCCTTCAGCAAAGCCCTTTGCAAGCTGCTGGTCAAGATAGTGAGTGGTCGTAAACGAGATTGGGGCGAAAAGGTCCACAAAGCCCTGTGGGCCTATCATACTATCTATAAAATCCCTACTTGGTGCTCTCCGTTCTCCTTGGTCTACGAAGCTGAAGCGGTGGTCCATGTGGAAATTGAGCTGGTATCCTATCGTGTTGCTGTCCACACTGGGTTGTTAGGCCAAGACCAATCCGAAATAGAAAGAAGACTCGGGGAATTGTTCAACCTTGAAGGTGAAAGACTAAAAGCCTATAAACACTTGCAAGTGTATCAGGCCCGCATGACACGTGCTTATGATAAGCTGGTCAAGTAGAGGGCATTAAAAAGGGCGATCTTGTCATGATCAAAGAAAAGGAGGTCTTGGTAGGAAAATCCAGCGGCAAACTCCAGCCTAACTGGCGTGGACCTTACGTCATTCAGAAGGTCTATGAAGGAGGCGCCTACATGGTCATTTACTACAAGGGAAACAATCCCTTCCCTCCTCTTAATGGCAACCACATGAAACTCTACTATGCGCCACAATATGAGTTTGCACAACAACCCTCAGAGGATATTCACCTTCCCAGAAGAGGGTCGAATTGAGTTCTAAAAAAGAGTTAAAAATACTGATGTCCCGGTGGACTTAGTCATCTTTCGTCCAAGGATCGGCTAAGGGCAAAAAGGCCATAAACCCGGCTGAGGTGAAAACCCGCAACGGCGTCTCAGGCAAAAATGGATAACCCCTCGGTGTGAAAATCCGCAAGGGCGCATCGGAAAAAGCTAAAGGGGGCCAGCATCGGCGAAAATCCGAAAGGGCGGTGATGTTAGTAATGTGGAAAAAAAATCTCCTGCAACATGTTTCCATGGGTGGTTCTAAGTCAGCGACTGCACCCTGTGATGGCAAGTGCATTATAATGATGCCATGGCTATAGTTCTAATGTCGCCATGCAACATCCAGTCCCATTGGGACGCCATGGATACAATCCCGACGTTGTCTTGCAACACTCTGTCCCACCTGGATCGTCAGCATTTTGGATTTGATTCATATGCCCCACCCGAGTTGTCAAATCCGTCTCTCTTTCTCGCAGGGTTAATTCATGTCTTTTGACTAGTCAACTCCGTTTATATTTTCAGTTCCAGATTTGACCCTTATGTCCCTCGGACTGTCAAATCAATCGATCCCTTTTCTAAGAGTTGACTCATACGTCTCTCGGCATGTCAGCTCCACCCATATTTTGGACTTCCCGAGTTTGACTCCCGTGTCCCTCCGGGCTATCAAATCCGTCCTTTCAGTCTCATCGGGCTCGGTCCATGCATGTCCCTTTTGGGTTGCCGACCCTATCGACTTTCAGGTTTAACCCTTGTGTCCCTTTCGGACTGTTAAGTTCACTTACTTATTGTCCCAACCGGGTCTGACCTATGCATGCCCCTTTCGTGATGCCAACCTATCTTGCCTATCGACTTTCAGGTTTGACTTTCATGTCCCACTAGAGCTGTCAAATCCATCATTTCTTTCTTCCAGGTCTGGCCTATGCATGTCCCTTTCGGGCTGTCGACCTATCTTGCCTATCTACTTTTAGGTTTGACTCTCACGTCCCACTAGGATTGTCAAATCCATCATTTCCTTCTTCCGGCTCTGACCTATGCATGTCCCTTTCAGGCTGTCAACCCATCTTGCCTATCGACTTTCGGGTTTGACTCTCATGTCCCACTGGGTTGTCAAATCCACCCTTTCGTCCTTCAGGTTTGTCTCATGCATGCCCCTCTCGGGCTGCCAACCCATCTTGCCTCTTGACTTCCAGGTTTGAGTCACACGTCCTATTGGGGCTGTTAGACCCGTTCTTTTGTCTCACTAGGCTTGGCCTGTGCCTGCCCTTTCCGGGCTGCCAACCCTATCTGCCTATTGGCCTTCGGATTTGATCCATATGTCTCACTCGGACAGTCAAATCCATTCCTCCACCCTACCAGGCTCGGCCTATGTATGCCCCTTTCGGGCTGCCAACTCTATCTGCCTATCGGCCTTCGGATTTGATCCATATGCCCCACCGGAGCTGTCAAATCTATTCTTTCAATCTATTCTTTCATCCTATTAGGCTTGGCCTATGCATGTTCCTTTCGAGCTGCCAACCCATCTCGCCTATCGACTTCTGGGTTTATCTTACATGTCCCTCTTGGACTGTTAAATCCACTTATTTGCTCTCCCAACCGGGCTTGGCCTATGCATGTCTTTTTTGGACTGCCAACTCATTTTGACTACCAGCTTTCGGATTTGACTAATCACGTCTCACTAGGGCTGTCAAATCCACCCGTTTGTCCCACCAGGTTCGGCTCATATGTCCTTCTCGGGATTCCAACCCCCTCTGCCTTTTGGCATCATAGGTATTCAGAAAAAAAGGGGGGGCTAAAAATATTGTTGCCCCAGTGGACTTGGTTGTTCGTGTTAGGCGGACAATTAAGGGCAAAAAAGCTTTTAACCCAACTGAGGTGAAAACCTGCGAGGGCGTCTCAGGCAAAAATGGGTACCTCTCAATGTGTAAACACGTAAGGGCGCACTGGAAAAAGTTAAAGGAGGTCAGTCCTGGCAAAAACCTGAAAGGGTGGTAGGGCTGGTAAAGTGACCAAAAAGAGAAAAAAAGAGGAAAAAAAGAAAAGAGAGCATATATGCAAGAGGATGGAAGCAAAAGCTACTGAGCTTTCCTTTATTCATCAATCTCATCAAAAGAAAGGAGCTCGAGATAAGCTCTCGGGATAACCAAAGATAAAATTAGGCAATATACAAAAGCCCTATGTACAAGTACAAAAAGACAGCTAGCCTCGCTCCTCAGGTCAGCAAGGCGAGTTTTGCTCTGAAGAGCCTCCTGCTAGAGCCCCTCAAGCCTACGAGGAGAGCCTCTACCTCGGTACGCGCGAGATTGCGCTTCTCTTCGGTCTCCTGGATCTCCCGTAGAAGCTCCTCCACTCTGCGGGAGGCCGCCTGCTCACGCTCGCGAGCGGCCTCGACCTGGGCACCTACCTCGGCTTGGGCCGCTCGAAGTTTGCAGAGCTGCTGCTCCTACTGGATTTGCATCTGGGTCCTCTGTCTCTGCTCCTGAATAGCGTGAAGGCGGGCGAACTCCTCCCATAGGGCCTTGAGCTCAGCCATTCAAGCATCCCAAGGAAGACCGAATGCATGGTAGCCTTTGGTGCAGCACTCCAAGTGGCCCCTCATAGCCTCGACGGTCGAGATCGATCTGTAGTAGCGATCGGAGATTCTGAATGAGCCGGGTGTCCACATCGGCATCCGCCAATGCTACACCAAGTTGAGGTTCCTCAGGCCACTCTAACCCAAGAGCGGGAAAGTGCTGGGGCACCTCTGGGGCCACCTCTGCCGAGCCTGAAATCAAAGAGAGAAAGGCAAGATATGGTGAGTGTGCTACACAACAAGATCAGCATGTGCAAAACTCCGAAGTATAAGTCATAGTGGCCTTATTGGAGATAACTCTGCACGTGGGGTTAGCTATGGAAGGAGGCCCCTCCTCTGAAATTAGAGGAGAAATATCGATAGGGGTTGACTCCAGCTCTGCAGGCGATACAGCTGCAGTCGAACTCTCTACAAGTGAAAGGAGACATGAAAATCTTAATATTTCATTTGCACCAACAACAGAGTTGAGGGCTTCTGAGTGATAAGGGCATACCAATCTCTACAATGGCATTCTCCTCAACCATGGCGACATTGGCCTCTGTCGCTGACTCTGTAGGAGGGGGTGTGACTAAAAAAGAATCAATGTGTAGAGTGATGGTTAATGTCACGAGAAAGGAAGACTCATCCAACAAATGATATGGGCTTCTGTTAAAAGAATACTTGGAGCTGAAGACTCAGTAGAGGCAGCCACATGGTCAACATTGCCCCGCTCCTCTAAAGATGCCCGGGGTGACCTCTATGCCATGTCAATCTCCCCAGGCTGAGAGAGAGGTCTTGCCTCCGTTTGATCAATAGCTGTCCAAAATTAAGGGCACACTAAAACAGTAAAATTCTTTGAATATGATGAGCACGCACGAGGGAATATATGCAAATATATGGTGCATACCTGAAGCATGTACCCCGCTGGGCTCAATAAGGCTGGCAGTACCTCTCAATAATCTCGGGGCCAAGGGCGGTGCTGCTCCATTAGGTGCCCTCGGTTTTGGGTGATCCTTATCAGCTGTAATCCCAGGCTCCAGAGCTCCCAGATCTCCATCATAATCTGGCAAATCCACGAGTGGCCCGGATTCAATGCGTCTTGAAAGCTCGTCCAGAGAGGAGGTCAGCTTGGCAACTGCATGATGAGCAATGAGATAAGCAAAGGAGTCACAAACAAATATGAGGATAATAGACTCTTAAAATTACCTGGGGTCATCCTTATCTCTCCATCGTCAGAAGAGCTCGATGGAGAGGAAGAGGATTCTTCGCTGGAGGAAGTACTAGAAGTCCCTATACTCAGCGAAGTGTTGGAGCTTCGCTCGCTCGAAGACCCAAAGGATGGAGAACCCTCTTTGCTAGAAGAGGACTCATCCCATTCTTCGATAACAGGGAAAGTGGGCTGGACCTCGGGATCCCCTGCAACAGGCAATATTATGTTAATCAACATATATACCATCTCCCAAGCACCAAGGGAGAAGAAAGGGGGATGGACGTAAGAAATTCTTATCCGAAACCTGGACAGCAGGGCCCCCCTCTGCATCAAGCACGGGAGAGGTGGCAGTCACCGGTGTATAGTCATCGGCGGAAGGATCCAGCCCCTCTATGTCTAAGCTAACATCGGGGATGGACTCATCGAAATCCAATTCCTCCTCTATGAAGGCATTCCCCGGACGGGGGGAAAAACTCACTGTAGTTCGAACTTCAGGAGGAGCTGCACCCAAAAAGGAAGGGGGGTCATGTTTATAACACTGTGTAAACATGTCACAATTGTGATTTGAAATGAAAGTTTCTTTCAATTACTGGAGACATCCACTCGAGTAGGAGATTCTTCCCCAGAACGAGGATGGGTAGAAGGCCGTGTGTCATCCTCTTGGCTTTCAACTCGGGGCCTTTTCCCAAGAGCATTGATCCCAGTGGGGGCCGCACCTAGAGAGGTCTCTCGCAGGAAAACACCGTCCTCCTCGCCACTGGCATGGTCTGTAAACAATAAGGGATTGCATGTGATGAGCATCTCAAACTGCAGAACAGGAAATAAATAATAGAACCAAGGTGGAGTTAAACAATTAAGCAAATACCTAGCGCCCCTATGGCTCTCTCAGGTCTCAAGATGAGCTGCTTGGGCTTCAATCGAAGAGCTCGGGCCACCTTGTTCACAATGTCCAAAATGGCATTAGGAGTGGCAGCCACCTCCAAGTCTGAAATGTACTCCATTGGACCAGCGCAACCCACTGCATTAATCACATGGGCCCTCCACTCTGCGAAAGCACTGCCTACAAATGCCCCCTCAGGGACTGGCTGCGATAATTGGCACTTATTCTTCATATCATAGGAAGTCTTCAAATCCTCCCGCCAAGAATAAGTCGTCGAAGGCCCAGGGGCCTCCCCCGGGCGGGAAGACCCCGAAGTCGAGGCTGCTGCTAGCGTGCCCCTCAAGGGCTTCAGAGCCCCAGCATACTGACTCTTGTCAATGGGGATAGGGAGTCCCTCCTCCCTCCAGTGGACCTCTATCTCCCTGATGGCTCGAGCGGCTCCGAATAAATGGGACCTGATGAAGCTTGTGTCAAGGAACAAGGGAGGCAGGTCCTCCCTCCTCAGGTGTCTCTCCTCGGCAACCCGGATGGCATCGCCGCGCTGTTTGAATACATTGCTGACTTTAAACCACCAACGTGCATAATGTATGTCGAAGTGACCCTTGCGTGTTTGTGCGGGAATTGGATAGTCCTCCTTCACGTCACAGTAAAGGAAGGCCTGCCAAGCAGTTGCAACTAGATGCACATCCCTCTGTCTATACTGTCGAAGAGCTAGAGGGAAATCCACATTTGGAGGGATGGCCTGGTCGTACCCGAAATGTTGGGCAAATTGAGGTGGATAGTATGACTCAAGGATTCCCGTGCTGGAGTGGCGGTAAACTCGAACACCGGGCCGTATACAAACGATCCACTCAGCTAGCGCATGGGAGGAAGGCAAAGCCCACGAAGACAATCTGCATGTAACTGAATCCCCCTGCCGCTCTAAATAGGGGCGATAAAGATGGGAGTTGTGGTCGAAGTCTAGACTCTCATCTCTCCCAGTGTGGAGAAACGATAAAGCACGACGGGCACTGGCTAACTGCAAAACAGCATCTTGGTCCGGATGGCCGGCAACAACAAAGATAAGTGGAGCAGCTGCATTGTCAATCGACGTCCTCTGGGAGGGCTCTGGCAAAAGCAAGCCCGCCTACGCACTCATGTAATGGGTGGGCATCAAAATCCTTTTATCTCTGGGCGAAGAATCTGAAGTCAAGGCCCCAAAGGAATGGTAGATGTTCGCCAATGCAGTCGGGGCAATAACAACTCTGCGCCCACAAGCCATCAGACAAGTTGGGTAAATCACCTCTGCCCCGAAGAATTCTCCCCTCTCCATGAGAGATCACAAAGCTGGCCAACCAATAGGCCAAGTAAGCTGCCAAGTATGTCAAGTGGCGGCAACTCCCTCGAGTTCCACCCCTGCGTCGGAGCGGGCAAGTGGCGCGGATGTGAAGCAAATTTCAATATGACTTCTCTACATTGCTCCCAAGTCATGTCAGAGGAAGCAAACACTTCATAGAAATAGTACAGGCCACTGTAAAAGTGCATCCACCTAGGCATTCAATGTCACTCTCGGTGTGCGTGCAACATCTTTTTCCACTAGGGCGAAGTCTCTCCATGTCTTCATCAGATATCTGAAACAATAGGGAAGAAGGTATCATCGGGCTCCATCTGAAACACTAAGATGCAGCTCATCTAAGGACAGTTCCTCATAGGGCTGTCCACAAACCGGCAAGCTAGAGATCCTATGAAAAGTCCACAGGTCCAGTGAAGTCTCCCCCTCTGCGGTGACAAATGTATTCCAACGACGGTTTAACCTCTCGGCCAATGCCTAAAGCAATCCTCTGTGGCAAGGATAAGAATATAATACTGCGGTCACTGCATGGCGATTCCTGGCCCTATCAAGTGCTGTCCTGTAAACAGTCAAGATGCCATACAACCATTCCGTTGCTCCCCGTCGGTAACAGTAAGAAGGAATAACAACCCACTTCCCATACCAGCTGGGAGTCTTCTGTGCTAATATCCTCTCCAATAAACAATCATTGTAATGTCCCGGATCTTTATTGAGTCTTTCGGATCCTTTTCGGAGAGTTTCGGATCGCTTTTGTAGCTCCCGAGTTGAGTTTTACGATCCGTGTGGGTTTTTCTCTCGTACTAGTTACGGAACCCTGCGGTGAGTTTATTTCTCACTTTATCGACTCGTGGACGATACATCGGCATGTACTCTTCGAGCCGGTCGTTTTGTCTATTTTTGTGTATTTTTCTGAGACCGGGCCAAAAATCGGATTTTTCGGAAATTAGGAAAATTTCCTAATTTCTTTCTATAAATTCAACTCCACTATCTCTCCTGCTCATTTTCAACTTCACGCTATCTCACTCCGTTCTCTCCCGTCTCTGGTCCGTTCGGCGCGGGGCGCGCACCGTTGCGGAGCTGGCTGAGGCGTGGACGTGCTCGAGTGATCGGTTCGCGGGAAGGAGCAGCGGATGGAGCGTGGTGGGCGCGATCCCTCGGTGGATTCCGAGAGGGCGTCGTCCGTGATTCGGTGGTTTTCGGCGTGGTTTAGTCCCTTCGGGGCACGGTTTCTTCGGTTGAGGTAGGGAGATGGACCGCCACTTCCTTCTGCACGTTTTCCCTGCTTCTGTGCGTTGTTTGGTGCTCGATCGGGGGAGATCGGGCCGGTTTAGTGAAAACCTTAGTTTTTGGGGTTTTCAGGGTTCGCCGGAAAACGGCAACCATTTGCGATGTGGTTAGTGTCAAACTGACCGTTGGGATGTCTGGATCCCATTCACGTAAGTTTCGCGTCGATCGGTTGTCATTCGAGGCCGGTAGGAGTCCGGGAACCTCGGTGACCCACTTTGGGTCGATTTGATGAAATCGCCCCGATCTCTCGTTTTAGGGCTTGCATGTGGGCTTTTGAGCCTCCTAGAGTTGTTTTTCGTCGTCTAGGTTTGTTTCCCCTGCGCGTCGGCGTGAATGGGGCGTGGAACGGCCCGATTTGACGTTTCCACTGTTTTTCCGCCGTGACCGGTGTAGCGGTCGTTTCAGAGACCGTCACGTCCCTGACGGCCCTACGACAGACCGTCACAGCGTCTGGGCGTTTTTAGTTCTTCGTGGTTTTGGGAGTGTGACGGCCCAGGGGAGGCGCGTCACAGCTCTCTGACGCGTCCGGGGTGATGCATTACGCCTGTTTTGTCGTCTAGCGTTTTTGGTGAGTCGGTTCCCCTGACGCGCCGGCCCTGGTGCATCAGGTTTGTGTAACGCGCCTGCCCCAGGCCGTTACACTCTGTTCTAGTTGTGTTGGGTGGTTGTGTCGGCTGTCTCTAACGGCCCTGCCCCTTTGCGTCACAGTGCTGTAACGCGTCCGCCGTGGACCGTTACGTGCTGTTTGTCCGAGTTTCAGTTTTGGGTCGGTTGGCGTAACGCGCCTGTCCTCACGCGTTAGGTGGGCGTAACGCGTCTGCGCTCGCGCGTTAGGCTGCTGTAACGCGTCCGCCCTGGACCGTTACGTGGCTCGCGTTTTGGGTTTGAGCCTGTTGGGCTGTCCTGGCGCGTCAGAGCGGTGTAACGCGCCTGTGCTAGGCCGTTACAGTCCTTGTGGCCGTAATGGCCGTTGGTTTGTTTTCTTCTGTGTTGGGCCGTCTAGGTGATGTTAGGGGCTGTTAGAGGTAGGTTTGTGGCGTGGCTGTGTGTGTGTCGTTCTAGGTTAGGGTTGTCTGTTGCTCCCGTGGTCTGGCCGCTTTCCCCGTGGACATCGGTCGATGCTCCTATGAAAGCGAAGACTACGTTTCCGAGTCTGTCGGCAGTTTCCAGTGCTGCCCCCGGTGTTTGAGGTACGGGTGACAGTGCATGTTCGACTGTTTGTACTTTAGCGCTGCTTTTCGAGCTTCCTCTTCTGGTCGGCCTAGACGTCCAGCAGTCGAAAGGTGACCCCGATATACGGTTTGTAAGCTAGTTTCCGTCGGTTCCTGCGGTTACCGTAGCGTCCTACGGGGGGAGAAAACTAGCTAGAGACCTGGCTCTAGGCAGGGGCCAGTGTGTGCACACGTGGTCAGGGGCTGAGGACTGACGCCGACGGGCGTAACCCTGACTAGTACTTGTACCTGTGTTTCCACGTGGGTCTGCGACTCGGCCTTGTCCGTGTTGGTCGCGCTTGGCGGGTGGTCGGGACACTTGTGGTGGGTGTTCTGGTGCAGTATAAGACGTCAGTGGACGCATCTGGCCGTTCTCCCGGTGCGGGGGTTTTCCGTCGTGTGGCGCGTGACTCCCGTGCTCTTCCTGTGTTGTGACCTGTCCGGGTTGGCCTTTCCGTGGCTGTACTCGAGGTCTGTGCCTGTCTAGGTCTTTTCTAGACTTTCTTTTGCATGCCTGTTGTAGGTGTAGGTTGGGGCGTTTGTGCGTGATTTTTTCCCCTTTTTCCTCGTTGCTCCTTACTCCTCTTTCCCTTCTAGGCCTGCTTGCCTGTTCGGGTTATTCCCCTCGTCCTTACCTATTCCCTACTCCTGCTTCCTTTTCTTTTACAGCTTTCTAGTGTTGTTTCTTGCTGCTGTTCCTGTTGTTCCGTGTTACTGCGTGTTTTTCAGTGGGGATCCGCGTGACCCCTACTGAGCCAGTGACACGAGGCTCACCCCTGCTTTTCAGGTGGGGTGATGTGTTCGTTCTGCTTCTGCGGGTCCTAGAGTTCGAGTTGTAGCTGTCAGCTGGTACCTCGGTCGGGCTTCCCCGACTGTACTGTTAGACTGCTGTCTTTAGTTTTGGACTTGACTCTGGGTATTTAATTGTTTAAAATCTGTTAATTAAAATGTAATTTTATTTCTGCTACTTTAGCAAACCGATCTAATGAAATTTAATTGCTTGCTGCTATATCTGTCAGTTCAATGTACTACACGACAGTCCTTTTTCCCTTCGGAGCTTTACCCTCTTGGGAGGCCTCGCGGGTTCCAAGTGGTATCACGTGTATTCGGTAGTCCTACCGAGTATACATGGTATCCGAGATCCGGGTCGCCACAGTCATGGTCGTAGTCATTATGTGCAAAGGTGGCCCTAGAAGGAGTAAAAAACATTATGTCCACTGTGACATCTGCAGCCTTATGGTGCCCAGATAAATGCCAGACTGCTGGTGCTGATGGCCCCACTCAGACTGTAAAGCTGTCAAATTCTCTGAAGAAGCCCATACTCTTCTGATCAGGATACTGTCTCTGCCGAATGAAACCCTTTGGAAAGCTCGGATAGGAGAATGTGCAAGTGCCCTGCATGCTGCCCCTCCCGAGTCATATGCCTCGTTCGAGACGACGCCTTTCCCCTGGCAAGAGAGGGTCATCACCCTCCATATTGCGAGGCACAAAGCTCTGGATGAAAGACAAAAGATGCCGGTCCAGTGGAAAGTGAGATGGATATCCCCCAGGGCGGTCATACAGATAGACCCCCTGTCTCCTTGTGATACGAGATATGTTAACAGTGCCTTCGTCCACACTAGCATTCTTAGTTGGGCCCTCAGCGACCCAAGAAAAACCGCCGTCTACAGCGTCAAAACTATCAGAAGTGATGCTGCGCGGAGGGAAGGGCGGCATGGGTCTATCTGTCCTGGGCACATAATGATCATCATAGCCCCCAACTCTGGGACTCTGGGAAGTCTCTCTGCCTCTGCCTTGGTGAGCCACGCCTGTAGAAGCTACAAAGACCAAGAACAAAAAAGAACAGTGAGTGAGAAGGCCGAATCAAAGACCAAAACAAGCATGGGGACAACAATAAGAATATTCTGGTGTAGGCCTACAAAGCCCCATCATGTCAATGGACTCGGGGACAAGTGAAAAGTTATGAGAGGCACGGGCCATCCGCCTTTGTCTCCGGCTTTGACGGATGTCCCGTGGGGGCATTTGTTGAACCCATAATTGTCTCGAATAAATTGAGACATTCCCCTGAGTTGGTCTGGGTTTAATATCTGGCATACCGCCATCCCGTGGAATATTTCCATACGACGGGACTCTATGGCTCATATGTTATTTCAATTTTAAACCCCTCGCAACAAACGAGGTGGTTGAGAACCTGACTAAATTCACAACGATTGTCAGGACTCAGGATCGTGTAGTTCTAGGTAAAATCCCAAAAGGATGAGCTTTTTCTCCCTTAGATGTTCAGGGTGAACAAAGAAAGCCCTCGCTGCAAGGAAAAGGGATGTAAGGGATGGTGTACACACCATTGATGAAGTCCAACGCACGTATATCACGCCACTCGGACAAACATAAATCTCCTCCTCTTGGCCCACGGTGCGGGGAAGACGACAAACAAACAAGAGGCGTGTTCTCCGCACTCCACGCAGCGTGCTGCGAGCAATAGGCCCTAAAAACCCCAAAGGAGAGGGCTTTAAACAAAAAAGGGGGAAAGCAGACCCGTCTGGGGTCGGGGAGACCCGCGCGGGGTCGCCCGACTCGGACAGGCCTGCGCGCAGGCGGGCGCCCCTATCGGGGGTCGCGTGGCGCCGGGAGGGACCCACCCGGGGCGGTTGACCCCCCCCGGGTCATTCGCCCCCGGCAAGACCTGCCCAGGGTCAAATGACCCCGAGCAGGTCCCGCGTGGGCCTGCCCGAGGTCATTTGACCTCGGGGTCATTTGACCCTACTCCCCTTCTCTCTCACAAAAAAAATAGAAAATAAAAAAAGGAAAAAGACCCTCCCGCGGTCATTTCCATCCCGTTCACCCCGTACGGGTAATCACCTCCGGGTGGCCCTCTAACTTCTATAAATAGACCCCCGGGGGTCCAGAAAGAGGACGATCGAGAGACATCTGCACACAGACGACAGAGAGGAAAGTAAGAGCCTTATATGTTGTTTTTGGCCCTCGGAGGGTAGGTGATACCCCATGCCTTGTATTTATGCTCCTGAGGGCTATATTTGTAATTGTGCCCCTCCGTAGGCCATGTTTGTAATTTTCTACACACCCGGGATGGCTAAATTGCGTGGTTCCACCCAATGTTTGCCGACTCGGTGATCTGTACCGGATAGGAATCGCTCTGATCCGATACGGTACGCCCGAGTTGCATGTTATGTAGTTTGAAGCGTGAGGCGACCGAGGCGACCAGGGGGGTCTAGGCGTTTGAGGCATCTGAGGCGAGATTTTATTAAATATGTATATATAGTTCAAAAAAATAAACTATATGTCTAAATATCACAAAAATATCTATATAAAGTCAATAAATTTCTTAAATTCATTCAATCTTTTGATTCAAATTATTTTGACTCACTAAATTCACATAGAATTTAACAAATTAAATTACAACTACGAAGGTACCAATAATGAAGAAACTAATAAATTCATATAACTGACATAAAACAAATTTTGGTTAGTCAAAAGGTAATATCTCACATTCCGAAAGAGAAGAAATTTAAAAAAATTATAAATCCTATAGGCAGAGAGAGAGTGAGACTGACCACTGTCAAAAACCAAAAAATTCACATAGAATTTAACAAATCAAATTACAACTATGAAGGTACCAATAATGAAGAAACTAATAAATTCATATAACTGACATAAAACAAATTCTGGTGAGTCAAAAGGTAATATCTCACATTCTGAAAGAGAAGAAATTAAAAAAAATTATAAATCCCATAGGCAGAAAGAGAGTGAGACTGACCACTGTCAAAAATCAAATTCTGTGTGTCTCTATGTGAGATAGAGAGAGAGAGCGAGACAAATTGTGGTCAGAGCGAGGCAAGACAGGGCGAGGCGAGCAGTCACCGCCTCACCTCAACTCAGCGCCTAGGCGTGCCTCAGGCTACATAGGTCGCATTGACTCGGGCCGACTCTGTCGCCTCCCACCCCACCTGGCAAACATTTTTTCTCCCATTCCGATGCCCTTCCACCTCGGCGGGGGTTTCTTCCCTCACACCGGCACCCCCTTCACCCCGGTAGCCCACCCCGGCACCCCTGCGCCCCCTTCACCCCGGTAGGCGGTAGCCCACCTCGGTGCCCCCGCCCCACCCCCGACAGTCCTCCACCGCGACTGACAATGTCCCTTTTTGCTGGATCGTCGTTGCCACCGTCAAATCTCGTCTACCACTGTGGGATCCTTGCCGCCATCGTCGGATCCTCGTCGGAGCATGCTTAGAAGTCGCAGAGAAGGGTAGAGAGAGAGGGAGGAGCGACTCGGTCCGAGTCGTCCGGATCATGTCTCGGATTTTCGTAGATCCGAGTAGATATGCCCGAGTTGCCCCGATTCGGACCGAGTCGGTGAACCATGGTTCCACCCATATAATGGGAGAATTACAAAAATGCCCTTCCTGGGACTGCGAGAAATACAAGTCCTATTATTTGCAGTTTTACCCTGCAAACCTTTGTAATTGGGGCTATGCCCCTACGTCCCGCGTAAGTGCGGAGACCTCTTATGTATAGTTGACAACTCGCCGACAACCCTTGTATTCACTTGGATCATAAATGTACTCAATTATTTTTTTTATTGTGCACTGGTCAAGAAAAATTATAAGAGAACCCTCGACTTTTGGAAAATTGAATACATATCCCTCCCTTTACGAATCAGTGCACGTGCGCCTTCTATGAAGTCCCTTATTACTCTTTCCGCTTAGGGACCTTGCCAGGTCAGTCTTACACCTAAGCGCCACCTTAGACTTAGGTCTGCTTGGAGTTTGACAAAATTACCAAAATATTCCTGTGACCTAGATGTGGCTTAGGAGTCTTCAAAACTCTCTGGAAATGGCCTCAGCACCTCGGAGAGTCGGAGATTTTACCTTGTCTCTCCAACCCAAAAATTTCGTAAATACCCTTGGCCCGGTAAAATTATCAAAATATCTCTAGAAACCCAAAGTTACCCAAATATCCCCAGAGTCCAAGAAACCTCCCGACATTTTAAAAGTGCCCATTACCTTCTGCAAAATTGCAGTTATATCCTCGAATCATAGGGTTTCTCGCCTATCCTAGCGGCCCTTGATGAAACCCTAACTCCATTAATTCTTCGGTGGTGAGTGAAAATTAACTCTGAGCCCTGTAAGCAAGTATGCCTCCGAAATCAGGACCCTTGTAGAAGACCAAGATCTCTTTGACAGTTAAACAAAGGTGCTTGGACGTTAGACCGATGTAAATCAACATTGACTGCGGTCTAAAAAAATGGAGAAAAGTTCAACACTCGAACCAAAATTGTCTGATAAGATGCGCGCTCACGGAATAAACCCTGCACAGGCCATCCATACGGCCCGCTATATGTGCACCCCTCTTTATTGCCTTTTCTCTTTCAAAAATGAGGGAAAATATTTCCGTGAGGCCAACAGGGGATTCCTTTTCTTATAAGTCGGTCTAACTCTTTGTAGAATCCAATGTGGGACTAAAGTTGAAGCGGTGCTCGGAGTGGGTTCATACACCATTTGTTGTGGATCACATGCACTGGAGATCGCTCCGGGCTAGAACTGGCTGCCGCACAGTCGATCACAACCTGAAACAGGGGCCGTTCTTGTGGTTTTGGAAGAGAAATAGGGAAGAACACGAAAGAAGATGAGGAAGAAGAACAAAGAACAGGAAGAGGGTGAAGCAGTGGGCTTCGAGGGCCACTTTCCTCCAGAAAAGAACTACAGATTACAAGACAGTCAACAACCTATTCTGATTCCCCCTTTCAATCCTCCAGTCTCTTTTATAACCAGAAGACGGGGACACGAACAACAAACATAGTTCCGCCGTCCAATGTCTACGAACTGTGTACATTTTTATTATCAAACTATCTACCTTAATCCTTTCCCAATTGTATTTATACCCTTACTACCGCAACACCCTATCACAAACTTTCTCCATGCTACTTAATACAAATGTCTGTTATTTTTTGTTATCAAGATACTTTTATGGTTCCAATACTCGAGTTATCGCAACATACTGTTTTTTTATTTTCCTCTATCACAGAAACGTGGTGTTAATAAGTAACCGTCCTGAAGATGCAAGAACCTTCAGTATTACTATAGGAGAAACTTTAGTGACCTTCAGCTATTGACAGTTAAAGAATTACTACGGGGAAAATGGAAGTTTCTTATGTAGAATAGCCTGAAACTGAACCCTCCTTACCTGAGTTTTAATTATATGGAAGCTTCTCTTGGAGGATGTCTTCTACACCATGTGATTCATGTGTTTGTTTCTTTATCAGGTGGGAAGCTCATGATGGAAGACTGAAACATCCCGGGTGCAGGCCTTCCAGAGATTGAACGTTACAGAGGTTTCAATTCATTGGTAACCGGTGGCTGTTGTGCTGTTGTATAATATCAAAATATCCCAACACGGCAAGGTGTTCAAATTACAGGAAATTTCCACGATATTAGTTTTCATATGCGTGTTTTATGTTTGCTTTAATATGAATGATTTGAGTTCGAGTAGCATCCATCTACATGCTTATGCCAGTGTTTAAACGTTAGTGTAGAATGGATTATATGGACACTCATGGTCCTGCATATCATTCAAAGCAGCTCCTTGGCATCATGTATGCTAAGAATTGGGAGAGATATATTAGTGAAATGTTTAACACGTGAAATTTTGGATATCCATTTTGTTAGATAAATGTGTGTTTATTTTGACATATTTGTTAATTTTGCGCTTTTAAGTTTATCAGACAATTTAGGGTTCGTGTATTAGATATTTCTCAACGACCGTTGTCGGTGTTAATTTATATCGATATAAATTCAAATATTTTTGATTAACTGTCAAAGAATATCTTGTCTCTATACATTGTGATATTAATGATCTTGATGATCGCCCACGAAGGGTACATACTTTTGTGAAGAAATTTAAAAAATTTATTTCCTTGACGTGTAATTCGCATTTCACTCGTCTTTCAAGATCTTTACATATGATCTCGATTATGTAATCGGATTTTTAGGTTTACATCCGGTTGCAATAAGACCTTTTGAATTTGCTTATGTTACGATAGGACTGTTAGATTTGTTTTGTTACTTGATCGGACAGTTGAATTTGAATTCCATCACGATCAGACTGTTGGATCGTCAAGATGATCAATGTTACTCCGTCGGATTTGCTTTGTGACTATGACCATTTATTTGATTATGATCGGACCCTTTAGTTGACTTGGTGTCTATGAAGGACATTTTTGCCTGAGGTGAGATATATTTGTAATCTTTCCTCTATCAGAGTATTTCTATAGGTTTCCCAAACATAGGGGTATTTTTGTAGTTTCTGATGAACTTTGGACATTTCTTCTCTTTCTGACCATTTCGGGGTTCTAAAATTTCTGACCATTTTTGGGTATTCTTGCCATTTCAGACTTTATTTGAACATTTATGTAATTTTTAATCTTTTTGGATATTTTTGTATTTTTTTTGACTTTTTGGAGATAGTCTCGTCACGTTGACTTCTTAGATATATCTGTCATTTCTTAATTTTTCGGAGATAATTCGTCACTTCTTGGACGAATCTGTAAGTTCTTGACTTTTCGGAGTTTAATTGTAATTTCACCTTTATCTGAGTCTTCCGGACATAGTAAGTCTTGGCTATAAAAATAGCATATAGACTTAGGTGGCTAGACATAAGTCGAACTCAGGAGAACACATTGTTTCAAGAAAGGGGTGTGATCTTGTTCCACTAAGTCAGTATAAACGACCTTAATCGGATCAATGATATTTTGGTAATTTTGAGACACGTCAAGAACTTTGTGCAATTTTTAGATTGAACAAAAATTTTCATGTATTTTTTCACAAATAGTTGTATTTGTACAATTTTCTAGTATTTCATTACATTTTTACAATTTTCTCACTATTGGGGATGTTTCTATAATTTTTTCACAATTGGAAGTATTTTTGTACTTTTTTCTCCATCAGGGATATTTAGGTAAGTTTCTATATTCGAGATTAGTTCTGCATTTTTTTGACCATTATGAATTTTTCTGCGATTTTCTGACCAGCAAGGGCATTTTTACAATTTGTGAACTTTTCGAGATCTTTTCTGTAATTTTTATTAATTTTTCGAGGTCTTTTCTATAATTTGTGGACCTTCCGGGTCTTTTCTACCCGTTGTGGATGTCTTGGGATTTGTTTTTTTACAATTTGTGGACCTTTCGAGGTCTTTTCACAATTTGCTGATCAGTAAGTTTTTTTTGCAATTTGTGAATCTTCCATGATCTTTTATGCAAGATTTGCAGTCTCGGTCACGGCTCGAGACAGGATGATATCGTCCCGCTTCGTCTTGATTCATCCCGTCAAATGTCAAAATAAAAAAAAGATTATATATATATAATATATATATAATAATACAACAAAATTTTTAGCTCACTTGATTAAGTGATTTGTGCGCGTCATTTAAGACGTCTTGGGTTCGAATTTGTTGAACGCCCTTAAGATTTTAAATTTTTTATATGAAAATCTTAAAAATAAAACAAAATAACAGATGCAATTGATGAGTTTCGAACTCAAATCACCCCTGAATCGATGAATACATTTAACCATTTTACCTATAAAATATTTTATATTTGAAATCAAATATTAAATATATGGAGCATCTCGATGACGACCCACGGACGTCTCGCCCACCGCATGGGTTGGGTCGGGTCGTACGGGTTAGATCTTCCCGGATCGGGATTGCAAACCTTGTTTTGACATAATTTTCTATTTTTTTGTAATTTTTGGGCATCAAAAAATATCTCGATAGTTTTCCATTTTTAAGGATTTTTTAATATTTTTTCACCGTCACAGGTATTTGACCATTTCTACAATTTGAGAACCTTCCAAGATCTTTTCAGTAATTTTCTGATACTGCAGAGTTTTCCGCCGTTTTTAGAGTTTATTTGCAACCTCCTGGAACTTATGGATATTTTTGCAATGTTTAGATTTTCTGACAATGCCTTGTGACGAGAGTATGACTGTAATTTTAATTTTCAAGAAGACCATGTGGCGGAGGTATGTTTGTAATTTTAATTTCCAAAAAATATCTCATGACAAGGGTATATTTGATTTTCAGGAAATACCTAATGTTAAGGATATATTTATAATTTTGAATTCTCATGACACAGCCTAACGTATGGTTTGCCGACCCGGTGCGGGTCGCCCCGCACGACCCGACCCGACCCGACCCAGGCCGGGATCGGGTCGGCCGGGGCATGGGTCGCCACCGGGTCGGTCTATTATTTTAATATTATATTATATTATATATATAATATATCTTTTTTTATTTTATTATATTATTTTATATATTATATATATATATATATATATATATATAATGATTTTTTAGAACGAGACGGATTGGGTCGGACCGAGACGGGACCGACCAGACCTGACACAGGCCGAGATCGGGTCAACCGGGTCGACAAATCTTGGTCCAACGACAAATAATGTCTCATAATTTTACATTATTTCTCATATTTCACATAATTTTTGAGAATAAATGTATTATTTTTCTTCTCATGCAATTGCACATAGGTAGTAAATACACACATTTTTCTTTTCTTGTCACATTTTTTTCTCACACTATTACACAAGGGTAGAATGTACATGGCTTCCTTTTGACTTCATCGAGGAACGTAAGGTTGTGACGACGGTGGTGTTTTCTTCTCAAGCTCCATCGGCCAAAGGTGTCAAGGCACTTATCCCTCTTTTAAACAAACCTAGGTGGCAATGGGATTTACTCCCTCATAATTATTCCACCGATCAAAGACAGAGTAAAATAGAGGAGAGGGAATAACCACCTCCTCCATCTCCATCGGTTAAGGCTCGTGGGGCCTGACCGAGCGTTTTCTTCTCTTTTAATCTCATAAGGGCATTTAACTCCCTCTTAAACCCATCGGTTGAGGTGAGGTGACAGTGGGATTTATTTCCCTTCCCCAATTCCATTAGGGCCTGTTTGTTAAATGGATAAGATTCATTACCCGCCGGTCACATGCCGGTCGCAGGGGCTATTCGCAGGTGACATTATAAAATGGGTTTGATGGACACGGGTAGAGTAGGCCATTTCTTTCACATTTTACCCAGCAACTCGGGATTACATATTCAAGCTGACAGCTCGAATACGCATCCCCCTCAGGTAAGATATCCTATCTAGTTAACAAACAGGCCCTTAGTTAAGAGCATTTATCACCCTTTAAAGACATGGTTAAGAGGTCAAGGGAGAGAATGGGTGCGCAGGTTCTCTTCCTCTCAAAGACCTCTTGGTTACCATTTGATTATCCCCCAATTCCGTCGACCAAGAAGGGAGCAGTGCATTTATTGCCCTTCCAAATCCATCCAGCCAAGGAGGTGAGATGCGTAGGGTTTTTTCCCATAAAGAATGCAAGGGTGCCAGGGTATTTATTCCCTTTTTAAGCACATTGGTTAAGGGCATTTATTATCTTCTCCCAAATGTCCATCGCATTTATTCCCCTTTTAAGCATATTGGTTAATCATTGGAAACCCTCAATTCTCGTTTGTTTCGGATCATTCGGGAATTTCAATCATTGGAATCCCATACATAATTTTATCTCAATCAAATGACCCAAAGTTATCTCGACTTTTGTGCTAGGTAGATTTTTTAAAATAGAGAGAGAAAGACACAAAAGGAGAGATGTTAAATAATCTACAAAAACTTCTCTCATGGAATTTCGGAGTAGATTTCGAGATCTAAAATATCCGACAATCTGACATTTGTTCAAAATAGAGATTTTTTCAAAAAGAAAGAAGGGAAGAGAGATCTCTCTGAGCATTTATTTCATTTCTTTCTCTTTTAATTCCATGATTAGGAGCATTTAATCTCTTTTTAAAATAGGGTCAAGGTGGCAGCGGCTGGTTTTCCTTCCCCAAGAAACTACACCGACTGGGATGCTTAGAGGAGAGAGAGGCAACCGCCCCTCTTTTTAACCCTTATTTTCAGACATTCCTTACAGAAATTCACATAGTCACGTGGATATTTTTACGCATAACACCCTTTACGGCCTTTTCCTCCATACTTGATGCTAACCTCTTGGTCTTTCGTAGATGATTATTTAGATTTATTCCCTAATATATCTATAAGGACTTGGACAATAAACACATGAACATACCTTTTAGTGGGTTTTATTCTTAACAAATAAGGCTCCATGAGCCCCTTCTCTCCTTTTAACAAACCAAACAATTCTTGAGAGTTGAATTAACCAAATCTTATCTCAAGTCTTTGAAAGCTTCTTGTGCAATCCTCTTGTACGTGTCCCTTGTTGGATGGAGTTGAGAGAAGTCCCATGTCTTCCTCTTGATTGCTCATACAAGATATTCTATGTTATTCTAGTTTATCTCAGGATAACTTGTTCCACTAAAAAGATAGAACAAGGATAGGTTAAGTTTTTTCACAATTCCGGGTTACCTTATTTCTCAATCAAAACAAAATGATCTATTTTTTAAAATATTCAACTCTTGATTAAGTTATTCTCCTTAACCTATCCTTCAAACAAATAGAGCCCTTGAGAATGAGGTCTTCTCCTTTTATAGGAGAGTACATCTAGGTGGGGAACCCCTTGGTGCATTCATAGGTGGTGAATTGAATGCTCCTTGGGTTCCCTCGCCACCTCGTGAGGGGGAAGGTGGACATGAGGTTCAGTTGGTGATGGGCCCACGGGAAGCCTCCCTCTCCCATCTTGACATGGGGGTAAGCTCACCACCCTCTCATATAATTCATTCCTTTTCTCCTTCATCTTTTCTCTCTCTCTCTTTTTTAAAGGTGAGAGGAGGAAGGGGGTGATTCCACCGGAGGCATCCGGTGGTGGCACCCAGGCCAAGGTCCCATCGATACTACCCAACGGTGGAACCCCCACTCCTGGGTCCCCCCAGTTGTAGGTGGTGGGGGGGGGGGGGACCCTGTAGGTGGTGGGGGTGGACCCTTGGGTCCCCCGATGACATTAGGTAGTGGAAGAGGACCCCCTAGTGCCCCCGGTGGCATTAGGTGGTGGAAGAGGACCCTCAATCCGACGGTGCTTGTGCACAGGTGAGAGGACAGAGGTGGAGGCGCCCCAGCGGCTGCGCACAGGTGGGAGAGGACCCTTGGGTCCCCCGGTGACATTAGGTGGTGGAAGAGGACCCCCAGTTCCCCCGGTGCTTGTGCACAGGTGAGAGGTGAGAGGGCAGAGGTGGAGGCGGCGGACCCCCTTGGGTCCCCTGGTGGCTACGCATAGGTGGGAGGGCAGAGGTGGAGGCGGCGGACCCCCCCCCCCCCATCCCCATGGTCTGCACAGGTGAGAGTTGGATTGGAGGTGGAGGAGGCCCCCCCTCTCCCCAGGACAGGTGAGAGGCCTTGAGTCCCCCCGATGACCTGCAGGGATGGGACCGGCCCCCCTGCTCCCACCGGTGACCTGCACAAGTGGAGAGGGGGGCCGCGGTTCCCAGAGTCTCCTGCAGCCGACCCTAGGGCCTATAAAAAATCTCCTTTCACTATCTAATTTAATTTAATTTTTTTATTTTCTTCTGCTGTGCAATCCCAGACCACACATGGGGTTCTTCTGTTTTGTGTCACCGCCACCTTGTTGTCCGGATCTGGCCGTAGTGACCACAATTTTTTTAGAGTATCAAAGAGGACAGTCCCCAGGTAATAAAAATGACATTAATTGTTGATTGTTTGCACTGATCTGTGACTTCGTACCACCCAAGTGTTTGACATAATTCCGGTACATAGAACACGCCTTAAACATGAACACCTATCTATCAAATGGAAACTCGGAATGCAATGGCGATGATTTAATATCATGTTGTGCCATTGTGAAATTAATTTAATTTTTCTTCTGCTGGCACTAACCATGAAAATTGTGAGGTCCAATAGGAAACTTTCAATATTTTTGCCTGCAGAATGATGCAGTCCAGAATTAGGACATTCTGACATATACTTCCCCCAGGTGGTTCAATTGGCCAAATATTTGTTATTAGTTTTTAGATGGTGAGCGGGTGACCAAATATGTATTAGTTCTCTGAATGGGAAGAGTTTATACCCGGACAACCTCATCAGTCGACCAAAGATGTATTTAACACCCAACATGTGCACTATCTCATTTACATTGATGGACAAAAGATGACCAACTAGGTTCAGCCAGAGCAATTTAATACAAGAGACCATGCTGATGGTTAACAAAGAAAATACATCTCTGTGACTACTAATACAAGATTATATACGTGATTCCTTGAGACAGAATGTACGAAGACATACAATTGACTTCCTTCTGCAGCAGCCATCGTCAAGGGATGAACTACTTTTTCGGGAACACAGTGAAATAGGTTTGTGTAGCACTGAGAGCAAGGAGGAGACACCCAGCCAGTAGGGAGATGAGGGTCCATGGATTGCTGAAATACCTGTGCACCAAAGTTGCCCGCCACCTATGGTGCGCAAACTCACAGTACTCTTTCACAGCTCTGAAGAGGGGAGCGTTGTAGTGGGAATCATACTTAATGTGCGTCCCTTTGCACAGCTTGTTGAACATGTCAGCCACCTCTGCATCGCTACCCAGCTTGCTCTCGATGATGCCTGCGCTCCGGAGGATGGCAACATCGCCCTCAGTGTTAATGATGTTGTCCATGAAGACCCCGTAGCTGGTGAAGTAGCTGCCCACATGAGAGCAGCACTGTTCCAGAGCGATGAGGTTGCGGAGTTTTGAGCTGGTCGACTCCTCCACCTTCAAGAATGGGACCTTCAGTGTCCCATCCGTGAACGATACCTTGAGGAAGCAACCCAGCTCGTCCCTGTGGAAATTGACCTTCTTGAATTGGACACCAGCCTCGACCAGCTCTGTGGCGCAGTTGATCATCCTGGGCGCACCGGAATCCTTCTTGGCTGGTCGGAGGCCGCGAGGCCATTTGCGAATGAGCACCAAGTAGAGCAGGCCGAAGAAAAGCATGGAGACGAAGCTGGCTGCCTTCTTTAACGGGTACAGCAAAAACTGTCCATGGGCGTGGGAAGGCCTCTCCTCTACGCAGCTCGGATCAAGGCACATGTGGTAGAGATGAAGAAGGTGGAGCACCTGGTCTGCTCGCGGTTGTTCCTCGGTCGGCAGCTTGATGCCAAGGAAGCCCAGGGAGAGTTCCATGAGGGTGAGAGGCTCCTTGCGGCGGCCACTGAAGGGGACCTTGGACAGCTCAAACAACTTTACCAGGACGAAGAAAGGGATCTGGTTCTCCAGAAGCATCAGGTCCCTACGCAAGTGAGAGAACCCCCACCTGACGCCGGACAAGGGGGTCGTCTCGGCCGTCTGCTTGAACACCCGCTTGAGGAAGTACTCGATGACGAAGCAGGCGTCGAGCACCAGCATCTCCACGAACTCGTCCCTGGTGAGGACGAGGGGCTCTGCGTACTGCGCGCGGGCTCGCTGCTCGCACTGGCGGACGGCCCTCACGTAGCCCTCGAGCTTGTTGTCCGGGCTGCGCCCCAGGAGGTCTCGCAGGTACGAGAGTTTGACCTCTTCCATGGGGAGCAACCTGTGGCTGCCGCGGTGGAGGGGGCCGATGGAGATGAGCCTGGGCTCATAGGCCTCGCTTTCTTGGTTCCTGATGTTGGGAGGCACCCGCCAGATGCAGGGGCCGTCCGCCGGCGACCTGGGCGGTCTGTCGCCGGCGGGCAAGCTCCCGAGCTTCTGCGAGATGTGTTGGACCAAGGGATCTGCTGACCGAAAGTCGTGAGCGCCTGCCATGGTGCCGGCGGCCGATCCACCATGTCTCTCCTCGAAATCCGCAGCTGCGGGCGCTCCCTGGGCTCCTACGTGAACCGACGGCGGCTGGGTTGCCATTGCTAATCCCGTGCGGCTACTGCTACGGCTGCTCTTCCCTCGGAGCCTCTGCTTCTGCCATCTCACGGTACCTTGGGACTTATTAATAGATAAGTGAGCGTGTGTTGTCGGTAATGGCGCGTACGTGGCGGCGAATGACTTGTCCCCCACGCAAGTTGTTGCATTTCGATGGATTTTACTTGTAAACTTATGGAGAAAATTACTGGACGACTGTGAGGAGGGGAGTCTTGGTCAACGCGTCAACCCGTCATTGCTGGGAAGGTTTAGGCGTGGGCATACGACAACAGGACTGCCCCCGTCTTCTCTCTCTCTCCCTCACGCACACGGGGCAAAAGGTACCGCCCCCCCTCTCTCTATTCTGGTCGTGTCCCCGCACGCACACACACGTCTATAGATATGTAAACGGATCACATACGAAACAGATAGGGTGATACTTAAATTTATATTTGATTAATAATTAAATTATTTAATTAATAATTAAATTATTTATAAGATATTTTATTCAGACAATTGTCTAATTAATATAAATTTGAATTTAATTTAAATTTTAAACGTATAGTTACTAGATCTATTTAGAGGTGGGTCGTGTGAGCCGTGTGAGAGTTTCGTAGGTTATTTTTTAAAAAAGAATATAATTTTTTTTTGAGATGTTATCAAAATATTAGACTCCATCCTAAGAAATAGAAAATAACTTGTCAAACATGTGTAAGTGCAGTTTTTATTTTTAAATTATATTTTGAGACAAAAAAGAGCTAAAAAAATCAAACATCATATTAAGATTTGAGTTAATTATATATAGAATACTCGTATCTTTAGATATTTATCTAAAGATTCATATTCGGTCGGACAATATCTAACACATATATTTCAATATCTGAATTCGTATCCGATTAATAATTAGATATCCGATATTCGATTAAATTATTTATCATATATTTTATTCAGATAATTATCTGATTAAACGAACATAAATTTGAATTCAATTCGAATTTTAAACGAATAATTGTCAAACCCACACATTCAAAATAAATGAGTTTCACTTGGGCCGAGTTTGAAAACTCATTTGGCCTTGGAGATTTATTCTGAAAGAATAATATTTAGTGCACATCCAGATTATTTTTATTCAAGGTGTGTATCAAGTAAATTTCTTTTTTTAAAAAAATATTTTAATCTCATGGGTTTCAAGTCATCCTAATTTATGGTGAAAGTCACGTCTTTATTTGATGACTTAAAAAAATTCAAAAAAATTCAATGAATAGTATTACACTCAATTTATCTTGAATTTACCCTTTTATTTTTGATTATTTGGGTCGTCGGATAGGAGTGTGTCTTGCACGGTCTGATGTCATAATTTTTTTTTAAATTAAATTTATTTGGTTTACATTTGAGGTGTGTAATTAAGCCCGAGTGTGCACTAAATATTACTCTTCGGAATCCATCATACGTGCATTGTCCAACGTGGCGGCATTTTGAGAAGATCAAAAATTAATTATATTTGACACAATTGTTGCCATACTTCGGAGGTTTCTGATGCGTGGCGAGTGGGGTGGAATAAATTTTTTTGTTACCCTTATTTTACTTTCTTACCCTTCTTTTACCGTCCGTATTTCGGGTGAATAACGTTTGAGAATTTTGTCCAAAACACGATGCACGATCGGGATGCTGGACACTGTTCATTCAAATCGAGTGAACAGTATCCTGCCTCGGGGAGGAAGAAGATGATGCGGTCGGCGACCCTACGACACAACATCTCTTCGCCCGGAGATAGGGGTGAGTATTATTCGGGTTCAACCCGAAAATCAAACTGAACCGAACGATTTGGTTTGGTTTGGTTTGAGTTAGAAATTTAAAAAAGTTTGGTTTGGGTTCAAACCGAACCGTATTAAAAAATTTGGTTTGGTTTGGTTTTAAATTTCAAGAAATCGAACAAAATCAAATCGAACTGAATAACCCGAATTTAAGAATATTTTTATCAAATTAATATAAATGTATATGTATATGTAACTATAAATCTGAATTTAAAAGGTCTTATTCTCACCATTCTAATGGGGTTTCTGACTTTATGAAATATGTTTCAAATCACCTTCTATTTTACTGTAACCGAACTTCTTAATTTCTTATGTGAAAATATTATGGAGTTTGTTCTTACAAGTTACAACATTGTATGTTATTTTTTTAATATTTACTTTATTTGGTAGAAATTCTTTTACCCTACCTTTCTCTAATGTTGTTTGAATCTAATCTAATTTATAAAATGGGAGATGAATATGGTTCAAACCGAACCAAACCGAACCAAATCGAATTAATTCGGTTTGGTTTGGTTTGGTTTGGTTCGGGTTGAAATCTTAATTCGGTTCGGTTTGGTTTGAGAAAAATTCTCTTCAAACCAAACTAAATCAAACCGTGCTCACCCCTACCCGGAGAGGAAGATGATGCGACCAACGAGGAAGAAGACCCTATGGTTGGCGACCTTGCGATGATCGTCGACCCTGGGATCCGGAGATGTGGCCTGCAACCTTGCGATCCTACAGCGACGACATCTCTTTGCTTAGAGAGGAAGAAGACGATGCGGTTGGTGACCCTGCGACCCCGCGACGATCGACGACCTTGCGATCTTGCAATGCGGCCTACGACCCTGCGACGCTGTGATGTGGTTGAGCACAATGGCATCTCTCTGGTGACCCTGTGACGGCGAGGACGACTGATTTCAGCGAGCTTCTATGAGCCTCTGTGATCGATGACAAATGGTGACATCTCTCTGAGCTTTTGCGGGCAACCGGTGACCATGCCACAACGAAGGTGACCGATGACCCTGCGATGGTAGCCTCTGCGAGCTTGAAGAAGACGACATTGACCAGGGTCAAAAGAGGGATTTCCCCTTTTGGAATCCATCGATCGAAAGTAGAAGTTGCTCTCCACGAGCTTCTGTAGATTTTGGGCAAAGGACACTGGTTGAGTCACATATCTCTCTCCTTCGCGTATTGGTCGCGCACGTAGGCCCCTGCGAAGTTGCAACATTTGGAAATGTGTTTGCAATGATAGGAGATTTTAATGATTGGAATTCATCGTGAACGTGTTTTTAAATATGTCCTTTATGGGCGCGTTTGGTACATATGTTGGAGAGAGATTTTTATCTCTCCAATCATTGAAATCTTTCATTTTTTAGAATCCTTTCCAAATGAAACAATGTCTCATCAAACTTTTTTTGGGACGGATTTCGAGATATAGAAAGATATAGGAAGAAAAGGAGGGAGAGTTGATAATATCTAGAAGCTCCCTAAAAGGAGCTTCTTCTCTCTCTAGAGGGATTTTGAAAAAATCTCTCCATAAAGAGAGTGCCCAAACAAAGTCGCGCTTGGAAATGTTTTTGGCATTGGGTGTTTCTTTTTTCCGGAATCCCCTATACATACACTTGTCTGACATGTGGGGGATTTTGGGGAGAAAAAAGTCCCATTTGTCGGAGTTCCCACCGATGTTACGATCGTGGAGGGTGGTGACGGAGTCAATTACCAACCTACTCCTTTTTACCGTTTTCCTTTGCGATGAACATTGATTGAGAATTTTGTGAAAACACTATTTGTGATAGGTTCACTGTGCAATTTGAAATCACACTATAGTACCCCACGTGAGAGGGTGGAGTTGCAGCGACAACAAGCTTCGGTGGCCGCAAGGGAAAAGGGGGGGGGGGAGGTCTGCGGGTTGCCGGTCGGCGATGGCGATGTTGAGGTCCGATCGGGTTGCGACATTGAGGGGTTTGCGATGTCTGTGGGAGGTGAGGGGTTTGTGGGCATCTGCGGGTGGTCGACAAGCGATGGCGACATCAAGGTCTGGTCGGGCTATGGTGTCGGGCAGTCTATGGCCTCTGCGGGTGTTTGCGGGTGACTGAGTAGCACCAGGTAGATGGGGGGTGTGTGTATAGTATGTGAATCGACGGGCGGCGCTAGGGTCAAGGAATAAGGTGTTTGTCCTTGTTGTCGTTCCTGTGACTGCCCTCGCCTTTTGCATATGAGGAAGAAGGCGTTGGGAGGGCAAATACATACTTTTGCAACCTAGAATCTCTGAATGGCTTGCAGAAGCTGCCCTCGCCTTGTTTCTGGGGACTTTGAGAGATGGCGACATCCGTGTCTGCTTCTTTCTCCTCCGACAATCCACCCTAACATGCAAGTCGGAGGCCTCACGACGCATTTGAAAACACGTTTGTGTTAGGTAATTCCAATAATTAGAATCTCTTGTAGACGTATTTTCAAACGCGTCTTTAGATCTAACTGTTACAAGAAATTAGAAAAAAAAAAGGAGAATGGATGTTTTTTCTCTGGTTAAAAAATAGATCGATTAAAATTGATTCTTTAAAGGTGTTCGTTTCTCTTAATCATTTGATTTAACATCATACGGTACAGAATGTATAACTTGTAAGATAAACGATCTAAAAAATAAAATATATATTTTTTTCTACTCGCACCAAGACGACCCATCGCCCATGGTGTAGCATGTAAACTTAATTGACCATTCCTCTCTTCTCTCTCTCTCTCTCTCTCTCTCTCTCTCTCTCGTGGCAAAAGGGTTCTGGCCTTCCAAGGTAGGTCTGACGAGGAGTAAAAGAAAGATTTCTTGGCAAAGAACATGTGCCGCTATTGCGTTGGCCGTTCCGAGGGTTTTAAAAAAACAAACAAACAAACGTGTGATGACCGAAGAAGATTGGACGGGCAGGTAACCACGTTGTCTTCCAAGGCAGTTTTGTAGTGTTTTTGTGTTGGATTAGCTGTTTGACGAGAAGATCAACAAACGTCCAAGTGGTTATGCCAGGTAGCTTCCGGTTCTTTAGCATGACAGACACCTGCCCCACACGTGGTTGACAAGGACATTGTTGGGGTGGGTCGATGTATGCGACAGACAAACAGGGAGTGCATGGTTTGGATGACGTGATGATGGAAGGCGTCGTCTAATGAACAGGTGGGATGGAAGGTGTTCATTTCGACGTAGTACTCCAATATTATGTCATCCAAGTTGCTCTCGTGGTAATCTAGAGAGAAGAATGAATGCTCACTCGTACGTAGAGAAACATTGAGCTAATTAAGAGGGTGTTTCTCATTAGCAACAAAACAACTTCGAGAGGGGAGGGGGTGTGAACGGGAATGTCGAATGAAAATAACCAATTATAATAAATTCATTTCTAATTTAAGTCACTTGGAAGGAGATATAAAATTCCACCACTTACGTATTAGAATTTTGAGTAATGCTTTGTGCACTGAAATTGGTATCAATTAAAGAGATGATTGGCGCACGGTATCGTTTGATTACCCCACCCGTACGTGATTTGCCCACAACAAGAAGTTTCGCCATACCGGGTCACAATGAATCAAAAGGAGTCTCACTTCAACGAAACTAATCTCTTCATCTAATGCCTCCGCAGTAGTCACCTATACATAAACTTGTGATCGATATGCTGGTAATCCAGATGCATGCTCTTTGGTCTGTGAAAGAATTCAACCATGAGCACGCACCCAAAACTATCAATGAGGCATGCAGTGACACTCTGCTCAGGCTTCTCATGCTCAATTAAATGGCAATCTTCCTCCTAAATCAGATGTGGTGCTTGCGAGTGTGGCGGCGGTCACCTCCAACTTGAATGTGTTAGAATCCTGCTGTATCTTTCATCCAATATATGGAATTGCATATGATACGTACGTACCTATGTATGGGCATCGTGAGGTGTCTGGAGTTTGCCGCAATAATGGTGGTTAATTGGACCTCGCACTTCTTGTGTGTCCTCTTATATATCTTAGTTAGTTCTTGTACCTTGTTATTACCTTAAATCGGGCGTATACATATGTGTTACACTCTTGTGATCAGACCGAACTTTTCTAAATATTTGCACATATAGTACTCCTTTCCATTTGATAAGTATAATATTTAAGTGAACTCTGTTTGTGTACGAAGAATGGTTATGTGAGTTCTTGTGGCTTTCATCTTTTTTGCTATTACTTAGTTAGCACATGCTTACTACCAATCTTTTTATTATGTTCAAGACTAATTTGGCCACGGTGTTCCGGGTTAATGGATTCGAATCTGCGATAGAGGGCACTACCAAGACGAATAGATGATGCACACACCGAGAAGATCAGTGAGGCACACGGTACCTATCATGGGTGTGCAGTGTCTTTAATTTTTTTAAATAGTTCTCAAGATATTTTAAATCGAAGTATAAGTCACGTCATTATTAGATTATTCAAAAAGAAATAAAAAAGAAATCATATCAAATGAATAGTAGTAGATCTATTCTTTTAAAAATTAATTTATTTTTTTTTAAATTTTTTTTTAAAAATCGGATGATAACGTAACTTGTATTCTAAATTAACTTATACTCTAAATTAAGATACATAATTAGAGATTATTTTAATTTTTTAAAAATAAAAAATTTAGAGACGCTGTACATCCTAATTAAGTGTGCAACATGTGTAAACGTGCAACAAGCCAAAACTCCACAGTGAAAGAGAACAAGAGAGGGAGATTTAGAAGAACTTCACTTTTTAGTTTCGAAAAAGAATGACATCTTCCTCTCTGGTGGCCATCTAGATACCTGACGCCATGGTCTATATACATATTCCACCTCCGAAGTTTACAATCATATTTATAGACAACCCCGTGTAGTATGTAGTCTCTTAATTAATCCCATTAAGATTATCTCTTAATTAATTTCCACCCGAGTACTAGATAGACTCCAACGTGATATGAAGTCTTTCTTAATCCAACTCTTCTTTACTTGCGGATTACGACATCCCATGACAAATCTTGGCAAGATGAGGTGCGTGCGTTAGGTAATGGATTACGTCTTGAGACCTTTAAAAGTAGGAAATACTCTTTGATTATTCATTCTTTATAGGGTGTTTGGTTGCGATTTTTTTACCTCTTTCTCTCTTAAATTTAAAAAAGAGAGAGAGAACTCAATTATAGACATTTGATATGACTCTCCTAAATTTTAGGGAGAGAACCAACTCCTGTACAAATCTTTTTTAAAAAAAAAACAACTCGCCATCAATTTTTTTTTTGAAACTGTTCTCTCCCCGTGCGTCCCTCCCTGTGGCTCGTCCCCCTCCCCCGACCGTTCCCCCCTCCCCGGCAGTTCCCCCCCTCCGGCTCCGGCACCCCCCCCCCCCCGAGCAGCCCCGCCCCTCCCCCTCTCCCCTCCAGCTCCGGCGCCCCCCCCCCCCCGCGTATCCCCTCCTTCCCCGTCCCCGGCGGCCCCTGCGGCCCCCTTCCCCGTCCCCGGCGGCCCCTGCGCGCCCCCCTCGCCCCCTGCGCACCCCCTCCCCCTCCCCTGCGGCCCCCTTCCCCGTCCCCGTCGGCCCTGGCGGCCCCCCCTTCCCCTCCCCTGCGGCCCCTGCGCACCCCCCTCGCCCCCTGCGCACCCCCCCTCCCCCTCCCCTGCGGCCCCCTTCCCCGTCCCCGTCGGCCCCCGGCGGCCCCTGCGCTCCCCCCTCCTAGATGCCAAACACCCCTACGGCTCCCCCCCCGCGGCTGCCGGCAGGGCCCCCTCCCCCCTCCTCCCTGCGGCCCCCTCCCCCGCCGATCCCCTCCCCCCTGCGGCCCCCTCCCCCACCGCTGCCTGCCGGCCCCCCTCCCCCCTGCGGCCCGTCCCCCGCGGCTGCCGGCCAGCCGGAGACCCCCCTGCGGCTCGCCCCCGCGGCTGCCGCCGGCCCCTCCCCCGCGGCTGCCCGCCGGCCCCCTCCCCCCTGCGGCTCGCCCCCGCGGTTGCCGGCCGGGCCCCCCTCCCCCCTGCGGCCCGTCCCGCGCAGCTGCCGGCCGGCCCCCCTCCTCCCTGCGGCCTCTCCCCCGCGGCTGACCTCCCCCCACTGTTCCCCCCTCTCCCGTGCCGCCGTCGTCGTCCGCGAGCCGGCTCCAGACGTGGCTCCCCTCCCAATGCTCTCGACGCAGCAAACCAAACATGTCTGTACAAATTTTTAAATTTATGTTAGCTTGGCCAAACATATGACTATGATTTATGTCACTTTTAAAATTTGAGTCAAAAATTGACATGGATTAAATTTTTAGAGAGAAATAACTCTGAAAAAAAAAGTGTTCCCAAACACCCTATTAACTTGTTAATGTATATTAATTAATCTTAAGCCTGGAAGCCACGATTAAAAGTAAGCATATCGTCTCTCATGCATGCATGCATGCATGCAGGTCAAGGGACGAACGTGTGTAGGAACGCGGCGGAGGACGCGCTGGCCGGCGCTTGGAAGAAAATGCCCACGAAACAGCAGCCGAAGCATGTATAAAGAACGCGGCGGAGGACGGGCCTCGGATCGGAAATGTTGCACAGATCTGTCTACATGATTGAACGCGTGCTGCTGTACGTGTGTGTTCTTACAGCTACGTGTGCATGTATATAATAATTCACAGTACTTAATAAAAGTGGATTTACATAATTATAATTCACCCTGCATTTGCATTTGTACGTATGTATATACATCCTCTTTATGTAGATTTAATATCACGTATGTCTTTTTTTGAACTTCTATAAAATTAATGTCCATAGAATATTCCGCCCGCTTCTTCTTCTTCTTCTCTGTCACTCTTCAAGAGATTTTAACGATATTTTAGTTAACCAAAAGGTGAAAATAAAGAGAGGCCGAATATATATTTAATTCACGTAAGGGGGATATAAATGTGAATATAAACACAAGATATATAAATTTTCATGCAGAGTAATTTTTAACAGAGGTATATATATATATATATATATATATATATATATATATATATATGCAAAACGCCCCTTTTTAATACGAGTGACTTGAGTTCAATGTGTTATTAGAATCGAACCGATGTCTGAACCGGTCAATGAGCTGGTTCGGTTCGAATCGATTGGATCGTTCAATCGAACCAATTTGAACCGTGACATTGTCATAATATTGATACATAATTCGACCTGATTTTATAATATAAGATAATAAGAAATAAGATATAATGATCAAAATAAAAAAAATATATCTATAATTATTAGTCATGATTATGTAACTATACGAGTAACAAATAATAATAATATAGTTAAATAAATTAACCTTAAAATTTTATAATATTTCATCGGTCTTCACTCTTCATAATTGACATCTATACCCCTTTAAACTTTTAAACTTCAAATATATTTAAAATACAATGATAAATAATAACAAGATAATTTTGTTCACACATAAATATCATTTTGAATATATAGATATTTTTATATTTATTTTTTTTTTATTTTAAAGGGTGAATCGGGTCGGACCGATTTACCGGTCGAATCGCGGTTCGTCCGGTTCGTCTAGTTCTTTAACATTAGACCGGACCGGCCTTAATCATATCGAACCGATTCCTGAATCGATTCACGGTCGGACCAGTCTGACCGGCCGATTCGGTCCAATTCTGATAACATTACTTGAGTTTTTGAAATTTGAATTATATATAAATTTTATTCATCTAATGTGGGACTTTGTCAACTTTGGGGTGTGTGTGTTCTCGTGACCGGGAAGTATCAGGTACCTGTGCCCTCCACGGCTTGATCCTAGACGTTAACACGATGTAAGAAAAAAGAAAAAGAAGAAGGGAAATTGAATTATAATTCTCCCTGCCTCCTTTTTCGTCCCCCTATTTTATTTGTTTATTAACTTTTTGGTTAACGAAGTCCCCATTAATTTATGAGAAGATTTATTTTCCTTCCTTCTCATAATAATAAGTTATTAATATGTTAAATTTTTATTACTCTAATTAAAAGATATATTCTCTCGTAATCAGAATTAGAGTGCCATAAAATTAATGCGCCAGATAAGATCCACTTTATTAATTAGTTTCAAAGCATAGGTATACTACCGAAGGTCATATGGATTCGTCTCCAAATTTCGAAGCTCTCCCCCTTTTCAAGCAAGGTTCATCCCATGCACCCTCAATTTGCCTTAGGAAAAGAGTATCGAGGATTCTGACCTACGGAGCTGATAGAACATGACGCGCGTGCACGCGCACGCACACACATAATATATATATATACATATAATAGGGCAGCGCTCACATGGTGCTCGCTCACTACCATCGGGTGCCGAACCATCAGTTCCTACATAGGAATGGGCCGAAAGGGGCAGGACATCGCGGCCCGCTGGTGACACTAGCTCTCCCAAGGTCAAGGACGTCCCAAGGGTGAGTGTTTATCAAATGGAGGTCTACATGTTAATGGAAGATAACTGAGGGTGAGGGAGCACTTGGCGACACTCTCCCCGGGGATCGATGGGGAACTATACACCCTGTCGGCCAGGAACTTGACGTCGACGGCCTGCGCCCTCTACTTTTGGTTAGTCCATTATCGAGAAGTCGTGTGGTAATTTCCCTCCAACTAGATCGAACATGCGGCATTGGAGACCCAATTGTAGTCGGTGGAAGCCGAGCACATCGGACTCCAAGATCTCCTAGCCCCACTTTGTTTGGGGATTAACTCTAGGTTACCTCTTTTTTAGCCCATAGTTAACTCTTTTTATTTTGACGAGATCGGATTATGATAATCAGATTAAATAAGAGTTAACTCGAGCTAATCTAAATTAACCTATCCCACCTCCTCACGTGGGTTAAGTTAACCCAATTTCATGTCAAAGTAAAAAAGAATAACTCTAGATTACCTTAATCTATTTATTTTTATTCAGACTAACTTTAATCCCCAATCAAAGTGGGGCCTAGAGTCCTAAGGGCACGCACTGGAAGTGGCTAAGCATGACCGAGACTCCTTCACGGTGTAGATCCAAGCGTCCGAGAACTCCTGGCGGCAGATTAAGGGGTGAGCTGAGGAGGCAGAGGAGTGAACGGTGAGGCTGGAGGCCGAGGTCGCTGTGGCGAAGAGAGGAGCAGTGGAGGCGGCGACCAGGATCACAGAGTTGGAGGCGGCGGTCGTCGCGGCCATGGCAGAGGCAGTAGTGTCTGTCAGAGAAATTGTGAAGCACTTTTGAGAGTCCTCGGAGTATGAAGCCGAGCTAAACACTGCAGCCGTCGAAGTCTACCGCCCCACGAGACGCCGGCTTCAAAGAAGGATTGGCGCAGCTCTCTAGGCAGTGGCTGATGCCGTTGGGGTTCTAGTGCCTGACATGCAGCCCCCTTCTCACTGTTCGAGCTCGAGGTGGCTAGGGCGAGGAGGGACAGGGCGTTGAGGCCGAGCACCCGGAGGATCAACTGAGAGGAAGATAGGATCTGATCATTGTTGGTGATAAAAAAATAAGAAGAAGAGAAGAAGTAGAAAAAAGAGAAAAAGAATGCACAAGATAAATCAAGAAACCTAAGAGAGAAAAGAATTCATATTAAAAAATGATGATAAACAAAACAAAAATAGAAATGATGAAGGATAATAATGATAAAAATAATGATAAGAAATGATGGTAAAATAATGACAAAAAAGATAAAGGATAATAATGATAGAATAATAAAGAATGGTGATAAGATAATGATAAAAAATAATAATAAAATAATGATGAAAATGATAAAGATAATAAATAATGATAAAAATAATAATAAAAAAATGAATGCAAAAAAGAGCTCCTTAATGACGATTTGTCTGGGGTTCTTCCTTTTTGACCCCGCATGAGGGGGAATATCAAAGATGCCCTTGCAAGACATGCACGACCCTGGGGATCCACTCCACTATGGTCGTGGCTCGACTTTGCTCTAGGCCGATAACCCACTGATTTTTAACCATCTTGACCGGGATTTAATGGGAGTGTTCCATTTTCCAAATATTAAATGTGCCGAATCTCGGCATATATTTGTCTCGGTATTGCATATATACTTGGGACGTCTTCAACTCGGACGTTAGTCCGAACATGAATGTTAGGGTGCAAGGCACGGATTCAGAGGGGGGGTGAATGAATCACCGTTCAAAAACTATTGCGGAATAAAACTTTTGCCTACGTACACTCAATGAAGTCTACTGAGACCATTGAGCTCTCTTACTCAGGAAACTGAAAATGCTGAAGATAGATAACCCAAGGAATCACGCAGACTCAACTCACAAATTCGCTCAAGGGATGAGAAGCACTAAGAAGCATATGTTTCTATTAAGCACTCAGTCGAACACTTAACAGCAATACCAAATCACGCAGGAAAGCTTCTGATATAGAACGCTCAAACAACCTGAGAAGGGGGGTAGAAGATGTGGAAATGTACGTAAGTCAAACCACGATGGACAAGATATTTTTAGGTGGTTCGGCCAGACCCACAGTCTGCCTACGTCCACCCCTCACTCCAAACCGGAGTGAGGCTTCCCTTGCAAAAGTAAGAATTGTAGACTCAGTCTGCAACAGACGCTACCTAACAGCTTGACAAACCGAGGGAGACAAATACCTCAAACCAAGTTCTGCAACCCATAGAAGCTTGGCACCTGGACTTGCTACCCACAAGACCAGAACCGGAGACGACTCTCCCTTCCTCCAAACGGGAGGGGAACTGCTAGTGACACCCAGTCGCTAGTAAACCAGAGGTCGCAGACCTCTCTTCCTCCACACCATAGGGAACCCACAAGTGACACCCAACCACTTGCAAACCGGAAGACCAATCCTCCCTTCCTCCAAACCAGAGGGAAACCCACAAGTAGCACACCACTACTTGCAACCGGAGACTACGTCTCCCTTCTCCTGAGTCCACAGGAGGAACCCGAACCCACAATAGAGTATCGGAAGAACAAAGATAGAAATGCAAAAAGGGAAACCGAAAAATCAAAAGGAAACCTTTCTCTTTCTTTCTTGCTGCTCACTCACAGGTCCTTCTTCTTCTTCTTCTTTCTCAGCTCTCACCCTCTTCCTTCTTTTCTTCTTCTCTCTGACGGCACTCCTTATCCTTTTTCTCTGGTTCTTCGTTCCTTCGTTAGGGTCCTTTTGTAACGACCCGAGAATCCGATTACCGGGAAGGCCCGATAACCCGAGACTCGCGCCGCCACCCACGAGCCCGAAGACTCGGAAGGGTTAAAAGGATGGTGTGGAAACTACACAAGCATCACAAATAATTGCAGAAATTAAACAGTTATAATATTAAGCAGGAAATGAATTAACATTTTACATGGTCCACAATAAAATAACAACAACAGCAACAGTAGTCCACGACTAGTACAGTGACAAGAAAGAAAAGTACAGCTACACGGGGCATCCCCCGGCTCTGACCTCTGGCACTACCTCTGGGCACCCGCACCACGCTTCCGCTGCGCTCCTGACACGCTCTCCGAAGGTGGCGCCTCACCTGAAACACGGTGAAAACACGCAGGGAATGAGTCTCGGAACAAGACTCAGTAGGGATCACTCGAACCCTACCTCGTAAAACGAGAAATCACTACCCTAGCGGTAGGAAGGTACCTCGGAAAGGAAAGCCCTGTACTCTACAGAACTAGACCTTAACGGCACGCAAACCGACACACGTGCCACGGTACGAGAAGACCGAAACTCAACGGTCGAACCGTCAAAACCCGAAGGTCGGAAACACACGACTGACAGTCTGACACTCCGTACTCAACAGGAGTACCACCCACTAGAAGCACAGCCGGTAGCGTCCCCTGACGTCTTACACCGCACCGCAGGTGAACCGCCTGACATGGTAGGTCCTACCCGAGGCGCAAACACCGTACAAGTAACCACAACAAGTGACTAGCTGGGGTCACGCCCGTCGACGTGGGTCCAACCGCCCCCAACCACGTGTGCACACACAGACCGCGCGTCCCTGGTCTGGCCCTCTGACCGGTTTTCCCCTCAGCCGGACTCTGGCTGCAAGACGTGGGGCCCAACGGTAACCGGTCCACAAACCGTCTCTAAAGGTCAGCCCGTACACCACTCCCTGGTGCGACTAGCACACGCGTACTAGTAGGCTACGACTAGTGGAGGGTCACAGAAGGAGTAGACTCTCAAGTCTCGGAAAACAACGGTGCAACTGCAGGTACGAGGAACGCTCCTTGTACCAACACCGACGCACGGTGACCAGCTGACAACAACATCTCCCGGTACACTCTGTACGACGAGAGACACACCGACGCAACCCGTACCCTTGAACGGTCCACACTGGGCCGCTCAGGGATGTGCGGTCACACAGGGACCGCACAAGGATTAGAACGGTTATATTAGGACCGCTCCACCCAGGGTCCAAACGACGGATAAACGGCCAACACAGGACCGTTCAAACAGATGTGCGGTCAACTCTTGACCGCACGTGGGTGAGGAACGGTCACCTCCTGGCCGCTCGTCTCCCAACGGTAAAAACCCTGGACGGTTAGTCCTTAGCCGCACTTGGGGAAGGGCGGCTACGGCTTAGCCGTTCAGGTGTTGTGCGGTCAGGGCCAGACCGCACATCCAACCATAGCGCTAGGGGATGTACGGCCAGCACCTGGCCGTGCAAGGGGTTATGCGGTCAGATCCTGGCCGCATATCCCAGAGCACTGCACAACGGTCACAACCAACGGTCAAAATCCTTGGGGTTGGGCGGTAGCTGTGGGGCCGCACATTAGGATATGCGGTCCCACGATAGACCGCCCAAGCCCACTGCGCGCCAAGCCTCACCCAAAGCGCGCCGAGCCGATGAACGGTCCGAACGGAACCGCATAGGGGTTGTGCGGCCACTGGTTCGACCGCACATCGCTCACCGGCGAGAAAATGGCGAACCTCACCGGAATCGCCCAATCGGCCTCAAAACAAACCCCACGGAGGGGGAAATGGCGAGAGAAGAACCCCCAAGCCCCCTAGCATGCTCCTACGCCCTTAAACTGTGAAATCGGGGCTCAAAACGATGGATCGGACGAACTCACCCCGCGGCATGATCGACCCTTCCCGGCTCAAAATAAACCCCTCTCGACCTCGTCTCGAGCTGAAACTCACGGGGACGGAAGACATGAGGCTAAGGAACGTCACCCTACCTCCGGTCCGCGACGAAACGCTCCGATCCGAGCTCGAAGTCGCGAAGAACGCCGCTAGAATCTCGCCTCTCCACGCCTCCCACGCTCGCCGTATACCCGCACGATCGCCTCGCCGCCGCCCACGTCACCGCGCCGTCGCCCCGCCGCCGTCTGCAGCCGGAGGGGAGCTCGCCGTGGCCAACCGGGAGGAAGAGAGGGAGAAGGAGGGAGACACGGTGGAGGAGGAAGGAGGAAGAAGAAGAGAGGAAAGAAGAAAAAAGAAAAGAAAAGAAAATGGGAATATATAGAAAATCCGATTTTTCGGAAAAATACCGAAAATTAGAAAAATACATTTCCGGAATCCTCGGAACGCACCGATCGCAACGGTACCACTCGTGCCTCGGGGAACTGCCCGGTTCGCCCGCAGCGAGCGTCCGAAGAAAAAGCCGAAACACACACCGGAAATCGGAAAACACACGCGGAAAAAGCCGCGGAACGCCTCCGGGCCTCCGAAACGACTCCGGATCGCGCCGATCCGAACACGAAAGATGTCCGAAACAAAATTTCGGACACAACGGAGCCGGACACTCCGAAAACTAGATCCGGGACCCATGAAGAAGGATCCGAAAGGTCCGGGATATTACAGCCCTCCCCCCTTAAGGAATTTCGTCCTCGAAATTGAGAACAACCCAAGGGGAAAGAAGAGGAAGACTCACTCAAACAAGTACGGGAACTGCTGACGCATCTCGTCCTCACGTTCCCACGAAGCCTCACCACCAGAGTGTCGTTGCCACACGACCTTTACCAAGGGAATGACCTTGTTCCGCAGGCGCTGCTCTCGCCTATCCTCCACGCGGATCGGAAACTCTGGGAGAGAAAGATCTGGAGTCACCTCAGGCCAAACGGAAAACTCGAGCACATGAGAGTCATCGGGCATATACTTCCGCAACATAGAGACGTGGAACACGTCATGCACCGACGCCAACTCAGAGGGTAACTGCAACCGGTAAGCAACCTCACCGATGCGCTCCACAATCGCGAAAGGACCAATATAGCGGGGACTCAGCTTCCCACGCCGTCCAAACCGCATCACCCCCTTCATCGGAGAAACTCTCAAGAACACATGATCGCCCACGGCGAACTCGAGGGGCTGCCGCCTACGGTCAGCATAGCTCTTCTGCCGACTCTGGGCCGCCAACATGTTCTGACGAACCAGGTGCACAACATCCACACATTGCTGCACCAATTCCGGTCCCGTCAAAACACGCTCACCCACCTCAAACCAATCAAGTGGAGTCCGACAAGGACGCCCATACAATGCCTCATAAGGAGCCATGCCGATGCTCGAATGAAAGCTGTTGTTATAGGCAAACTCCACTAACGGTAGGTGATGAATCCAACTCCCCCGCCACTCCAGGCAGCAGGATCTCAGCATGTCCTCCAAAGTCTGAATGGTCCTCTCAGACTGACCATCTGACTGTGGATGATACGCCGAGCTAAATGCCAACTCCGTGCCAAGAGCTCGCTGGAAACTCCTCCAGAATCCAGAAGTGAAGCGCGGATCCCGATCCGACACGATCGAAATGGGAACCCCATGCAACGGCACGATCCGCTCCACATAAAGACGAGCCAACTTAGGCACGCTCCAGCTGACTTTGACCGGTAGCAACCGCGTCACCTTCGTCAGCCGATCCACCAGCAACCAAATACTGTCCTGCCCAGTCGGGGTTCTGGGCAACCCCACCACAAAATCCGTGGTCACATGGTCCCACTTCCAAGCAGGAACATCCAAGGGCTGGAGAGTACCGCCTGGTCGCTGATGCTCCGCCTTCACCTGCTGACAGATCAGGCACCTGGCCACAAACTCGGCCACATCTCTCTTCATGCCAGGCCACCAGAACTGCCTCCGCAAGTTCCGATACATCTTCGTCGCACCCGGGTGCACAGTGTACCTGCTCCCATGAGCCTCGCGTAACACCGCACGACGAACCTGCTCCTCCGCTGGGACGTACAGCCTGCCACGAAACCTCGCAGCACCGTCCTCGCCGAGCTCCACATCAGCCATCGCAAGAATCCGGGGCAACTCAGGGTCCGCATGCTGAGCCTCTGTCACCTGACGACGAATAGCAGGAGTGACAGTCAGACTCGCAAGCACTGCCAACCCTGGCTCCTGGGGAATCTTGAGCCTGAAAGATACTTCGGGCACCTGTTCCCAGAGCCTCCACTTCCTCAGCATCAAGGTACTGACCGCAACCTTCCTACTCAAGGCATCGGCGACGACATTCATCCTGCCCGGCTGATAAGACAGGGTGAAGTCATAGTCCTTCATGAACTCCATCCAACGCCTCTGTCTGAGGTTCAGATCTCTCTGCGAGAACACATACCTCAAACTCTGATGGTCAGTGAACACCTCGAACTTCTCACCGTACAGATAATGCCTCCAGATCTTCAGCGCGAAGATCACTGCCGCCAACTCAAGGTCATGGGTAGGGTAGTTCTCCTCATGGGGCTTTAGCTGCCGAGATGCATAAGCCACCACTCTACCATGCTGCATCAGAACAGCACCCAATCCGACGCCGGAAGCATCTGTACACACCACAAAACCTCCCGATCCAGAAGGCAAAACCAACACCGGAGCCGAGGTGAGCAACCTCTTCAGTTCCCTAAAGCTCTGCTCACACTCCTCGGACCAGACGAAAGGCACATCCTTCCGCGTGAGCCTCGTCATCGGGGTCGCAATGCGGGAAAAATCCTGGATAAACCGGCGATAATAACCCGCAAGCCCCAAGAAACTCCGGATCTCCGTCACCGACCTCGGCCTCGGCCATTGCATCACAGCCTCGACCTTGGCGGGATCCACGGAAATGCCATCACCAGAAATCACGTGCCCCAGAAAGTGCACCTCGCTGAGCCAAAACTCGCACTTGCTGAGCTTCGCAAACAACTGGTGATCTCGCAACGTCTGCAGCACCACACCCAAATGGTACGCATGCTCCTCAGCAGACCGCGAATAAACAAGGATGTCATCCACGAAAATGACCACGAACTGGTCCAAATACGGATGAAACACCCTCTGCATCAAGTCCATGAAGGCTGCTGGGGCATTGGTGAGCCCAAACGGCATCACCAGAAACTCATAATGCCCGTACCTCGTACTGAACGCAGTCTTCTCCACATCGGACTCGCGAATTCTCAGCTGATAGTAACCGGACCGCAAATCAATCCGCGAGAACACTCGCGCAGACTGAAGCTGGTCGAACAAATCATCAATCCGCGGCAACGGATACTTGTTCTTAATGGTCACTTCATTCAGCTGCCGATAGTCAATGCATAGCCGCAGACTACCGTCCTTCTTCTTCACAAACAGCACGGGCGCACCCCAAGGGGAAAAGCTCGGACGAATGTACCCCTTGGCCAACAGTTCCTGCAACTGCGCCCTCAACTCCCTCAACTCAGCGGGGGCCATACGGTAGGGAGCCTTCGCCAAAGGTCCCGTACCAGGTACAACCTCGATCACGAAATCGATCTCCCGCTGGGGAGGTAATCCAGGCAACTCCTCAGGAAAAACATCGGGAAACTCGCACACCACCGCAATGTCCTCGACATTCGGCTCCATCCGGTCAGACACAACCACAGACGCGAGAAAACCCTGACAACCTGAATCAAGCAATCGACGGGCTCGAATAGCAGAGATAAGAAATCGAGAAGAGGCGGAACGGATACCTTGGAAATAGAAGGTCCTCTTGCTCGGATGTTGGAAGTAGACCCTCTTCATCCCACAATCCACCACCGCTCCATGAGTCTCGAGCCAATCCATGCCTAGAATCACGTCGTAATCCCAAAGCTGCAACGCATACAACCTGCCTGGCATACTCCGCCCATCGATCCACACCGGAACCTGGTCGAAGCAATACGGAGTGACCATAAAGTCACCCGAAGGCAACTCCACCGCCAAATCACAGGACAACTGGGTCACCGGCTCCTCGACGCTCGACGCGAAATCCTCCGAAATGAACGAATGAGACGCGCCAGAATCAAATAAAACCCGAGCCGCACAACCCAAAATCTGAACGGTACCTTCCACGAGCTGCGACGCTACTGCCTCTGCCCTGGTCAAGTGCGTGATCTGGCCACGAGCTCTCTGCCTGCCTCCCACACTAGCTGACCTGGGTAGCGGCGGATACTGTCCCTGCTGCTGCTGCTGCTGGGAAACCTGCTGCTGCGGCGGCCTCTGAGGACAGTCGCGCGCCATGTGCCCTGGCTGGTCACACCGAAAACAGATGATCGGCGCCGTGCACTGCCTGCCTGGGTGGGTCCCACTACACCGTGGACAAGGTCCTCGCGATCCACCCACCGATCCCTGTCGCTGCAAAGGAAACGGCTGCTGCACACTGCCCGATGAAGCCTGCCCCTGATCCTTGGACTTCTTCTTGCCGAACCCCTTCTTGAAGAACTTTTTGACCTTCGTGCCAAAGGACGCAGATCCTGTCACCGAAGCTGCCGATGCCGGTACTCCTGAACCACCCGACGCAGACTGAAAGAAACCCTGCTGCTGAGTAGCCGACTGCTGGCTGCGACCTGACACAGACTGCCCCTGGCTGATCGGTCCTCGAGTCCTCTGCATATCCATCTCCAAGGAAATCGCAACACGAGACGCCGTCTCGAGATCAGTGGCCCCATTCGCGATCAGATGGTGCCTCAGCTCCAGCCTCAAGCCCTGCACAAACTGCGTCGTCCTCACCCTCTCATGCTCCATGATATGAGGTGCGTACCGACCCAGCTCGACAAATCGGGCCCTGTACTGCAACACGGACATGTCACCCTGCACCAGCTCCAGAAACTCCCGCATCCGCTGCGTAGCAACAACATCTGGACAGTACGTACGCTCGAAAGCACTGACAAAGTCATCCCACTCGATCTGCTCAAGCGGACGAAGCTGAAAGGACGTCTTCCACTCGGAAGACCACCACCTCCGAGCCGTACCCTGCAACTGGTTGTAGGCCAACACCACTCTGTCCTCGACAGCACTCTTCGCAGAACTGAACACCCGCTCCATCTCATCAAGCCAATCACGAGCCGCATCAGGGTCTGCCTGGCCGCTAAAGTAAGGTGGATGAAACTGCATGAAATCCCTCACTGCTCGGCCTGGCCCACCCCTGACTGACGAGCCCTCACCGGCCTCACCGCCGAACTGCTGAGCCATGAGATGGTACATGCCACGGAGAAAACCCTCGGCCCCCGGAGCCCTCGCAGCATCCGCGGCCTCGGTAGCTCCCGGAACTCTGCTATGCTCCTCCTGGTCCCTCTGGACCCCCTGCTGGATCTCCTGACCTCCAGCCGACTGCCCCTGCTGAGAGCGAGAACTCCTCCTCGGCGCCATCCTCGCTCCTTAAGCACAAGACAGAAAACACAGAAACGGAAGGTCAGAATAAAACACGCGGTGCCCAATGCCAGCGTCACATGTACATCATCGTTGTGGACTAGTGGACCAATACAATTACCTATGATTCCCATGTAATTCCACAACCGCGCTCTGATACCAGCTGTAACGACCCGAGAATCCGATTACCGGGAAGGCCCGATAACCCGAGACTCGCGCCGCCACCCACGAGCCCGAAGACTCGGAAGGGTTAAAAGGATGGTGTGGAAACTACACAAGCATCACAAATAATTGCAGAAATTAAACAGTTATAATATTAAGCAGGAAATGAATTAACATTTTACATGGTCCACAATAAAATAACAACAACAGCAACAGTAGTCCACGACTAGTACAGTGACAAGAAAGAAAAGTACAGCTACACGGGGCATCCCCCGGCTCTGACCTCTGGCACTACCTCTGGGCACCCGCACCACGCTTCCGCTGCGCTCCTGACACGCTCTCCGAAGGTGGCGCCTCACCTGAAACACGGTGAAAACACGCAGGGAATGAGTCTCGGAACAAGACTCAGTAGGGATCACTCGAACCCTACCTCGTAAAACGAGAAACCACTACCCTAGCGGTAGGAAGGTACCTCGGAAAGGAAAGCCCTGTACTCTACAGAACTAGACCTTAACGGCACGCAAACCGACACACGTGCCACGGTACGAGAAGACCGAAACTCAACGGTCGAACCGTCAAAACCCGAAGGTCGGAAACACACGACTGACAGTCTGACACTCCGTACTCAACAGGAGTACCACCCACTAGAAGCACAGCCGGTAGCGTCCCCTGACGTCTTACACCGCACCGCAGGTGAACCGCCTGACATGGTAGGTCCTACCCGAGGCGCAAACACCGTACAAGTAACCACAACAAGTGACTAGCTGGGGTCACGCCCGTCGACGTGGGTCCAACCGCCCCCAACCACGTGTGCACACACAGACCGCGCGTCCCTGGTCTGGCCCTCTGACCGGTTTTCCCCTCAGCCGGACTCTGGCTGCAAGACGTGGGGCCCAACGGTAACCGGTCCACAAACCGTCTCTAAAGGTCAGCCCGTACACCACTCCCTGGTGCGACTAGCACACGCGTACTAGTAGGCTACGACTAGTGGAGGGTCACAGAAGGAGTAGACTCTCAAGTCTCGGAAAACAACGGTGCAACTGCAGGTACGAGGAACGCTCCTTGTACCAACACCGACGCACGGTGACCAGCTGACAACAACATCTCCCGGTACACTCTGTACGACGAGAGACACACCGACGCAACTCGTACCCTTGAACGGTCCACACTGGGCCGCTCAGGGATGTGCGGTCACACAGGGACCGCACAAGGATTAGAACGGTTATATTAGGACCGCTCCACCCAGGGTCCAAACGACGGATAAACGGCCAACACAGGACCGTTCAAACAGATGTGCGGTCAACTCTTGACCGCACGTGGGTGAGGAACGGTCACCTCCTGGCCGCTCGTCTCCCAACGGTAAAAACCCTGGACGGTTAGTCCTTAGCCGCACTTGGGGAAGGGCGGCTACGGCTTAGCCGTTCAGGTGTTGTGCGGTCAGGGCCAGACCGCACATCCAACCATAGCGCTAGGGGATGTACGGCCAGCACCTGGCCGTGCAAGGGGTTATGCGGTCAGATCCTGGCCGCATATCCCAGAGCACTGCACAACGGTCACAACCAACGGTCAAAATCCTTGGGGTTGGGCGGTAGCTGTGGGGCCGCACATTAGGATATGCGGTCCCACGATAGACCGCCCAAGCCCACTGCGCGCCAAGCCTCACCCAAAGCGCGCCGAGCCGATGAACGGTCCGAACGGAACCGCATAGGGGTTGTGCGGCCACTGGTTCGACCGCACATCGCTCACCGGCGAGAAAATGGCGAACCTCACCGGAATCGCCCAATCGGCCTCAAAACAAACCCCACGGAGGGGGAAATGGCGAGAGAAGAACCCCCAAGCCCCCTAGCATGCTCCTACGCCCTTAAACTGTGAAATCGGGGCTCAAAACGATGGATCGGACGAACTCACCCCGCGGCATGATCGACCCTTCCCGGCTCAAAATAAACCCCTCTCGACCTCGTCTCGAGCTGAAACTCACGGGGACGGAAGACATGAGGCTAAGGAACGTCACCCTACCTCCGGTCCGCGACGAAACGCTCCGATCCGAGCTCGAAGTCGCGAAGAACGCCGCTAGAATCTCGCCTCTCCACGCCTCCCACGCTCGCCGTATACCCGCACGATCGCCTCGCCGCCGCCCACGTCACCGCGCCGTCGCCCCGCCGCCGTCTGCAGCCGGAGGGGAGCTCGCCGTGGCCAACCGGGAGGAAGAGAGGGAGAAGGAGGGAGACACGGTGGAGGAGGAAGGAGGAAGAAGAAGAGAGGAAAGAAGAAAAAAGAAAAGAAAAGAAAATGGGAATATATAGAAAATCCGATTTTTCGGAAAAATACCGAAAATTAGAAAAATACATTTCCGGAATCCTCGGAACGCACCGATCGCAACGGTACCACTCGTGCCTCGGGGAACTGCCCGGTTCGCCCGCAGCGAGCGTCCGAAGAAAAAGCCGAAACACACACCGGAAATCGGAAAACACACGCGGAAAAAGCCGCGGAACGCCTCCGGGCCTCCGAAACGACTCCGGATCGCGCCGATCCGAACACGAAAGATGTCCGAAACAAAATTTCGGACACAACGGAGCCGGACACTCCGAAAACTAGATCCGGGACCCATGAAGAAGGATCCGAAAGGTCCGGGATATTACACCTTTGATCGCTGAGGATGTCTTTTTATAGGGCTTCAGACCTGGACTCCCACGAGCTCACGCCTTGGGCGTATGTAGGGTTCGTGCCCCCTTTTCCAAAGAATCCACGTGGCAGAAGATGCTTCCCTAGAGTCACGTGCCAATCATTCCACCATTTCTGGGAACACGTGCCTGGTCTTAGCTCGACCTCACATGCTGTCTTTAACCTGTCATTCATAAGAGAGACATTTCGTCAAATAGCTTGTAAGCACGAGTGGATAAGTAATGTCATAGACTTAGTTCATATATGAATTATGCACAGACTTGATGCACGTATGAGAGGGTATGCACAGACCTAATGATACTTAATGCAAAGCCTGCACAGACTCATTCGTTGCATGCTTAAGGCTGAAACATATACTTATGTTTCAAGTCAGTGCAAGATGTGCACAGAGAAACCATATATGCACCGACCCTGAACTAAATGTGCACAAACCTAATGTGCAGGTGACAATTACGTGCACAAACTTTAGACGCTCGAACGACAAACAATTGCACCGACTTAGTTATGCAGTTGACCGAATGTGCACAGACTTCTATTGCATGAGACACAACCGTGCACCGACCTTGTTTCTGCTTATTGCAGATGTGCACCAACTTTAGGTGTGTGTGAGATGCTAAATGAGATGCACACAAGCACCAACTCCAGGCCACCATGAGACACTAAATAAAATGCAGATACACGTGAGGCACATGAGACATAGAGACGGAATGCATTGTGCAAGAGAGTCTCAATGTGAGACGCTAAGACTTAGACGCATGAGACAATGGGTGTGCTAAGACATGATAGAGACGCAACATGAGACGAAACTTAGACACAAACTGCAGAGACACAATAAGAGACACATGACCATAAAATAGCACTGACTGCATACGAGCCAACGCTTGCACCGACCGGTCATGTGTTAGACGTAGCATGAGACGCAAGTATGAAACATAAACGTGCATTGACGTTACTTGGACCAAGGAGCACATTGAACCGACCTATATATGCTGAAGCACAAACGTGCACCGACTATCATACGTGCAGCTACAGCACTTGCACCGACGTTATATGTGTGCAGAACGAAGTCTACACCTACATGTGTTGTATGCAAAGACTTGCACAGACCTTAAACATGCACCGAGTGCTCATATGAACCGAGCTAGCTAGCATCGACCCTGTGTATGCGTGAAGTGCAGCTAGCATCGACCTTAGTCAGCCAAGACTGGAATTAACATCGACTTTGCACTAAATAGAGAACTGAGATATCTGTACTGACCTGGATCTGTATCAGACTTGTATGTGCATTGACTTTACCTGTCAGAGGTTGACTCACTTTTGATCAGTGATGTTTACTTGCTGTCTGTCAGCGTTGACTGTTGACTTTCTTTCAGATCACCAATGAATGCTTCAATTTATATGATCAAGAATATATATGGTAAGACATAATATTGACATCATCAAAATCACAGAGACACAATAATCTCCCCCTTTTTGATGATGGTAATATTATGAGTCATTAGAACAAGTTCATGATGATCAACAATGAGCATCTGACAGATCATAAAATGACTCAGATCCGAAAATGACTCAGACTATGATAGTCCACATAGTCACATAAATTCTCCCCCTTTGACAACATCAAAAAGGAAGGAATAGAAAGTAATGTGCAGGCCAGTATGAACAATGCGAGAGCATGCATCAATTGACTGAAGGAATAACTCATACTCCCCGTTAAACAGAGACTGTCCCTCATTGGACAAATTAGTAGGCTTGGAAGAGATTCAAAGCACTAGTCAAGATTAAGCAGATCAAAGCAGATCAAATGGACAAGTCATAAGGTCAAAAAGAGCACTAGCAAAGACACATGATCAGACAAATAAAAGTTCAAGTCAAGACAGATGAAGCAGAATCAGTGTGCAATAGAGTTTCAAACACACTAGGATATGAGTTCAATTGATTTCTCCCCCTTGAAGCAAATGTCACATTAAAATATTTTTTCAAGGGCGCTCAGCAAAAGCACAGGGGCAATCAAAGATGAAATGAGCCCATGACAGATTTTATGAGACCAGCTGATACCAATGGAGACATATTTCTGGAAGAGCAAGGATAATCAGAATAAGCAAGGTTAGTCATGCAGTTCAAGAAATACTTATGCTCCCCCTGAATTCAAGATAGATTGAAGATTGGTCAGTGAGCAATGATAAAGACTAATCCAAAGGTTTTCAATGAGCTTCAATCAAGATTTTTAATGAGATACCAATATCATAAATCCAAGAGTATGAATATTTCAGAATCTTTCATTATAAGGGCTTATGAGTGAATCTTTATTGAATAGCATTGTTTAAATATGATGCATATTCAGTTTGTCAATAAAGTTCTTTACTCATATCTGAATTCAGATTTAATAAAAGTGAACCAAGCCCTCATGTTAACATGTTGATTAACCTCCCTACATCTTACTCAATCTATTTCAATGACTTCTTTAGGAAAAACAATCATGAGTATTGAGGTTAAACAATTTGACATATCTGAATTTTCACCTTTTGGGTTTAGCAGAGATTTTCATTTCTTTTTATTTTCAGAACAGTCAGGAATAATTCATGCCTTTCATCATAAAGGTAGACACTCATTAGACGCCAGTACCCCTAGCTTACTCAGCAGAATATACCATTCTGTTTCAGGTATAGATATCACCTTTTTGCGTAAGGGTACACGTTTATCAGACGCAGGTACCCCTAGATACTGAGTGAAACTAACCTTTGTTAATTTTTTGAACAGAGTTAGCCAAGAAGCATCATGACTTTGGGTCCATTATCTTTGACAAGGATCTTAGTTTCTCAGCGCATTTAGCCATTGCTCTGCCATTTACATAGCTGAATTAGCATTAAGATACAGCTACCCATAAGGTTTTGAAGAAAGACTTGTTTAAAAATAATACATATTTCATGCATTTCAACCAAATAAGTCATGATTTCAATATTTCAGATTACAGGAGGTTTTTCAAAAAACAACATGAAACCGCTGGTAAAATTTATTAAAAACTGATTCAGATATTTTCATGGCATTTAAGAACAAGCTGAAAATACATTAAACTTAAACCAATTTGATCTTTTCAGAACATTCATAGTTCCATATGATGGAAGATTCCTAGTACAGATTTTTTTCAGATTTATGATCAAGGTACGCAAATTGAAATCTTCTCAAATTTCAGAATTTTCAATAAGATTCAGTAGCAGTCAAGTTGTTAATTGAGACACAAGCATCAAGGAGTATGCATGTATGTGAAGGCAGATGAATTTCAAGCATATAGCAAAGATGACATGGTTTATTGTAATAAGGCTGCAGATTTCAAGGAAATGACCATGAGATTTCAACAGAAATTTTTGTAGACAACAACAGGATATCAAGTTTCACAGAGAATTTCAAAGATATGTGCAACCATGGATATTCAGAGAGTTTGAGAATTATTTAAGATCATTGAGCTGAGAACATGACAGATGTTTAATGTTCATGTGAGTTCAAATGATAGGTGAAGGCAAAAGAAACCAACTGAAATCAATTATTGGTGTGAGTTACTGGAAGGATAGAGATTAGGCAGTAAAGGTTTCAGACAGAGATAGAACAACAGACTCACCATGCATCTCAAACGCTTTTATATGCTCCCCCTGTCTATATGCAGTGAACCAATCTTTTGGAATTTTCTTTAGAAATGATATGCAATTAACTCAAGTATGCAAATGCACTAACTTTATGCAGCTTATGCAATGAAGGCTAAGCAAAGGATTTTAAGACTCATGCTCATTCAGACTGCCCTATTATGTAATATGACCCATGGTACTAGGCGGAGAACTTGGTCTAAAGGACCATCTCACACATAGTAAGAACCTCCAGACAGATTTCACCTACCTTTTAGTAGCGTACTATTTGATATACCATAGTGGTCATGCACGACAATGCAATACACAATGCAGTCCTATGTGCATCTTGAATTGACAATATGCTAAACATATGCAAATGTGAATATGTATGCATGTCATGTATGTAGATGAGCATTTTATGCATAAGACAACATCCAGGCATCAAATTCCAGCCATTCGAATTTTTAAGAGTGCAAGATAATTCAATTGAATACGCATATGAGCAAGTATATGCTGACATGTGAGTCCATGCATTTAGGTTTATTTGATCTCCCTCTCATCAAGCAACCGGTTGAAACACAATTAAATGTCAAGATATAAATGTATGTAGATGAGAAATGAATTTTAACATATCTTCAATGAATATGTGCACAAACAATTCAATATCTGAATGTGATGCAGATTTCAAAGAGATTAACAATATGTATGCATGAAAATTTAACAGATCACACGTGATATGCAACTACCTAAAAGAATATTCTGAAAAATTCAAATGAACAAACCTGTAATGTGTAGATGTGGGGTTTTACCATACTCAGGTGTCTTGGCTTATTGAGCCCCCTTTTTATTTCCTTCCAAGGCACACTTGCAACAACTAGGTTATTTTGATCCAACAGGAACCCAATTCGCCTTGGGTCCTGAAGTAACAGTGACACCTCTCAATGGTGCTGTCCACATTTTCCGAGACTTCAGATCATCACTCATCATCAAGGAGCAATTATCCATACAATGACCTATCTGACCATAATAATGGCATGATGAAGTAGATTTCAAATTCTTTTTTATGCAAATTACTGTTGTCATTAATTTATGTATTTTTGCATGAAAATTTCTGTTAACAGAATTAAGATTCTGTTTACCGAAGCCAGCCTGTTTATTATAACCTGCCAGCCGACAAATTGCACCCCTGTGGCCTGGCTTTCCACATTCAAAACATGTAATGGATTTTTCTTTAAAACCAGATTTATTCCTATCAAAACACTTTTATTTACAGGGAATTTACCAAGTTTAGAAATTAATCTATTTCCCTGAACATGCCAACAGTCCTTAACTATGTGACCATACTTTCCACATTCAAAGCACCTGATGTGCTTTCCTCTAGGGCCAAAATCATTTCTATCAAAAGTATTTTGGTACACAAAGGTTTTAGCAAATTTGTGGCGACTGTTACTCCTCTGTGCATGCCAACATTGTGCTGCAATATGGCCCAATTTGCCACAAACATTGAAGTTTCCTTTTAGGAATTGCATGATTTTTAGTATGGAAATGTTTATCATGCATTCCCACAGCAGACATGTCATCTATTTCCATTGACTTACATTCATGCATGAGATGACCCATTTTATGATAATAAAACTATTTAGATTTCTTGTTTTGCACAGAATATGATTTCTTATCATAAGAAGTCCTAGCATGAAATCTATCATTATCATTCTTCATGACAGGACAATCATTGATTACATGGCCAGAATTTTCACAATAAAATCATTCAATATTCTTTCTGTGAACAACAGGGAAATTCTTAGCCTTAGACTTGTTTGCATGAAATTTGTTGTTCTTCTTCAGTGCTTTCATTTTCACATTTTTATTCTGTTTTTGAATCTTCTGATCAACAGACTGTTTCGAGGAGGATTCAGAAGTGCCAACTAAATTTGAGCTACTCACAAATGTTCCATACAATTTGTTCCTTATAGCCTGCTTAATTTGAGAATTGCAGCCTTTCTCTTCACTCAATTTAGTGACTTCAACATTCAAAGAAGTTTTCATTTTCTCTTTACCGTTGACAAATTTTGATAATGAATTTTTCAGATCTTGGATTTCAGAATTTAGAGAAATAATATCAACCTCATAACAAACAATGCCAGATTCACAGCTGATGACCTTTTGATGTAAAACATCATTCAGACTTTTGAGTGTGTTAATTTTTCTGTTTCAATCTTTGTTCAGAGTCATTTTCAACACACTTTCTCTTTTCAATGGTTAACCATTTTTCTCCCATAACAGTATTTAAGACCATGAGCTTTTTGTTTTGATCCTTCAAAATTTTCATTTCTTCCATCATTTTTTCATTTCCTTTTATTAGTTCTTCATTCTGAACTCGCTCATTTAGCAAGATTTGATCACCATTAATTGAGCTCAGTTTTTCTTCCAGTTCAGAGATCTTATCTTTGAGTTTCTGATTTTTATTTTCCAATAAAGAAATTTGTTCCTTACTCTTATTAACATCGGCTAAGCAGATATCATGAGATTTTCTCAGTTTTTGGCAATTTTCACAAGGAACATTAGAATTAATCTGATCACATTTCTTTTTCAACCTTTTATTTTCAGATTTTAATTTCCTACATCTATCATTAAGTTCTTCATTTATATTCCATAAATCATCAAACGATAGTCCTTTCAGATCCAGAACTTACCTGAGATGCAGTCTCCTCCTATTGATCAGAGTTGTGATCACCTTGGTTGGCCACCAAGCAATGATCCCCTTGCTTCTCATGAGCAGCGATCACAGTCTCCAGAATTTCCTTCCTAGAAGAGCACCTGTAAATAGAAGAAAACATATTAGCATCAACGATAGACTTCAAAATGTTAAGAACCACAGTGTTTTCTCTATCCTTCAATCTATCCTCATTAGACCACTTGGACTTATCATGAGACAGTTTATGTGGGCCTTTTGATGCAAGATTCCATAGATTAGAGTCGATGGAATTCATGTAAGTGAATAGGCCACCTAACCAAGTACTGAAATTCGAACCATCGAAGACCACGAGTGAATCCATTGAAAACACTGATCCAGCAGAGTTAAAACAAACGATGCACCATACAAACTAGCAGGATCCTCTGTAGATCATTGGATCTGGACAGTCAGAGAACCGCTCCGATATCAATTGTTAGGGTGCAAGGCACGGATTCAGAGGGGGGGTGAATAAATCCCCGTTCAAAAACTATTGCGGAATAAAACTTTTGCCTACACTCAATGAAGTCTACTGAGACCACTGAGCTCTCTTACTCAGGAAACTGAAAATGCTGAAGATAGATAACCCAAGGAATCGCGCAGACTCAACTCACAAATTCGCTCAAGGGACGAGAAGCACTAAGAAGCATATGTTTCTATTAAGCACTCAGGCGAACACTTAACAGCAATACCAAATCACGCAGGAAAGCTTCTGATATAGAACGCTCAAACAACCTCAGAACGGGGATAGAAGATATGGAAATGTACACAAGGCAAACCACGATGGACAAGATATTTTTAGGTGGTTCGGCCAAACCCACAATCTACCTACGTTCACCCCTCACTCCAAACCGGAGTGAGGCTTCCCTTGCAAAAGTAAGAACTATAGACTCAGTTTGCAACAGCTTGACAAACCGAGGGAGACAAATCCCTCAAACCAAGCTCTGCAACCCACAGAAGCTTGGCACCTGGACTTGCTACCTACAAGACCAGAACCGGAGACGAATCTCCCTTCCTCCAAACCGGAGGGGAACTGCTAGTGACACCCAGTCACTGGCAAACCAGAGGTCGCAGACCTCTCTTCCTCCATACCAGAGGGAACCCATAAGTGACACCCATCCACTTGCAAACTGGAGGACCAATCCTCCCTTCCTCCAAATCGGAGGGAAACCCACAAGTAGCACACCACTACTTGCAACCGGAGGCTACATCTCCCTTCTCCTGAGTCCACAGGAGGAACCCGAACCCACAAAAGAGTATTGGAAGAACAAAGATGAAAATGAAAAAAGGGAAACCGAAAAATCAAAAGGAAAAGAAAAAATAGTAAGCTCCAATGAGCATAGTCGTTTTGGATTTGATCCACGAACAGACTAAACAGATCTTCAGGAAAAGCTCTCTCCTCTCCTCTTCTTAGTATCTGGCTCTCTCTTCCTTTCTCTTTCTTTCTTGCTGCTCACTCACAGGTCCTTCTTCTTCTTCTTTCTCAGCTCTCACCCTCTTCCTTATTTTCTTCTTCTCTCTGGCGGCACTCCTTAACCTTTTTCTCTGGCTCTTCGTTCCTTCGTTAGGGTCCTTTGATCACTGAGGATGTCTTTTTATAGGGCTTCAGACCTGGACTCCCACGAGCTCACGCCTTGGGCGTGTGTAGGGTTCGTGCCCCCTTTTCCAAAGAATCCACGTGGCAGAAGATGCTTCTCTAGAGTCACGTGCCAATCATTCCACCATTTCTGGGAACACGTGCCTGGTCTTAGCTCGACCTCACATGCTGTCTTTAACCTGTCATTCATAAGAGAGACATTTCGTCAAATAGCTTGTAAGCATGAGTGGATAAGTAATGTCATAGACTTAGTTCATATATGAATTATGCATAGACTTGATGCACGTATGAGAGGGTATGCACAGACCTAATGATACTTAATGCAAAGCCTGCACAGACTCATTCGTTGCATGCTTAAGGCTGAAACATATACCTATGTTTCAAGTCAGTGCAAGATGTGCACAGAGAAACCATATATGCACCGACCCTGAACCAAATGTGCACAAACCTAATGTGCAGGTGACAATTACGTGCACAGACTTTAGACGCTCGAACGATAAACAATTGCACCGACTTAGTTATGCAGTTGACCGAATGTGCACAGACTTCTATTGCATGAGACACAACCGTGCACCGACCTTGTCTCTGCTTATTGCAGATGTGCACCGACTTTAGGTGTGTGTGAGACACTAAATGAGACGCACACAAGCACCGACTCCAGGCCACCATGAGATACTAAATAAAATGCAGATACACGTGAGGCACATGAGATGCAGAGACGGAATGCATGAGACGCAATGCATTGTGCAAGAGAGACGCAATGTGAGACGCTAAGACTTAGACGCATGAGACAATGGGTGTGCTAAGACATGATAGAGACGCAGCATGAGATGAAACTCAGACACAAACTGCAGAGATGCAATAAGAGACGCAGGACCATAAAATAGCATCGACTGCATGCGAGCCAACGCTTGCACCGACCAGTCATGTGTTAGGCGTAGCATGAGACGCAAGTATGAAACACAAATGTGCACTGACGTTACTTGGACCAAGGAGCGCATTGCATCGACCTATATATGTTGAAGCACAAACATGCACCGACTATCATGCGTGCAGCTACAACACTTGCACCGACGTTATATGTGTGCAGAATGAAGTCTGCACCGACCTACATGTGCTGTATGCAAAGACTTGCACGGACCTTAAACATGCACCGAGTGCTCATATGCACCGAGCTAGCTAGCATCGACCCTATGTATGCGTGAAGTGCAGCTAGCATCGACCTTAGTCAGCCAAGACTGGAATTAACATCGACTTTGCACTAAATAGAGATCTGAGATATCTGTACTGACCTGGATCTGTATCAGACTTGTATGTGCATTGACTTTACCTATCAAAGGTTGACTCACTTTTGACCAGTGATATTTACTTGCTGTCTGTCAGTGTTGACTGTTGACTTTCTTTCAGATCACCAATGAATGCTTCAATTTATATGATCAAGAATATATATGGTAAGACATAATATTGACATCATGATATTGACATCATCAAAATCATAGAGACACAACAATGAAATGGTCGATATACGACCGACATAATTTCAAATACCCTTTTGCACCCCAATATGAGAGATTTTAATGCTCTCCGTCATTTCTACCACTCGTTTTATGAAAATTGATTTTTAGGCGATGAGGTCCCTTATCTCGACGATTAATCAAAGGTTTTTCCCTCTCCGAGGGGATGTAATTAACGCCGTGACCTTAAGGGCACAGCGGGTCTCCAGTCCCGACCCGATATCCACAATCGTCTGGTTAATCAGATGGAGCGCACCATAAGTTTCGGACCACTCCAGTCTTGAAATCTGAACACATTGTCACATATGTAATTGGCACGCCCTCGTACTCAATAAATCGATAAATAATATAATGATACCATAGTAATAAACAAAAAGAAATATGAGTGCGTCCACGATCATCCTAACTGACGACCCTCCGTCGCCGGAGATGGTACTCGGAGAACCCGTCGCAGCCCAAGACGTCCTGCCTGCCCAAGATGCCACTGAGGTGAGCACGTTGGGGGAAGTGCTTTGACAGCTCGAGGCCTTTTTCTATCTTTCTTCTTTTTCTCAAATTTGTCATTTTCGTGAGGGCATCCGAACGGATCAACCCCTTTGCTATAATTCCGTTTCCTCTTAAATGAAATGACTCCACCCTGCTCCTTCGTTGTTTTGTGTGTCTGGTGTGGTCAACATGCATCTGATGGGGCTTGGGCAACTTTACGTCGTTTGGTCTCCCTGGGTGAGAGACCGTTGACTGGTTACGAGAAGTGTGAGGTGACGTGATTCTCAGGATCTTTGCTTGCGGATTAGGAATGGATTACGAATTGAGACCTTTAAAACTAGGAAATACTCTTTGATTATTCATATTTAATTTGTGAACGTATATTGATTAATCTTAAGCCTGGAAGCCACGATTGAAAGCAAGCATATCGTCTTTCATGCATGCAGGTCAACGGACGAACGTGTAGGAACGCAGCGGAGGACGCGCTGGCGCTCGGAAGAAAATGCCCACGAAACAGCAGCCAAAGCATATATAAAGATGATGAAAAATAAGGGAAGGGCCTCGGAAATATCGCACAGATCTGTCTACACGTAGGCGGATTGAATGCGTGCGTGTGCATGAATATAAGCGCGCGGGAGTAGCTCATCCTTCTGTGCATCCCCGTCCATCGAACGATCTCTTGCTGCCTTGCACTCTGGAGTACATATAGTTCATCCTTCTTCCTTGTGAGGCCTCTCTGCAGAGTGCCGATAGACCCCGTGCCTCGCAGTCCGTCTCCACCGGGGGTTTCCATGGTTCTCTATGTTAAATGCGTGTGATATTAAAAAAAAAATTGTCACAATCCGCTGCAAAGTTCACAAGGTGAACGTTATAACGTGTTCCAATAAATGGAAACGTTACACACATATTAACGGAAACACATTAAAAGGGAGGTCATCATGTATAGACACGGGGAAGGTCTTCTATGACTTATAAATAGATCCTTTTGACCAACCTAAACACAACAATCACAAGAGAAGTAACAACTTGAAAGTTCTCCAATTTTTTTTTCTCTTTTTGTTTCCTCCATAATTTTTATTTTCTTTGTGTTGAATTCTTGAAAATTGGGTTGAGATTCGCTAAGACTCTCTTTGAGGACGTGTCGATAAGAGAGAGAGTGTCGTTTATCCGGAGTCGTCGTATCTCTACTCTCTCTCTTATCGACACGTCCTCAAAGAGAGACTTAGCGAATCTCAACCCAACTTTCAAGAACTCAGCACAAAAGAAATAAAAAATGTGGAAGAAACAAAAGGAGAAGAAAAATTGAGGAGCTTTCACGTTGTTGCTTCTACTGTGGTTGTTGTGTTTAAGTTGGCCAAAAGGATCTATTTATAGGTCATAGAAGACCCTCCCCACGTCTATACATGATGGCCTCCCTTTTAATGTATTTACGTTAAGATGTGTGTAACGTTTTCATTTATTGGAAAACGTTACACATTATAACGTTCACCTTGTGAACTTTGCAGCGGATTGTTACATTTTTTTTTAGTATCACACGCATTCTACTGAAGTAGATTAGGATCATAGATTGAGGACAAGACATGGTCGCTGACTTAACCGGTCTGAGGGTCGTCGATCTAATTTCAAAGAACCAAAAGAGATTGATCAGACAGCCAAATCACTCGACCTGTTTGGGATTTTGATCGACCCATTTTCCCATAACAGAAAATGGTCGTGAATAGACTATAAGGACCGGTCCATCAGTTCCTCGGGAAAGGTTGACCGATTTCTCCGGTGAATCATGTCTGAACAATCACGTTTCTTCGTGCAGCAGAACCTATCTAAACCTCACCCGTTGCACTCAAAATAAAGGAGAAAGATAAGCACACAAAGATGGAGCACCACAGTTTACGTGGGGCATCATAATTTACGTGGTTCGGAGGCGAATCTCTCACGAGAAACATCGAGAGAGAATTCATTATGTGAGAAAAAATATTCGATAAGCAATCTTACACCGTCACCGGTCGATTTCTCTATAGAGATGCATCAACACAGATGCTCCAAGACTCTTCTCCAAACATGCTCCAAAAGCCGATGAGCACCACGATCGAAAAGATCAGTGACGGAGCGAGACAACGCCCCTCTCACACTTTGACGTAGCCTACAAATTCTAACCTTCGGGAAGGAGGAGGATATTTCATTTTCAAAACAATTTCCTCACCGCTAGGTATGAACCTATCATTAATCATATAACATACATGGATTAAACAATGACAATATAATTATATAACATGCCAAAATTATAAAGTTTTAAAATGCTTATTCATTTGCTATGTTTATTTAACATTGCATAATAGAAACAACCGCTCAATTAGGCAACCTAAATTAGGTGCCTAAGATGATACAACATACAAGAATTAGATGGCACATTTTAATGCTTTGAAATAGTTTTTCAGTATTATAATATTTATCAATAGTTAAAAATACATGACATTCAAAAATTTAGATATATGGAATATAATTTATTGGAATAAAAGATCTATGACAATGCCATGAGTATCCATCATTGGTATAATTTTAACATTTATAAAAAATTACATATATATATATTTTATAATTTTTATAATTTACACCAGTAAGTCTTAAGACCTACCCTAAAGCCAATTAGATCTAAGGGGGTTCCCATCATGCAACAACCAAACACGCATGATTCAATTCAATGAACATCTAGCACTTTTAAATTTTTTTTAAATTTAACAAATTTCAAATTTAGAATAAAACACCGAAAAGTTACTTTAAATCCATGTAAATCTACGAGGAAACTTGATTGGATTCAATGAAAAACCATCAAACTAGTAGATAAAATAGTTTAGGATTCGAATCTTTAAAGGAACAAAACCACTTCGAACACCTCAAATGTCCATCAAATCGCCTTTCAATTTCTCTCCAATCCTTCTTTCTTCCATTTTTGGACAAAAACCTGCAAATAAAAAAGGGGGAGATGGGGGAATGAGAATGAGGAGTGACCTCTGGAAACCCTTGCTCAGCTCACTATTAGTCACTTGGGGTGGAAAGGGAAAGGGGCTCAGAGTTTCTTTCAAGAGAAAGACTTGTTGCACACGCTGAGTGTGCCACATATCTTGGGTAGAATATAATATTTTTAAATTTTTATTTTTTCATTTTTTTAAAAAATAACTCTTAAATTATTTTAAGTTGGAGTGCAAATTACATCATCATCTGATTATTTAAAAAAATTAAAATAAAACAGATCAATTTGTTAAAAAATAAATCTAATACTATTCATTCAATTTGATTTTTTTTATTTCTTTCTCAGTAATCTCATAGTGACGTGACATATAACTCAAGTTAAGATATATTGAAAATCACTTCAATTTTTTTTAATTAAAAAAATAAAAATATTACACACCCTGAGTTCTGAGTGTGCAACACAGAGCGACGTGCAATGAGCCTTTCTCTTATTTGAAAGTGATCTGAAAAAGATCTTGTCGTATCGGATTGACTGGGGTCTAATATGGCTCGTGTCATGGAATCCGATACGTTCCGGTAGTAGGATGGAACTGTTACTTTCTCGGGGGACCGATCTCCTCCATAAAGCTTACGTGTACACTGTACCAAACAACAAATGAAACCACCCAACATACGCATTATCACAATGATGGACAAAAATTGAGCAATTGGAATCAGCCAGTGCAATCTAGTACAAGAGACCATGTCGAGCGTTGCAAAAAAAAAAAAAGAAAAGAAAATGCATATCTAGTATCTTCCTTCTTCAATGCTCATCCATATCCCATTGCCTTTGTATAACCCTTTCTCTTTCACCCAAAAGAGCTTGCTGCAGATTTTCTTTGCTTTTTTGCCTTGTGCTCTTAAGTTTCCCCTCCAGATCCTTGACCTAGCCAGGAATGAGAGTACAAAGATTGACAACCTGACATGATAAAATCAACTTACAGAAAAAGACAACAAATATGTCCTCAGATGTTTGTGACCGATTTTTTATAAAGAGAAACACATAAAAGCCTGAACACAAGGTAAGTCCACATCAGTTTCAAGTCCATAGGCCCAAACAAACATAGTGGACTAAGTGGAAAGCTGAAAAAGGAACGTACCGTTGAAGCCTTGTTGATGGAAACAAGTATTTACAACAAATAAATCATCCAAAGGGGAAGTTTAAGAAAATGAAACAGAAGGTGTATCACCTTTGTTGCAAGGAAATCTTTCACAGCTATTTCTCGATTTCACCTACATATGAGATCTTCCATGTCTGTTTTGCTGTAACTAAATGCCGTTGCATTGTGAGAAGATTTCGGTCCAATTTGTGTCACTGATAACAGTAACATCACCAAGAGACGGGGGATCCATGCCGTTCAAAGCTTCTAGTGTGGCTGAAGGTTCTCCAGAAAAATGAACAAAGCTATCACCAAGTAAATTAGTTACACCAGAAATTGATAGCTCACTACCTCTTACAGAGGTAATATCACTGCCAATACTCTCAGAAGAGTTTCTTCGGGCATGACTAGAGAGCTTCTCATGCCGCAGTTCATTTGTATAGTCCACCCTATCACCAGAGAACAATGCTTCTTTTAAAACAATTCCTGACTGCAACATAGACTTAGAAAACTCTCCTGGATTGTGTGAAAGAACTTCACCAGCATGAGAACGATTATCATGATCCTGTATGTCACGCTTCATAACCGTTCTTGATTGAGCCAAACTGAACCGATGGTTAATCTTCATTGCACGTGTCATACATATATACTTTCATGCCTGGGAGTTTTGGCCTCAGATGTCTCACAGGCATTATCACTGCATGGTTGCACAATTGCGTTACTCTAACATAAGCATTCCCTGATATTGAGTAGTACCAAGACAATCAGCAATAAACTCTCTGTACCTACAAATAATCAACACATGCCAAACCAATTTGACTGCAATGCTAACATTTTTCCCTCCCAGAAAGGGCTTTCAAAATGATACTCATCGTGATGAAATCTGGAGTAATCCCGATATCAAGCATTTCTTCAACAAGTCTTATACAATCATATATGCACCCAGCATTACAAAGTTTGTTGATTATCATGGTATACGTAATAACATTAGGCAAACAATCTTGTTCTACCATCTCCTTGAGAAACTTGAGAGGGATCCTCCTCATTCCCATTGTACAAAGCCCTTTGACAAGGGAATTATATGTAATGACATCTGGATAAATGTTCTTTGCTTTCATTTCTTCAATCAATCTAAGAGCATCATTTACATACCCCTGTTCACAGAGCTTGTCAATTATAACGCTGTATGTAACCACATCAGGCTTACAAAGATTATCCTGCATCATCATCTCATCAAGCAACCTAAGAGCCATTGGAATATTCCCCACCTTGCACATGCCTTTGATAATGCTAGTGTATGTGATGACATTTGGAGAGATGTCCCTGGCATCCATTTCTCCCAATAGCGTTAGGGCACCATCTAGAAGGCAGCCTTCACAAAACTCATTGATTATAGTGCTGTACGTGACCACATTAGGCTTACAATAGACATTCTGCCTTTCCATTCCTCTAAGCAACATCAAAGCCTTGATAGACTTCCCCACTCTGCAGAAGCCCTTTATTAGGGTGCTGTATGTAGTGACATTCGGAGAAATGCCTCTGACATTCATTCGTCCAAATAGCTTCATTGCAGCATCAACATATGCCTCTGTGCAAAGATAGTTGATCAATGTGTTGTATGTGATGACATTAGGTTTACAATAGCCACCTTGCATATTCATCTCTTCGACCCACTCGAGAGCCAACATGATTCTCCTAGACTTACAAAGACCTTTGATCAGAGTGTTAAATGTGACAATATTTGGATAAATTCCAATGTCCCTCATCTCGTTAATCAAATTCAAAGCATCATCAATAGATCCCATTTCACAGAGAGAGTCAATCACAGTGCTGTAAGTGATCACGTTAGGCTTACAACAGTCCTCTTGTGCGACCATATCCCTAAGAAATTTCAAAGCCGCGTCAGTGTTCCCTGCCAAACAAAGACCTTTAACAAGGACACTGTATGTGACGACGTCGGGAGAAATGCCTGCACTCCTCATCTCATCAATCAGCAGGAAAGCGTCCTTCACGCGACCCTCCTCGCAGAGCCCACTAATGACAGTGGTGTATGTGACAACATCAGGCTTGCAATGCCCCCCTCTCCTCGCCATCAATCCAAGCAGCTCCAGCGCCATGCAAGTCTCTCCCGTTCTGCAGAGGCCTTTGACAAGAATGTTGTAGGATATAATGTTCTGTGATGGCCAACCCCACATGGGCATTTCGTCGAGTAGTTGGCATGCCTCGATGGGCTTCCTCTCCATGCAGAGCTGCAAGACCAGCGTCTGGAACATCTGCAAGTGCGGAGGACGAGCCTGTTTGAGAGAGTCCGCGAGGAGCCGGAAACAACGATAAGTCCGACGTGAGTACCTGTTGCGGGGCCGTCCCAGTCCCACAGAGATGGTCAGTCCACGGCGCGTGGGAGAGGCCGGGGAAGGCGTCGCCCTTCTTCCTCCAGCATACACAACAATGATGGCCCGCAGCAGCTGCATAGCCCCTATGACCCCGCCATGTCGCGTGGGTCGTGGCTCATGCTCGCAGGGGTTGCATGCGGGGTGCTCGCGACGGTGGTGAAGACAGTGGAGCACGAGAGGCAGGCGTGCATGGTGTTCGAGCTACTCAGGAACGTCACCGGGTACTACAAGCAGCTGGAGGAGATGATAGAGTCCAACGTGGACGAAGGGGAGTACAGGGAGCTGTCCGAGATGAGGGTGGCTCTGCAACTGAGGAGGAGGACCTCGGAGCTAAGGGACCTCGCCGCCTCATCGTCTTCTTCCTCGTTTCGCTGGAAGCTGTTCTAATAAAAAGATGCCAGTTTTGATTCAAGGTCTGGGGGGTGCTGGGGCAGCCAGGGAGGCGGTCGAGGGGCAGGAGGTGGCAGGGAGAGACGGAGCGGGGGTGGGGATCGCTGGGGATGGGCGGGTGTTAGGGCAGGTTGGGGGTATTCCCCGGGGGTTGGGGTGGGGTTGGGGGCGCCGCGGGGGAGGGGAGTTTGCGGTGGGGAGGGGGACAGGGAAGAGGGGGAAACGGGGTGCTATCGAAAGAGAGAGGGAGAGAGAGAGAGAGAGAGGAGGTGATTTTAGAAATTTGGTGCTTCTAAAAAATAGTTAAAGAAAAATAAAAATATTTTTATTTCAACCAATTACAGAATTATCATCTATACTTGGTTATTATTAAAAAAAACTCATCTTAGATGAGCAATAGTGAAAACTTGCCCTTCAATTCAGTTGCCATTTAAAATGTCTCTTTGCATATATAAAATTAAAAATTTGTGCAAAAATCTTCTAATAAAAGATATTATTTTCACTAAGACATTTTGCCAAAGAGAGAGAAGAAGTAAGGAGATAGATGCATGAAGAGAGAGAGAGAATTTAAGAGAGATTAGTGATATTTTAACTTTTTAAAATTTATTTAAAAGACGAACTATGGTTAAACGAAAGAGTTTTTAACGGAACACCGGCTACACTTGACTAGAAGGGTACATTTGTAAGTATCATGGCGTAGTGGTTAGTTATAATAATAAGAAAATAACAATAAGAATTTTACAATTGTTGAAACAAGAATGTTATTTTTGCAAATTTCCCTGATGCTTATCCAATTAATAATTCGGTTAATTTTATTATGCCCATCTTATATGTAAATTATGAAAATTAATATCCTTAGTTGTCAATTTTTTACATATCATCGTTGTTAACAAAAGCAGTAAAGCTTCAAAAATATGAGTAAATAATAAAAATACCCTACAACTTTTGTGACAACGTGAGGAGACTTGAGGTTAATACGAAAAAAAGGATGACATGATGCGTAGGGTAAGACTCAAATTCGGGTGGCTCAATAATCGTTCAGCTCTATGTATCACTCTGTTAGATTTCTCATTATCAAAAAAAATATTTTAAATATTTTTTATCATTTAATGATATTTTAAAAAATTTTATTTATAGTAATGATATTTATTATATTTGATAATTAAATATGACAATTTTAATCTTTTTAACGTAAGGAGAGTGTAGATAAAATTAACCCTACTTAAAGAGACAAATGATAACGGTCAATTATGGTGATGACATTTTTATTATATTTTTATAAAATTAATATATGTGTTCACATGTTTCTAAGAATAATATTTTTATAATTTTATTAAAAAATAAATTATTTATAAAAAACCATAAATTACTCACAATTAATCCTCCCCTTTTTCCCGTGACTCATTTATTTACAAATTTACTAAGTAGGGACCTAAATGCAACTCTAGTATTTTATGCCCATGGGGAAATAGACCCACAAACCAGGGTTTGCCGACCCGGTCGACCCGGTCTCGGCGTGGGTCGGGTCGGGTCGGCCGGGTCGCACAGCGACCCGGTCCGCTCTCTTTGGCTATCGGCGTGCGATTTTTTATTTTTTTAAAAAATTTTAAAAAAATTTATTTAAAGATTAAATGTGATATATATTTAAAAATATTAGAATGTCGAGTTTTTTATGATAATAGATCCATACTAATTATATAAAAATAACATATTACACCGCTTAATTAAACATCCTATTATATATAATATATAAAAAATTCATTTACATTACTTAATATGTTAAAGTAAACAGTGACATAATAATGACATTCATTCATGAAGTATAAAATATAAAAACTCACTCATCCTCCTCATCTGTGATACCCGAATCCCAAAACTCACTAATCCTCATCATCAGTGAAGCTCGAATCCCAAAACTCATCATCAGATACATGAGACTGATCACCCGTATAATCTAACTCTATCCTAGTGGGTGGAGGTACATGTGGGTGGGACTGAAAATATAAAACCATCTGTACAAATGACGGGTCGTGTGTTGCGGTGGAGGGTACATGAAAATCTGTAAAAAAAGTCCTCACTATATCTATAGCTTCAAATCTATCATGTACGACTGGTGCTGGTGCTGGTACAGGTGCTGGTGCTGCTCGAACTCTGGACATGGAGGAAGATCCTACTCCGCCCTGTGCTCGTGGTGGGGGTACTCGGGATGTAGAAGAAGATGCCATGGGTGTGCTACGAGAACCGTATCTATCCTGTAACTATGTCCGAAAGGAATGTCGGACATCTCCCGGAACTCAGTCGCATGCATGACCATCGCGTCCCACTCCCGTAAGGTGCTCGCAAATCTGTGTATGCCGGTGACGCGATGTTCGCAGTATCTACAGTGCACATGTCCATCACCCTCAACAGAGTATCCATGCTCCCACGCAGGGTGACGCCGTCCGTCCATGATGACCTATAAATGATGTAAAAGTTTACATTAGTAATTTCAATGATAAGTACATAACTCAAGATATGAAGAAATTTATAATTAATTATTAGTTAGTTATAAATATAACCAAATGATACATACTCATTAAGAGTATGGACCCAAACTGGGCCAGTGCCTATCTCCAAATAATCTGACATTAAATGTGGTCCGCAGATAGGACAGATAGTCTTCATAGCGCATTGAACCTGAATAGTTCTCCCAGTACATGCGTACGTAGTATTCATACTGCTGCGAACCTTGTGCGTACACGACCTCTACTGGCGCAGCTGCGGCATAAGGATATGGATACGATGGGAAAAATGAACTACTGCTATCTGAGTCACCATGATACATCGGCTGCTGCGACCAAGACCGTCCATACGATCTTCCAGATCCCTGGGAGTCATGTGTGCTCATCCTCTCAAAATCAGATAACATGCCTTGATAGCTGGTACTGTTTGCAACCGAACTTCCATAGTAGGGATCCCAATGATCAGCTGCCCGCTTCGTCCCTATCGGTGGAGCACCGTGGTCCTCATCTTGCGTGGCATGTGTGAAGTGCTGCTCCTCTGTCCATGCGCCATGTTGACGACCTCTACTATGACCACTGCTGTACTCTCTGCCACCAGCACTAGTATCCTCACGACGACTCCGTTGGCCACCTTGAGAACCGCCACCTCCATGGGATGAAGACCCTGTCGGTGTACTATCATCATCGGAGTCATGACTCCCACTGATGCGGGGCTCAACAGAGGGCTCGGGAGTGTCGTCATCTGCATTGGGATCTAATGTCTCCATGTCTGCAATACCTATCGGATTTAATGGTGGTCCCTTGTCCTTCTTGCTGCTGAATAATGTGGTCCATGATGATTTTTTCTTCTGTGGAGCAGGGGGCGGCTTACCTGCTGCATGTTGTGTCCCTCTAGATGCCTGAGAAACAGAAGCCTGGTTAGATAATTTTTCAACTTACTTTCTACTGTGTAAGTCTATTCGTATACCTGAGACGACTGACTGGGTGCCTTAAATGTTGAGCGTCGTGGCGCAGCAGACTGAGATGGTTGTTTCGATACTACCGAAGACTACACAATTGAAAGAATAATATATTCAATTACCAATGAAATACAACATATAAATGTAGAAATGACAATATAATTTCACCTCTCTAAATGAGAACTCCCCCTAGCCTCTCTTGAAGTGGATAACCTTCTGGTTCCGCAGATATTGAATGCCGCGGTGCAGCAACTCGGGACCACTGTTCTCCCGCAATGTTGTCATTTGTCGGACCGACCTGCAATATATTCCTTACATCATCATACATCAATATATGACTACGCTATCTAATGAAATTTATGATTTGATTTTCATGTATTAATTCACCTGAGGTGGCTCTTGACGCTCAATTGATGGAGGTTGCATCAATCGCTCCCATGCTGTATCATCGTACGCATACGATGTGTCTCCACCCCCAATGACGAGGTCTTCATCTAAATTAACTTCATCATCACGTCCCGTTGCTGACTCGTCACCACCCAACTGCACATGGATGTCATCTCCCTCTCCCACTGCCTCTTGTACAGCTGATGCGAGAAAAGTATTAGGCCGTGGTGTCTCGCCTGGTTCTTCAGCCTCCTCGTCCAGTTCTGCCTCACCACGCTCGGTTGTGGCTCTTGCAACCCATGCTACCATAGGTCATCATCGTCTCGCAAGTACACAGCATCCGTTGGGTCATATTCTCCCTCTCCTCTCCTTGTATCCATCTGCACATGCCGAACCTTTAGCCTCATGTTATAATGAACATACGCCATTTTGTCTAGCCTGCGGTGTGTTAGTCTATTCCTCAGTTTAGTATGTAAGAAGGAGAACGTCGACCAATTCCGCTCAAACCCACTCGACGAGGATGTTTGCGATAGAACTCTCATTGCGATCTTCCTTAATACAGGTGCACTTGTGCCGTAATTTAGCCACTACTCAGCTGTGATTAAGACAGATCACGTACAATATAATAGTTAAATGTAAAAATTACATGTTGAGCTATAGAATGTATATTGTGAAGACACATTACCTGAATCGAGTCTGTCACGACTGGCCACGACATTAGGTGTCGCAAATGAACCAATTGCCTCTCTAAATGTTTTCATCTGCATTATCGAAAAATATTAGGTAGTTGTGTCATTTCATAATCTCAGTGGTAAATTATCCAAGTATACCTCATTCAACGCATCAGCAGCATCGTTGGGGTGACAAACAATCGGTCTACCATAATGTTGACCGATTCTATCAAAGTATCGTCATAGGCAAGGCCCCGAGCATATTGGAATGCCGGATGTAGATAGTACGCTGCAATCACAAGACAATGAATTACATATTAGTACCAGCTAAAGATCACATCTCATTTATTGGACGAGAATGTAATTGTTTACCTGCCATGTGAAGATCGCGGCTCATTTGTCTGTCCCATCTGTCCTCCACAATCTCTAAGATGGTGGGTCCATATTTTTTGGACGTTGCAAGGACTTCCGCTTGGCAGCTTCAATTTTGCTGTATACCAACCCCATGGTTGGTACTCTATCCCCATCCACACATCGCAGTACCTCATACAGTGGCTCTATCAATGACACTAATACCTTCACTCTCTCCCAAAAATTCACGGTGTTGACAATCCCCTCGACCTCCCCTCCTTCACGTGAAGCAGCAAAAGAGGAACTCAGCCAGGTCTCACCTCTAAACATTTGCTTCAACCCATCCTTATGCTTCAGAAGGCTCTGCAATGCGATGTAGTTGGTGGCAAATCGTGTGATGCCAGGCCTCAACAATTCGCCGCCACAATGCTCCCTCATCCAAGGCAGTACAAGTGTGTGGTTGTAGATATATTTCGTGATTTTTTGTGCCACCTCGACCACAGATTTGACCACACGAAGCTGCTCAATCTCCTTCAACATCAGATCTACACAGTGTGCTGCACAGGGGGTCCAGAAAATGTGCCGCATGTTCCTCATTAGCTCCTCCCCAGCCTTCTTATAGTTCGACCCATTGTCAGTCAACACTTGTACAATGTACTCCTCCCCAATCTCAATCACCACTTGTTCCATCAATGACAAAATATATTGGTAACTGTAAATTTGACCAGACGCATCCACTGATTTGTGAAAGAAAACATGTCTATCACAATAAACAAGGAAGTTGATCAGGCTAGATTTTGTGGTACCTGACCATCCATCACACATCAGTGTGACTCCATACTTTGTCCATTTCTTTTTGAATGAGTCAATGTAACTCTTTATCTCAGCAACTTGTTCATCAAGATAAACGACGGCCAACTCTCTCGCTGTAGGTGGCTGCACGTGTAACCCAAGGACCTGTGCTTCCTGAAACATTGGCTTGTAGTAAGGGCTATTGGCTGCATTGAAAGGCAGACCCGCGTGGTGCCACCATTTTACAACGGCCTGACCAAGTTTCCATTTAGGCCCCTTCTGGCCATATGTATCGTCCATCCTCGTTTGCTTGCCATGCTCTCGGGATAGTGCACCGGACTCCACATCTTCAATGTTGATCGATTGTGTCCTTTTTCTTTGTGAACCCAAGTCAACAGTCAAGAAACTCCTTATGCCCCGTGGTTGTCGAGTCGTAGATGAACCACCACTCCTTGATGCTCCGGTCCTCGCCGCCTCGCGACTTCGGACTCTCGTCTCCTCGGGATGTCTTGACTCTTCCCTGCTCTGACGTAATGCCTCACGGAAATCGGCTTCGTATGGATCATTCATCGTGACATAAACATTAGCCTGCTCAGTACGTGCTTGTTGGTTTTCGTCACTGGGTGTCCATGCACATTCCTCCTCGTCGCTGCCGCTTGCTCTTCCGCTCACTGCCGCTTGATCTCTTTTTTTCTTTTTTTCATTTTCTTGCGTCTCAGCTCTCTTCTCTCGCAGGTGCCTGGCCATTGCAAGTTTCACATCTCGAGGCACATGGGTACACCCAGCAACCTCAGAGTATCCTACACCAGCTCCCCTGCCAAATACTTCTTCAACCGAGACACCCCTCCTCCCCGGTGTTCTATTTTACAATAGTTGCAACGCCAACACCGTCGGTTGCCATCCAACATAACTCCGTGTGACCATCCAATATCATTTGGTCGTTCCCTAGGAGCCATAGAGTGCTTAACTGTATCTCCTAAATTTAAGAAATATAAATTAAAAATATATATAATATTTTAAGTCTATAACTAACAATGAAAATAATATCATTATTTCTACAACATGCAAGACCTAATTCAATATTTAATACATCTTAATATAATTTAGTTCAAAATAATATCATTATTTCTAAAACATGCATATAATGCTAATTTTTTTATTTAATACATCTACATTTAGTTTAAAATTATTTGTAAAATATTTATCACTAATTATATATTTAAATTATAAACATCTCTAATTAAATTACATTATACATCTACATTTAGTTTAAAATTATTTGTAAAATATTTATCACTAATTATATATTTAAATTATAAACATCTCTAATTAAATTACATTATACATCTAAATTAACTTTAAAATTATTTGTAAAATATTTATCACTAATTATATATTTAAATTATAAACATCTCTAATTAAATTACATTATAGATCTAAATTAACTTTAAAATTATTTATAAAATATTCAACACTAAATTTATATTTACATTAAAAACATCTCTACTTAAATTACATTATATATCTAAATTAAATTTAAATTATTTGTAAAATATTTATCAATAAATTTATATTTAAATTCAAAACATCTCTACTTAATTTAAATTATAAATATTAACTTTAATTTTTTGTAAAATATTTATCACTACAGATATATTTAAATAAAAAACATCTTTAATTTTTTTAAAATAAAATATTATATTATTTTACGTCTACAACTAATAATGAAAATAATATCATTAATTCTACAACATGCAAGACTAAAATTTAAATTTAATACATCTCAATTAAATCTAATATTTAAATATGAATTAAATAATACATCAAAAATAAATTTATTTCTACAACATGAATTAAACAATATTTATATTATTTCTACGACATGAATTAAACAATACATCAAAAAAAATTATTTCTACAAAATTAATTAAATAAAAATTATATTATTCCTACATCAAAAATAATATTAAACAATCTAAATAATTTTATTCTTATATTTTTTAAATTAAGAAAAAAAATATAAAAATATAAAAATTAATTTATTTTTATTCCCCCGCCCCCCTCGGCCCAGCCCCACCGCCCCTGCCCCACCCCCACCACCCCAACCCCCGGTGGCAGACGCCCCCCCCCCCCCCCACCGCCACCCCTGGCCGCCCATGCCCCACCCCCACCACCCCAACCCCCGGTGGTGGCAGACGGCCCCCCTCCCCCACCCCCACCTCCGGCCATATCCGGCGGTGGACGCCCCCCTCGCCCACCCCCACCCCCACCTCCGGCAAGATCCGGCTGGCAGACGCCCCCCTCCCCCACCCCCCACCCCACCTCCGGCCATATCTGGTGGTGGACGCCCCCCTCGCCCACCCCCACCTCTGGCCAGATCCGGCTGGCAGACGCCCCCCTCCCCCACCCCCACCTCCGGCCAGATCCGGCGGTGGACGCCCCCCCTTCCCCACCCCCACAGGGGCAGACCATTTAAAAAAAAAATTCACCTACCTCCGATCGTCGCCCTGAGCCGCCCAAAGCCGCCGTCCGCCGCCGCTGCACCGCTGCTCGCCGGTGGGAGGGATGGAGGAAGAGCCTCCCCCTTCGACCCGTTAAATGGGTGAACCGTCCCGCCCCGCTCGTACCGAGCCGGGTCCCGCCTCGCACCAGAGCAGTATGTGGCGGGACGCACGGGACCATGCGGTCCAGTGCGTCCCGTCCACGACCCCCAGCCCGTGCGACCCGGTGCTCGGCTGGGTCGGGTCGGGTCGTGCGGGTCGGGGCGGGACGGCAAACCATGCCACAAATTTCATTAGTTGTGATAAAACATAAAAGAGAGGATTTATATATATATATATATATATATATATATATATATATATATATATATATATATATATATATATATATATATATATATATATATATATATATACCCCTGCAAAAATAAATTTGCATAAAAATCTATCCTACATTTGTATTTTCATAAATATTATTTGTATGTCAATTTAATATCATGTACGCCATTTTTCTGAACTTCCGTCAAAATATCATATAATATTTTTGTCTCCTTACTCATCACTCTTTAAGAGATTTCAACCAACTTTTAACATAAAAGTGACCATAAAGATATGCATGATATTTAATTCACATAAAGAGAGTATACATGCAAATAAACATGTAAGATAGATTTTGAAAAAATATTCTTGTATCCCTAAAATATTTTAAACTTATTTTTTATACCCTCACTTTATTGTATCTATCGTAATATATATCCCTCGAGTATTTTAACTAGAGTTACGATACCCTGGGGTTAGATCCCTTGCAAACGACGATAACTCACTCTCGTGAGTATATCATTTTACCCCTATTTTTATTGAAAGGATATATATATATGTATATATATATATATATATATATATATATATATATATATATATATATATATATAGAGAGAGAGAGAGAGAGAGAGAGAGAGAGAGAGAGAGAGAGAGAGAGAGAGAGAGAGAGAGAGAGAGAGAGAGAGAATAGGTAACGGCTACCCTCTCCGGCGCCGGCAAGGGGGATGGCACCGAAGGCCCCCTCCGGTGTTGACACCCTCGGCAAGTCACACACACACACACACACACAGAGAGAGAGAGAGAGAGAGAGAGAGAGAGAGAGAGAGAGAGAGAGAGAGAGAGAGAGAGAGAGAGAGAGAGAGAGAGAGAGAGAGAGAGAGAGAGAGAGAGAGAGATCGTGGGACTTCCCAGATTGACGTTTAATCTATGAACGGGTAGACATACTACTTTTGACATCATATTGAATAAATCTCACATCACAATGTCCCAAAGTGACTCGATCTCATTGTTGTATTATTTGAGTGATTTTTTCCCATTTTCTTGATTATTTCTATTTTTCTCTCTATTTTCTTGATACTTCTTCATAATGTGTCCCTCTCCTTGGACGTTACTTGAAATGCATCCGTATCCCTGAACACGATCCAACTCTAAGTCACGATTGCCTCTTTGGACATGATTATGCAATTCACGTCACTCCCTCATGACGCGATTCAACTTCCTACCTTCTGTCTTCCTTTCAAAAGCGCCTCTTTAAATCACGTCTAACGAGAAAAGCATATCTCATTAAATTACGTCGTGTCCATGGGACGCTATTCATCTTACAGTTTGGCTCTCGAATTTCACTCAAAAGTGGAGTTATCTAAATTGCATCCTAGGAGATAGGTGCATTTCAATCCAAATCGCGTCCTAATAGTTGGATGCATTCAAGCATTCCATTTTTAAGAGATTTTCCTACCATAAATAACATTTTCAAAACGCGGCTATCTAGCTGGAAGAGTTTCAAGTCGCGCCATGTAGCTCGGATGCGTTCAAGCTTCGTCTTCCAGAAGGCCCATTCCGAGCCCAATTGCTTTATTTCCTCAATTTGATAGTTATATGCATTTGGGAAAAAGTTTCTATGGATTTCGTAATATAAGAGGAGTCTTATGAAAATATTTTTCTTATCTCAATTGATCTAAAATAATATTCCTAATTTTACATAATTTTTGAGCTGTGAATCTCTCCCTTATAAAATATACCCCTCTCCTTTGAGCTTTGGAGCTTCCTTGGTTGGCCCTTAATCTCTAAAGAAGAAGGAAGGAGGTCTCTCCCTGCGACATGAAGTCTTCATCCCTTGGAGCCCTCTTAACTGGAGTCCAATATTTAATAAGCTTATTCTTCCCTTTATATCTCTTTTAGTTGAATTTGATTTCTTCTCTTAGATTAACGCATCATAATCTTATTCTTCTATTTTTTTTCTCATCATTGAGTCTCCCCCAGTGTAACCCTTACACATCACATCCCTTAGTGCAACTCTTGTACATCTCCCTTTTTATAACGTCATATTTTTCCCAACCTTTACATTAAGGGATTTTAAAGAACAGTAACAAAGTGTGTATTAGTTCATGCTCTCACCATTTTTATTCTTAAGAATTAATACTACACTATTACACATTCCAATTCACTTCTTATTTGCTAGGTGTTCGTTTATCTTTTGGTGTTTGTTTGTCTTTTTTATAAGGGTAATTCATTCTAATTCACTTCTTATTTGCTAGGTGTTCATTTATCTTTTGGTGTTTGTTTATCTTTTTTATAAGGGTAATTAAGAAAGAAGACTCTCTTCGTCGACTGACTGAAGAAAGAGATTAGAACTCACACATCTCCTTGCTATCCAAAAGATATGTATTCCTCACGTGATCATTTTTATTTTATTTCTTTGAGGTCCTCAATTTCTGGCGATCATGATTGTTTTCTTAGTGTTTTCATCACTTATACCCATCATCTAGCTTTATTTTTCATCATCCACATGAGGGACTGAGATCGGGGGTTGTTCCATTTGGCGGTTGTGCCCAATAGTCTCTCCACGAAGTCCTTCCACATCGACAGACGGTCGACCACCTCGTTGTTGGCCCCCGAGTCATCACCTTTCTCCGACAGTATCCCCCTGTTGCTCGCCACGGCCTCGGTGACCACCAGTAGGATTTTGGCATCGACGTTCCTAGTGGCGAAGAGCCCCCGGCCCCCGCCGCAATCCTCTGATTGCCTAATCTACACAGGGCCGATCGATGTACTCAGTGAGTTTCGATGTGTCCCCCTTGAACCCGCTCAAGACCCATTTGGATAGATCGACGACCCCTATCTTTTAGTGGGCCTCTAGCCTTTGGCATCGATCAAAGAGATAACGGAGGGCCTGCGGGGAAGCACTGTGAGCCATGAGGGTGTTGTGGATGAAGCTATTGGAAGAGACACTTTGAGCTCTGAATGGCCGTTGTGAGTTGATCTTAGCAAAATATGAGATTATTTCTGTGAACCTGGGAGAGCAAATTAAGAAGAATAGGGTAGAAGATGAGGAAGGAAAGGGAAGAAGAGATATGTAGTGGGATTCGAGGCCACTTTCCTACATTATGAGATATACTATGAGATTACTAAAGAAGAATCCAACATTTTAATCAACCCATCTCGTTGCTCTCGCATCCCATTTATAGCCGAACTAGGAGACGAGACAGAGTCCCGTTTATTTTACATAGTTAGATGATACAAAGTTCCATTTATTGTATATATTTAGACGATACAGACTTTCCTAATTACATTTATATCCCCAAACATGATAAAAACCAATGCAAACCATTCAATACCTAATATAAATCCCACCGGAGGCACTCCGCGGCATCAACATAGTGGTTGAGGCCGAGTAGGGTCTTCGCCTTGCAGACGAGGGACTTGAGGTGGGAAGGGTCGAGGGCCAGTGCCCTATCACGGTCATCCAAGGTGTCGTGGAGATCTTGGAGGTGCAACATGACTTCTGCTGAGTTGGAGAGCACCCCACAGAGAATCTTCTAGAGCTTGATCTCGCCTACTAGGTCACCAGAGGAGGTAGGGGAGGGAAGGTGGCGGAGACAAAGGGAGATGAATTGGGTGTAGAGGCTGATGTACCAATGCCAGTCCTCTCGAAGCAACAACTTCGTGACTCTGCTCCTCAACTGATGCAACTCCTCCTTCATCACCCTAGTCTCTTCCATCCTCACTATTGAGCTCTCTCTCTCTCTAACCCGTCGCAACCCCTGCAACATCTCCCACAACCCCCGCAACCTCCAGCCAAGCCTCCTCACCCCTTGCACTCCGACCCTGATGCACTCCCGAGAGAGAGAGAGAGAGAGAGAGAGAGAGAGAGTTTTAACCAAGGGTTAGTAAGAGATTTTGACATCCTTCAACCACATTCAGTTAACCATGGTAACGACTCGGTAACGGTAGGGGCACAATGACTCGGTCATTAGGATTTGAGACGTATTATGCTAAATATGATAAAGATGGAGGGTATAAGAATAATTAATTAAAAATTTTAAGGATATATGGATAATTTTCCAATAGATTATCACGTTGACTCATTTTTAACGTACATATAACTGCAAAAGAACAAAAAAAAACTTCATTAGTCACCATGTTTTATTGTTCACACTAAATAGAGATGTGGGATCCCGGAGAATATTTGGGCCATCTTCGCTTCCGCGCCCTCATCCACCATCGCCCTCCTTCACCACCGATAACACCTCACACCTTCCTCCACTCATCATTATCGCTCTCTTACGCTCTACTCAGGGCACGTTTGGAATGGATTGAGGAGAGGGATTTTAGACTCTCCAATTATTAGAATCTCTCCTCCTCCAAAAGTATTTTTAAATGTCCCAATGTTCCATCATCATTTATTTTATGGCAGATTTCGAGAGTTAGAGAGATATAAGGAGAAAGGGAAGAGAATAAAAAAACCTTCAAAATCAAGTTAAAAGATGTTTCTTCTCTCTCTGGGATTTGGAAAAAATCCCTCCACCCTCGATCGGTTCGAAACGCTCCCTCAGTCTCCCACTCTAACTACCGCCGCTTTTGCTGTGGCCGCTTTTGCTGTCCATGACGTCCTCCATAGCCGCCCATGCCACAACATGCCTCTTTTGTTTAGCTAGGTAGACTGTGGGCTTGTGAAAAGACCCCGCCTTGTTCCACCTTTGGAGCCAGTCGTACGGCCGTGGAGAGATGAAAGAGAACAAAGAAGAGGGGGCACGACAGTACGCTGCGTGGTTGTAAGGGCCATGCAGCTATCGTAGGCCATCGACCATCATTGTTGTGTATGCTGAAGGAAGAAGGGCGACGCCTTCCCCTTCCGCTCCCGGGCGCCATGGACTGACCACATTTGTGGGACTGGGACGGCCCCACAATGGGTACTCGCATTGGGCATATCATTGTTTTCGCCTCCTCACGGACTCACTCAAACAGGTTCCTCCTCCTCCCCACTTGCAGATGTTCGATCCAGATATGCTGGTCTTACATTTCTACATGGAGAGGAAGACCACGGAGCTATGCCAACTTCTCGACAAAATGGCCGAGTACTGGGGTTGGCCATCACAGGATATTGTATCCTAGAACATTCTCGTCAAAGGCCTCTGTCAAGATGGGGGAGGCAGGTAATTAAGGAATGGAGCTGCTCAGATGTTCGATCCAGATGTCAAGAAGCAGGCTGCAAGAGCTAAAGATATTGGAAAGCGGGTTGTAAGAGCCGAAAAGATATTGGAGAGCGCAGTGGGACGGGTGGATCAATCCTGATAGTGGGCCTTGGCGGACACGGCTGAGCCGAAGGGCGTCGGGTAGCAGGGTACGAGAGCCGAGGAGAAGGATTCGTGAAGCGGCGGGTTCGAAGACCACGTCTGTCTCATGTCCCTTTTTTTTTTCTTCTTCTTTTGTGTGAGGCGACGGGTTCGAAGACCACGTCTGCCTCGTGTCTCTTTTTTTTTCTCTTCTTCTTTTGTGGAGAGGCAGGCGCGAAGACCATGTTTGCCTCGTGTCTCTTTTTTTCTCTTCTCTTCTTCTTTTGTAGAGAGGCAGGTGCAGAGCCCCGTGACTGTTCTTTCTCTTCTTCTCTTATTCTTTTATGGAGAGGCCGGTGCAAAGACCATGTTTGCCTCGTGATCACTTCTTTCTTTTCTTCTCTTCTTCTTTTATGGAGAGGCAAGTGCAAGGACCATGTTCGTCTTGTGACTGTTCTTTCTCTTCTTCTCTTCTTCTTTTATGGGGAGGCAGGTACAAAGACCATGTTCGCCTCAGGACTCTCTTTTTTTTCTTCTCTTCTTCTTTTGTGTGAAGAGGTGGGTTCAAGGACCACGTCTGCCTCGGGACTCTTTCTTTCTTTTCTTCTCTTTTTTTTGTGGAGAGGCGGGCTCGAAGACCACGTCTGTCTCGTGTGTCCTTCTCTTTTTTGTGGAGAGGCAGGTGCAAAGACCATGTTCACCTCATGACTGCTCTTTCTTTTCTTCTTTTCTTTTGTGTGATGAGGTGGGCTTGAAGACCGCGTCTGCCTCATGCGTGTCTTTTTCTTTATTCTGCTCTTCTTTTCTCGTTAATGCTTCCACGCTGGAGTGTATTTCTCTTAATGTGCCCCCAGGTTGGGGTTTAGCTTCATTGTGTATGCATCCCCCTGAGGGGTGTGTTTTACCTCTGTCTCTGTGCCCCCAGGCGGGGTGTATTTTTCAAGGCTTCTATGTCCCCAGACCAGGGTGTATTTTTTTTAATGCCCCCTGAGGCGGGGTGTAGCTCTCTTCAAAGGCCCCCATGGTGGGGTATACTCTTCGCGGCTTCTATGCCCCCAGGTGGGGTATGTTTCTTCTTCATATGCCCCTGGTACGGGACGTAGCTCTCTTCAAATGTCCCCGGGACGGGGGTGTATCTTTTGCTTCTTATGCCCCCCTGAGACCGGGGTGTATCTTTTGCTTCTTACGCCCCCCGAGGCGGGGGTGTATCTCTTTACGGCTTCTGTGCCCCCCGAAGCAGGGTATGTTGTTTCTTCAAATGCCGCTTGGGTGGAGTATATCTTTCTTCTTATGCTCCCAGATCGGGATGTATGTCTCTTTGTTTCTGTGCCCCGGGTCGGGGTAGATGCTTCTGCTTCTTATGCGCCAAGGGCGGAGTGTATTTTTGTGCCCCCAGGCTGGGGTAGGTGCTTCTGCTTCTTATGCGCCAAGGGCGGAGTGTATCTCTTTCTATGCCCCTAGGCTGGGGTACATTCTTCATGTTTCTCATACCCTTTTCGCAGGGCGTATTCTCTTGCTTCTCTTGTCCCTAGATCGGGGCGTATGTTTCTTCTTATGGCGCCCCTAGTTCGGGGTATATTCTTTCTTCATGTGCTCCCAGGTCGGGATGTATGCCTCTTTGCTTCGGTGCCCCCGGGTGGGGGTGTACTCTGTCTCTTTGCTTCTGCGTCCCCCAGGCGGGGTATATTTCTTTTTCAAATGTCCCTGAGCCGGCGCATATTCTTTATGGCTTCTATGCCCCCTAGCGGGGTATATTTCTTCTTCAAACATCCCTAAGACGGGATGTATTCTTCTCTTTCTTATGCTCCCGAGGCGGGATGTATCTTCTTCAAATACCCCTAAGCCAGGGGGTGTTATTTATGGCTTCTATGCCCCCTGGCGGGGTATGTTTCTTCTTCAAATACCCCTAAGCCAGGATGTATTCTTCTCTTTCTTATGCTCCCGAGGCGGGATGTATCTTCTTCAAATACCCCTAAGCCAGGATGTATTCTTCTCTTTCTTATGCTCCCGAGGCGGGATGTATCTTCTTCAAATACCCCTAAGCCGGGGGGTGTTCTTTATGGCTTCTATGCCCCATGGCGGGATATGTTTCTTCTTCAAATACCCCTAGGCCGGGGTGGACTTCTCTTCATATGCCCCTGAGTCGGGGCGTGCTCTTTATAGCTTCTAGGCCCTCGAGGCGAGGTATGCTTCTTCTTCAAATACCCCTAAGACGGGGGTGTGATTCCTGACTTCATATGCCCCCGACGTGGGGTATATCTTTTGTTTCTTATGCTCCCGAGCCGGGATGTAGCCTCTTGGCCTCATATGCTGACGAGGCGAGGGGTATGTTGTTTCATGTGCCCCCGGGGGGAATGCATTTTGCCTCTATTACCCCGTGGCGGGGCGTATCTCTTGGCTTCTTACGCCCCCAAGGTGGGGTGTGTTTCTTTTTCAATTGTCCCTAGGACAGGGTGTACTCTTCTCTTTCTTATGCTCCCGAAGCCGGATGTAGCTTCTTCAAATGCCCCTAAGCCGGGGCGTGTTCTTTATAGCTTCTAGGCCCTCGAGGTGAGGTATACTTCTTCTTCAAATACCCCCAAGACAGGGGTGTGATTCTCCCGCTTCCTCTGTCCCAGAGTGGGGTATACTTCTCTTTGTATTCCCCTAAGCCAGGGTGTATTCTTTTCGCTTCATATGCCCCCAGGATGGGATGCACCTTCTGCTTCTCATGACCCCAGGATGGAGTGTATTCTCTTCATGTGCCCCCGGCACGAGGGTGTATCTTTGCTTTTTATGCCCCCGAGGGGGATTCTTCTTCTTTTGTCCCGAGACACTGGGGAATGTTTGCTTCTTGTGTCCCAAAAGTGGGGTGTGTTCTTGATGGCTCCTGTGCCCCCGTTGGTGGGGTGTATGCTTCTTCTTCAAATTCCCCTAAGGCATGGTATACTCTTTGTCGCTTCATGTACCCCCGAGTCGGGGTGAATTCTTTTCTTCTTACGCCCCCATGGCGGGGTATGTCTTTTGCTTCATGTGCCCCCATATCGGGGTGTATTTCTCTTCTTCAAATGCCCCTAAGCTGGGGTGCAACTCTATTTCTTCTTATGTCCCCAGGTCAGGGCGGATTCTTCTTCAAATGCCCCAAAGCCGGGGTGTAGCCTTTGCTTTGTGCCCCTCAGTCGGGGCGGATTCTCTTCATGTGCCCCTGGGAATGGGGAGTATCTCTTTTTTTTGCCTCTTATGCCCCCGTAACAGGGTATATATCTTCTTCTTATCTCCCATGGTGGGGTATATGCATGCTCGCTTCGGGAGGGGTGGCCGTGCTTGCCCTCATTGCTGTAAAGCATTCCCCACAGTGGGCAGCCATTCACCAAGCTACAATTGTGGCTCGATGGGTCTTTTAACAGCCACTCGAGGGGCCGTCTTATGCCGAATGGAGGCAGTAGGAAGGAGGAACGAGCGGGGTCATTGCACCGCAGACTTGGAGCCTCCTAGAGTCGGGTGGGATGCCGAGTTTCTTCTTGCTCGTTTAGTCGGCGATGCTGGCCAACTTTTCTTCCTTTCTTCTCTCTTTCTCTCTTTTTTTCTCTCTCTTTTTTTTCTCTTCTTCTTGTATGATTGACCAGGGTGGAGGTGCAGGAGAGCGCTCACCCCCTCAGGGAGGGGATGAGTGGTTCGCTCCACCGCATCAACCCCACAATGGTAATCTTTGTTCAGCATGGGTCTCGACGAACGTGGCCGTACAACCCTCTCTTGCCAATTCTTTCTCTTTTTTTTTTGCTTCTTTCTTTTATCTTTTTCTTCTTTTCTTCTTTTCTTCTCTTCTTCTCTTCTTCCCTTCTTCTTTTCTTCTTTTCTTCTCTTTCTTTTTGAGGAAAAGGGGGGGGGGGGGTTTGATTTCCCCTCCCTTCTCTTCTCTTTCTCTTCTCCCCCTTTTCTTTTATAACAGCCCCCATGATTCTTGGAAGCTGCATATGCTTCGAAGAAGCCTCCTCGAGGCCACGAAGGCAGCTGCGTCGAGTCTGGATTTTCTCCCCATAGGGCTGACAAAGACAGCACTTGCAATTCATCAAAGCAGGCAAACATCGTTTATTAGGGGGCCATGAGGCCCTGAATCTCGGCGAAGAGATGAAGGGTAGTTTTCATCCCACCGGGCGTGCTAGACTTGTAGACGCACTAAAATTCGCTTATTCAAGTTGTTCGTCTATTGAGTGCGTGGGCGTGCCAGTCACTGAAGTGATAATTTATTCGGGCTCCGAAGAGCCCATGGTGCGCTCGATCTGACTTCGTCAGACGATTGTGTGGTTCGTGTCGGGACCAGAACCCACCGCGCCATAAAGGTTACGGCGTCATTTACATCCCCCATACGAGGGAACACCCTTGATTAATGGTCGAGATTCAGGGCCTCATGGCCAAGAAATTAATTGCATGAACGGTATATTACGAGGTATTGAAATCCTCACGCGAGGGCGAGAAGAAAACCATTCGCGGTCATGTCGATCGTGTACTGACCATTTAATGTTCGGACGAATGTCCGGCTCGAGAAAAAGTGCAATCGTCGTGGGAAAACCGAAGCATATGTATGCCAGGATATTGCAAATTTATTATTCGGAAGAGCGGAAAACGTTCGGCTGAGCCTCGGTTGGAGCGGTCAAAAATCAGTAAATCTGTTGGCCCGGTGCAAGAGCAAGCTGCGACCATACTGCGGTGCCCCCCCCCCCCCCCCCCGCGGTCGAAACAAGACTTACATGAGCGTCATTAATATTTTCGGTGCCAAGGGGCAACGAGGGAATATCCCTTGAATCGGCTGAAAAGCCCTGTGTCTAGGGAAGCGGACGTTCGAAACGTGTCGGTCATTCGGGATACCGTTTAATATTCGGACGGGAGTCCGGCTTGAGAATATTGTAATTGTCGCGGGAGAACCTGGGACATATGTATGCCAGGATATGGCAAGTTTATGATTCTGAGACACCGAAAACATTCAGTCGAATCTCGGTTAGTGTAGTAGGAAACCAGTAAATCTATTGGCCCGGTGCGAGATCGAGTCAAGACCATACCGGGGGCGCCTCCCGTGGTCCGAACGAGGCTTGCGCGGGCATCATTAATATTTCCGGTGCCGGAGGGCAACGTGGGAGAGTCCCAGGACTAGACTCAAAAACCGAAAACGTGTCCGAAGGGAGCGGGCTGTAGACCAAGGATATGAGCCGAACGGCGACCACAATTGGGACGGACCCTAGGTCTAAGCGTGGCCCACGGAGGTCTTATTGATATTCCCATGGAAGGGGTCCAGGGGTGGCGAGGACCGTCTCGTTCTATTCCGATTTTGTCGGTCACTCGCGAACCTTTTCATGTTCGGGTAAGGGCCCATGTTGAAAGTACGACGTGGATGGAAACGACCCCGTACAAATGTATGCCGAGTTTACGCCAATTTCAATGAAAGGGCGGGAACAAATCCTGATAGGGTGAATCCGATTTGACGAGCTATCGGCCTGGAGCAATACTGGGTCACGACCACGTCGGGGTAGGAGCCGTCGGCCATGTTGGTTGCTCACGGGTCCTTTCATATTCAGACACAGGTCCATAATAGAAACGCGGCGAAAATCGAGGTGAACCCGTTCAAATGTCTGCCGAGCGTGCGGCAATTTTAGTAGTGGCTCGGAAAGGATCCGGCCTGTGAAACGAGTCCGGTTTAACGAACTATAGGCCCAGAGCAATGTCAGATTACGTCCATATCGGGATGGTTCCCAAGGTCCGAGCCCGACTTGGAGGGGCGGCGTTAATATTCCCTTTATACCGGGTCTCGAGGAGAACGAGGCTGCGAAGCGGATCTCATCGTTTTATTATTATTTAGAATTTTACCATTATTATTTGTTGATTTATGTATATCTTTGAATGAGTTCGTTATTACTATTTATTTATTTTTATCGTGATTTATTCATTCATTATTGTTATTGTTAGGTTTGTTTTTATTGTTTGTTCATTTTATTATCATTCATTTGCTTGTCGTGTTTCGTTAAGTTTGTTATTATTATTTATTTTGGTTATCATTTATTTATTTATCATTCTTATTGAGTTTGCTATTATTATTCATTCATTTTTGTTATCATTTATTTGTATATTTATTATTATTATTATTTTTAAGCTTATTATTATTATTACTTATTTCTTTATTATTCTTATTTACTTATTCATTTATTGACTTTGTTATTATTTATTATTATTATTATCATTATTGTTTGTTATTATTTCTCCCTCTTCTTTTGAGTTTGCTGTTATTATCATTATTTTATTTTTTTGTATCAATATTTGTTTATTTATTATGTTTTCTTTTAGCTTATTATCTTTATTATTATCATTATTTCTGGTGTACCGCTGGGTCAAGGGAGTGTGCCGCTGAGGGCCAAGGGAGTGTGCCGCTGAGGGCCAGGGGAGCGTGCCGCTGAGGGCCAAGGGAGTGTGCCGCTGAGGGCCAGGGGAGCATGCCGCTGAGGGCCGAAGGAGCGTGCCGCTGAGGGCCAGGGGAGCGTGCCGCTGAGGGCCAAGGGCGTGTGCCGCTGAGGGCCAGGGGAGCATGTCGCTGAGGGCGAAGGGCATGCCGCTGGAGGCAGGTGGGGGTGAGTGTGCCGCTGGGGCACTTACGGAGAGTGCCGCTGGAAGGTGACAGGAGTGTGCCGCTGAGGCGTGGGCACGTGAGGGGTTTTCTTTTGGTTTTCTTTTATTCTTGACATGCAAGTGAAAGGGGTTTGAGTTGGGTTTATTCGTTCATATAGACCATGTTTGAGGTTATGTTCGGTGGACCGTCATGAAGATGTGAATGCTCGATTATTCGGGATCTCCGGGGTTCTTTGGTTACTTCGGCAAAGTCGTTGCATTAATGTTTTATCGTTCCCCTTTTTGCATTATTACTTCTCTTTTATGATTGTTGTTGTTAAGTTAATTCTGACAAGAATTCGGCAGCATCTCCCCTTGACCCAGGGCGTAAGGGAGATGCAGGGAACGCGCCCACATGGAGTGGCGGAACCCGACAATTGGAGGTGGGCGCCCGAGAGCGGCAACACCTTAATAAAACCTCAGAAAGCTCGGAGGAAACGGCAAACGGGAAACACTTGGTTGATGCAGCCTAAGGATACCCTGACTGGAAGGGAGAGGGCCAGGCATGCCAGGTAGAGGCAGGCCAAGGGTGTGCTGCTGGAGGCACAGATGGGGTGTGCCGCTGGAGGCTGAAGTAGGTGTGCCGCTGGGCGGCCAAGGAAGGTGTGCCGCTGGCGGCCGGGAAAGGTGTGCCGCTGGCGGCCAGGAAAGGTGCGCCGTTGAAGGCCGCCAGGGGTGAAAGTAGGCCGCTGAGAGGCCAGGGGGGGTAACTCCCCACGGGCTAACGGGCAAGGTTGAAACGCAGAGGGGGGAAGATTACTGCCGGAGGCCAAACTGATAGGGAAGAAGAGGGGGAAAAATAGATAGAGATGGTGAGGAAACCCAAAGAGCAAGGCTTTTCATTCACAAAGAACGGGAGGCCACAGAGGGCCAATACATCGTAGGGAGAAAGAGAAGGGGGACAACAGCAAAGAAAAAAGGAAGGGGAAAAAGGAAATGAAAATACAAGGTGGAAAGGGGAACGGAGCATAAGCTCCTCCCCTCCCAGACCTCACTCCTCTCTTCTTCTCTTCTCTCTTTTCCCTCTCTTCTTCTTTGCGTGGACGATGGTGGACCGGGCAGCAGGAGGGCAGGCCTCTCCCTCTTCTTCTTCTTCTCTTCTTCTTTCCCTTCTTCTCTTCTTCTCTTCTTCTCTTCTCTTCTTCTCTTCTTCTCTTCTGCGGGTGTCTGTCTACCTCTCCCCCCTCTCCTTTGGTTCGCCGGAGAAGAAGGGCATTTATACCCCCGTCGCGGGAGCGTCCGAAGGCGGGAGTGTCCATGGCCGGAACGCGTAGCATTGAATGGGATTTGATTTGGGCTGTCCTTGGTGGCAGGGAATAGCCTGCGTGCCTTCACGAGGAGGCGACACATCAGCTGGCCCATTGCGCGCCAAGAATCTATAGGGGATGGCATTTTGATTTGATCTGCCGGAGCGTGTCGCTGAGGAGCCAACGAGTTGCACCGCTGGAGGGCTGCAGGAGCATGCCGCTGAAAGGGCTGGCAAGCGTGCCGTTGAAGGGGCTGACAAGCGTGCCGTTGAAGGCTCGCCATGGTGTGCCGTTGGGGGCTCCCAGGGGGTGTGCCGCTGGGGCTCCCTGGGGGCGTGCCGCTGGGTGCCTAGGGGGTGTGCCGCTGGGTGGCCTGGGAGGCGTGCCGCTGGGCGCCTAGGGGGTGTGCCGCTGGGGCTCCCTGGGGGTGTGCCCCTGGGGCTCTCCAGGGCGTGCCGATGGGGCTGACTTGAGCCCGTTTTGAGCACGAGTTATGGTTCGTTTGATTTTCTTCGGGGGCCACAGATTATGAGCTTCTCGGGGGTTGGTTTCTCTTTGCTGTCGTGACTCCGGGGGTGGCTTCGCGGCAGTGTGCATATTTGGGGAGTCCGGATGACCGGTCCCTCCGGGGATTCTTCACTTGGTGCCGTTGTTGGTGCTGGGCCGAGTAGGATATCTGGGTTTGCAATTTTTGGTGTCCACAGAAGGCCGATGAAGGTAGCTGTCTGTTCAGAGGCCGATAAGTAAATAATTGTCGGCTCAGGGGCTGATAATTAAAAAGCTGTCGGCTCAGGGGTCGATAATTGAAAAGTTGTCGGCTCAGGGGTCGATGATTGAAAAGCTGCTGGCACAGGGGCCGATAATTGAGAAGCTGTCGGCACAGGGGCCGATGATTGAAAAGCTGTCGGCTCAGGGGCCGATAATTGAAAAGCTGTCGGCGCAGGGGTTGATGATTGAAAAGCTATCGGCGCAGGGGCCGATGATTGAGAAGCTGTCGGCACAGGGGTCGATAATTGAGAAGCTATCGGCGCAAGGGCCGATAATTGAAAAGCTGTCGGCGCAGGGGCCGATAATTGAAAACAAGCCACGAGGGTGGAGAGAAGGGTTTATTGATTCCAAAGGGATATTCACCACCCGAAGGGGGGAGAGAAAGGTTTGCGGATTCAATGATCTAGACGGGTGGTTCAGATCAGATGGGCTATTCGTCACCCGAGGGGACGGAGAGAAGAGTTTGTTTATTCAATGATCTGGACGGGAGGTCCAAATCAAAGGAGTATGATCGTCATCTAGCTGGACAGACGGTCCGATCTAGAGTGAAAATGGTCTTTTCGATGTACTCTAATGTGCCGGGAGCACTGGTTGTGAAATACGAACCTGGGAAAGTGGACTGCAAGGGACAAAATCGGTGTTGCGGCAGTAGACCGTGAAGGCTGAAGTCGGGAAAGCGGACTACGAGAGCCGTAATTGGGAAGCTGGCTACAAAAGTCGACATTTGGGAAGCAGGCTGTGAAAACCCAAATCGGGGAAGCAGACTAGAGAAGCCGAAGTTGGGAGATTAGCAGACCGCAGGGGTTGGTAGTAGGCCATGGGGGCCAGGATTGGGCTCCATGAGCCAAAACTGGGAAGATGGGCTGCGATAGCCGAAATTGAGAAGCAGACTACAACAGGCAAAATTGGGAAGTATGCTACAAGAGCCAGAGGTTGGGAATTAGGCAACGAAGGCCAAAGGGAAGCAGGCTACAAGAGCCAGAATTAAGGAAAGTAGGCTACGAGAGCAAAAGATCGGGGAAGCAGGCTACATGAGCCAACATCGGGAAGTAGGCCAAGTGAGCTACAAAAGCCAAAATGTTGGGGAAGCGGGCTACAAGCCGAAGTTGAGAAGTAGGCTGCAAAGGGCCGAAGTTGGGAAGCAGGCTACAAGAGCCAAAGGTTGAGGAAGCAGGCTATAAAAGCAAGAGGTCGGGAAAGTAGGCTATGAAAGCCAGAGGTTGGGGAAGCAGGCTATAAAGGCAAAGATTAGGAAGCGGGCCGTGAAGGCCGAAATCAGGAAAGCGGGTTGCGAAAGCCGAAATCGAGAAGGCAGGCTGCGGTAGCAATTTTTTTATGCTATTATTATTAATATTAATTTCTTCATCCAAGAATGCAGGCATCCGTCAGCAGACATAACATAAGTATAAATAAGGCGGCTCCTTCTACAGGGGATGGGATAGGGACATCACCTGCAATTCACAGACACGGTGCGGGCCACGAGGCACGATTGAGGGGTGGTGCACTCGTCAGGAGGATATCGCATGTCTTGCATGCATAGCCTAAATTCACGCATTTCACCCGAGGTAATTTTTGTGGCGTGGAGGTGCAAATGTGTAAACCTAGAGCCCTAATGATGGGAATCGACGTCGAGCATGCACTTTTTCTTTTGCATTTATGTCCTTTTAGTTTGTGTTTATATCCTTGGGAAAGTATGTACGCAAATGTAAGGCTTTACAAGTCAATGAGTCATTCCCATGGATTGTGTGGGTTTTTATGCAATTGTGTAGTAGGTCCAGCTAGGGGGCCCTCTGCCCTTTCCCATTGGTCCATGTCACCTTGTGGGGCTGGTCAACCATCCTAGGTGGACATCTAGAAAGTTGGACTAGTCATATGGACACATGGGTGATAAATGGGTCAATATTCCAATGGTTGGCCACCTACCCCATTCAACTCTTACCTTGGTCAAGGGGGCGCCCCTCTCCCCTTAGTATTTTATTAATTTTTGTGTGTCATTCACACTTAATCCCAGCCCTCCATCCCTCATCCCTAGATCCAAGGGTCCACATTAGATTTGATACCTTTCATATAAAATGTTGTATTTTCATGTGAAAATCAATGAAAAATCAGAAATTTTGTTGAATGCCAAGGAGCATATTGCGCCCCCAGGCCTCTCCCCTCTGGTTCCTCTCCTCCAACCTCCAGTTCTAGAGTGATCTCATCTTCTATCATCCCCTCTTCACCTTCGGTGATCATCTATGCCGCCGTCGCCGCCGTTCGTGCCGCCTTCGAGCCGCCACGGAATCATCTTCGGTTTTCTGTCTTGCTGGACAGAGGTGTCTTCACGAAAATCTTGCTATCAGCCACGGCCTCTTAGTGGATTGAAATTTTTATGGTGTGTTTCTACCTTCTAGAGCCTCCTCCACAAAAACTTCCAGGTCCAAAATCCATCGTTTGTTATTTTTACATTTTCGGTCTTTAATCATTCCCAGATCTGTCCCGTCTCTATCTACAGTGACAGCATCCCTGTGTTTCCCACCTCCGGCCATCGTTTTGATTTGTCCAAACCCTTCCAATTTTACTGGGAGTTCTGTCCATCACCCTCTACATTCACAAATTTTCTTAATTTTTCATCAGCCTTCTATCTAGTTTTAGAAATTCGTGTTCTTCCTCAGCTACAGTGTTGTCAGCCAGATTCTAGATCCAACCCACTGCTAGTGAAAAAGTCATAGAAATTCGTAGCCTTTCTCAAATCCAGATCCAAAAATAGTCCTGGTTTCGTAGATTGATTTCCCACAACTTCTTGGAAGAACACAACCCCAGATTCGGACGTCTACCTCGCGGTCAAAGGCAATACACAGGAAAGTTCTCTGCTGACCTGAGATTTTAGGAACTGTACAACAGGAGCTTATAAATTCCATAAGTCCAGATCCGTGCAGATCCAGGCCAGCTATCTAGGCCTAGATTGAAGGATTTGAAGTTAGCTTTCCAACGGCACCAGTCTCGTGTCGATCCGACATCGGGGCTGATCGCAGCGTTTGTTCTCGCCGGAGCGCGCGCCGGAAAACAGAACCTGCAGGTCCGTGGCCGGTTATTCCGACCGGTGCCGATCGGAGCCGCCCGGCCTCCGGCCGGTGAACCAGCGTGCCGCCAGCCCAGGGAACACTTCCAAAAGTGTCCCCACCACAGTGGCGACACCGGGTCCCGCACGGTCTCTCCGGACAGCACGTGGGCCCCACCGTCACGTGTTCGGGTGCTGCCGAATCAACGCGAGAAGCTGCCCGTCAACCTGAATTCGGTCCTCCCGGACCCCATTGTTTCACCCTTTACCTCCCTACGTGGAGTGGGCTGTAACTCATTGCTGTAATCTTTATGTATTAACTGTCCCGGGAGTACGAGTTTCGGCCGGGTCCGTCTTCCCCACGCCGAGCGCGTGGAGGTATCGTTTTCGCTCCCTTCTCGGCATTTTGCTTACTTCATATATATTTATTTATGCCGCTGCTAGAGAACATGTGTAGGGATATCTAGCTCGCTTTATCTATTCATTACCGCTGCTGCGAGAGAGTGCAAGACCGTCCCATGACCCGATCCGTGCACACGAGAGAGCCGACCACCCTAGCTCACTGCCGGTTTCTCAAAAGTGCACGTCCGACGCTTCCCTCGTTAAGGGACAGTCATGAGTTTGTCGTGTCCGTGGTCTCGTCCCGCATCAATTTGGTATCAGAGCGAGGTTGAGTCTAGGGTGTCAAAAAAAAGAGTGTCATTTACATCGAGTCATTAGTCGGTTTAAGTCGAGTCTAGGATCATCATATTTCTAAAACAAAAAAAGAGAGTGTTTTTAAATTGCATTTCATCCCGATAATTCGGTATATCAAAAGGTGTTGTCCAAACGTTAGGCTACGCCTATCGGGAAGGCCGCACACTTACGCGAGTGACCTTCGGGTCGATTACCTCCGCCACGTACCGGATATTAGTTTAAGTCTAGGCGCATCATTTTGCATTAGTGTGTTTGCTTTAGTCGGTGTGTTTGCATGCCCACTCGTCGAGGTACCCAATACTCACCCCCACCACCACCAATGGCGGAATCCCGAGTCTATAGTTCCGATGAAGTGGTCACATTGTTCCGAACTCTTGTGGGGAAAATGGATGGGTTGAGTGAGCGCATGGATGAGTTAAGTACTCGAGTGGATAGGATGGAAGGAGTGAGTACCCGAGTGAATGGCCTAGACACCCGCCTAGAAGAGAGGATGAAAGCCGTAGAGGATAGGGCCGCTGGGTCGAACCAGTCTGTTCAAGGATTGGTCGGGAGAGTTGCCACACTAGAGAGAGGTCCAGCCAAGGCACCACCGATTGGCCCAGTCCAAGCACCCGTCCCACCTACACAAGGTCAACCGGAGCCGGGTCAACAACCCGCGACTCCAAGGGTTCAAGGGATAGCTAATAGGAGGCACGAAGTCCCCGAGGTGCATGACTATGAGTCCGAAAATGAGCATCGGGGATATGGTCGTGATCATCGTCCTATACGGCGTACCCATGACCAAGATATGGATGAACGGGCCATTCGGACCGTTCGGGCCGACCCTCCCACCTTTTACAGGTCCTTAGACCCAAATGTCTATCTTGATTGGGAGGCTGGTATGGACCGATATTTTGAGTGGTTCGAGATGTCGGACCAACAAAAAGTCAAATACGCCAGGATGAAACTTTTAGGCCAAGCACAAACCTATTGGCGGAACATGGAGAACATATTGTTTCATCGTCAAGAACCTCCGATCGATACATGGACCGATATGAGGGAGAAGCTTAGGAAGAAGTACCTCCCTACCTCCTACCGCCAGCGTCTTATAGAGAGGTGGCAAAGTCTCACCCAAGGAGATCGGTCCGTCTCTGACTACATCGCCGAATTTGATGAATATTACTTACGATGTGATGCCACGGAGGAGGATTCCCTTACCGTCTCCCGGTTTCAGCGTGGTCTACGCCCGCACCTGCGGTATGAGCTTCTCCGCCGCAAGGTGGACAAGTTGGAGGATGCATATCAAGTTGCTCTCGAGATGGAGCAATTCGAGGGAGAGTTCGAGTTTATTCCTCGGTGGAGTCCCGCTCCTCCCCGTAGTGATTCCCGTGGCTCCTTAGGTTCATACCCGAGGGGACCCATGGCTCGTCCTCAGGAGCCCGCCCGTCAGGAGCACTTCGCTCCTAGACCTCGACCTCCCCCACCACGGGATCTACCTCCACTCCATCCACCGGCACCCGTTGCCCGTCCCCCAGCACACATGGCCCGTCCCCTGGCCCCGACACTTCCCCCGCTGTTGCCCACGACGCCTACACCTCCACCCTTGTTACCTACGCCCCCTACCCGTCGGGAGGATAAGGGTAAGGCCCCTCTTATCGGAGAGAGTAGTAGGTCACGAGTGCAATGTTTCCACTGTCACGGGTTTGGCCACATTGCCAATGAATGTCCCGCCCGTGCAGCCCTAGCCCTAGGGGTTGGAGATACCTTACCTCCTGAGCTTGAGTGTGTCGATTATGAGGCCGACCAAGCACTAGCCGATGAGTACTATGCCTTGGGGGGAGAGCTGGGCGACTCACCCGTCGCCCAGGATGCCGCCACGTAGTGGGCTTGATGTCACCACCTTAGTCTAGGGTCATATATGAGTCGGTGTGTTTTCCTTGTGTGATTTGTTTTGTGTGGTTTGTTTGCATGGTTTGTGTGTCGTTTGTCTGCATGTGTCTTGTGCAAGATCGTTGTCATTCTCTTATGAGTAAGAGGCGAGTGGACTCATTCGATGAGTATGGGATCAGTTCTACATCTATACCCGGATCAGTCACCTATAGGGACTCAGCGGTGATTCCTAGTGAGTCTTCGAGCTGCTTCCTTCCCTTTGAGAGTGCCCCACCCGGAGTGTCCACCTCTAGCCCATAGCAGTTTACGCATATCGAGTATATATGGAATGAGCAAGTGACAATCACTTGGAGTGGAGCGTACCCGCGTTACTTGGCACGGTGACGGATCCGCCGGAGTACTCGAGCATCCCTACCCCTACTCGATGGGGTCGAGTTCCTCCCACCCTGGGAGAGTTGATGGGAATCGACGCCGAGCATGCACTTTTTCTTTTGCATTTATGTCCTTTTAGTTTGTAAAGTATGTACGCAAATGTAAGGCTTTACAAGCCAATGAGTCATTCCCATGGATTGTGTGAGTTTTTATGCAATTGTGTAGTAGGTCCAGCTAGGGGGCCCTCAGCCCTTTCCCATTGGTCCATGCCACCTTGTGGGGCTGGTCAACCATCCTAGGTGGACATCTAGAAAGTTGGACTAGTCATATAGACACATGGGTGATAAATGGGTCAATATTCCAATGGTTGGCCACCTACCCCATTCAACTCTTACCTTGGTCAAGGGGGCGCCCCTCTCCCCTTAGTATTTTATTAATTTTTGTGTGTCATTCACACTTAATCCCAGCCCTCCATCCCCCATCCCTAGATCCAAGGGTCCACATTAGATTTGATACCTTTCATATAAAATGTTGTATTTTCATGTGAAAATCAATGAAAAATCAGAAATTTTGTTGAATGCCAAGGAGCATATTGCGCCCCCAGCCCTCTCCCCTCTGGTTCCTCTCCTCCAACCTCCAGTTCTAGAGTGATCTCATCTTCTATCATCCCCTCTTCACCTCCGGTGATCATCTGTGCCGCCGCCGCCGCGGTTCGTGCCACCTTCGAGCCGCCACGGAATCGTCTTCGGTTTTCTTTCCTGCTGGACAGAGGTGTCTTCACGAAAATCCTGCTATCAGCCATGGCCTCTTCGTGGATTGAAATTTTTATGGTGTGTTCCTACCTTCTATCCCCTCCTCCACAAAAACGTCCAGGTCCAAAATCCATCGTTTGTTATTTTTACATTTTCGGTCTTTAATCATTCCCAGATCTGTCCCGTCTCTGTCTATAGTGACAGCAGCCCTGTGTTTCCAACCTTCGGCCATCTTTTTGATTTGTCCAAACCATCCCAATTTTACTGGGAGTTCTTTCCATCACCCCCTACATCCACAAATTTTCTTAATTTTTTATCAGCCTTATATCTATTTTTAGAAATTTGTGTTCTTCCTCAGCTACAGTGTTGTCAGCCAGATTCCAGATCCGACCCACTGCTAGTGAAAAAGTCATAGCAATTCGTAGACTTTCTCAAATCCAGATCCAAAAATATTCCTGATTTCGTAGCTTGATTTTCCACAACGTTTCTGAAGAACACAACCCCAGATTCGGACGTATACCTCGCGGTCAAAGGCTATCCACAGGAAAGTTCTCTGCTGGCCTGAGATTTCAGGAACTGTACATTAGGATCTTGGAAATTCCATAAGTCCAGATCCGTGCAGATCCAGGCCAAATATCTAGGCCTAGATTGAATAATTTGAAGTTAGCTTTCCAACGGCGCTAGTCTCGTGTCGATCCGACATCGGGATTGATCGCAGCGTCCGTTCTCGCCGGAGTGCGTGCCGGAAAACAGAACCGGCAGGTCCGTGGCCGGTTATTCCGACCGGTGCCGATAGGAGCCGCCCGGCCTCCGGCCGGTGAACCAGAGTGCCGCCAGCCCAGGGAACACTTCCATAAGTGTCCCCACCACAGTGGTGACACCGGGTCCCGCACGGTCCCTCCGGACAGCACGTGGGCCCCACCGTCACGTGTTCGGTTGCTGTCGAATCAACGCGAGAAGCCGCCCGTCAACCCGAATTCGGTCCTCCCGGACCCCATTGTGTCACCCTTTACCTCCCTGCGTGGAGTGGGCTGTAACTCATTACTGTAATCTTTATGTATTAACTATCCCGGGAGTACGAGTTTCGGCCGGGTCCGTCTTCCCCACGCCGAGCGCGTGGAGGTATCGTTTTCGCTCCCTTCTCGGCATTTTGCTTACTTCATATATATTTATTTATGCCGCTGCTAGAGAGCATGTGTAGGGATATCTAGCTCGCTTTATCTATTCATTACCACTGCTGCGAGAGAGTGCAAGACCGTCCCGTGACCCGATCCGGGCACACGAGAGAGCCGACCTCCCTAGCTCACTGCCGGTTTCTCAACCGCACACGTCCGACGCTTCCCTCGTTAAGGGACAGTCACGAGCTTGTTGTGTCCGTGGTCTCATCCCGCATCACCTAACCATAGGGATATGCAGGTTTTCCTAGTGACACTCGAGGATTACTCTAGCGCCTACACATAGGTTTCAGGCTCTCGATTTCGGTAGCTTCGCACAGCCCCCATCTGTCTATTTTGGTAGCGGATTTCACCGTTCGGCGCGAGTCTCCTCATGTGTCTCAATGGGGATTCCCGACTACTAGGATTCATCCTTATTGTAATTCTATTACGGATTCCACCGTTTGGCGTGAGTCTCCTCATGTGTCTCAATGGAGATTCCCGGCTACTAGGCTTCGTCCTTGTTGCAATTTGCTTCACCATTTCACGCGAGTCTCCTCATATGTCTCAATGGGGATTCTCGGCTACTCGAATTCACGTTTCTCTCTTTTTTTTGGCGTGAGTCTCCTCATATGTCTCAATGGGGATTCCCGGCTACTAGGCTTCGTCCTTGTTGCAATTCGCTTCACCATTTCACGCGAGTCTCCTCATATGTCTCAATGGGGATTCCCGGCTACTCGGATTCACGTTTCTCTCTTTTTTTTGCATCATCTTTTTTCTCTCTCTCTCTTTCACAGTGGGGGTAGGTAGCTTTTTCCTCACGATTACCTTTCACGCGAGTACAGAAATTCAAGTCTCCGTAGAGTGCTAAGGAGGAATTCAGGCAATCCCTATGGTTAAAAGCTATTGAACACATTAAGTGCTAAGTGTGAGAGCGTTGCCTCCGGTTTATTTTATGAGTTGGGCTTAGCGATTCAGCCATGACTCTTCCCCTTGACGTGTGCACCCGTCATAATTGGGTTCCCTTCGAGCCCGTGCCATGACGCCCGTGCATCCAGAATCGGGGCGATATTATTTATCAAGGAAACACGGTCCTAGAAAATTCCAAGGAGGTGTATTATTCTATATTAAGCAACCATGCAAGCAGGGCAGTCATGCATTCTCTTTTTTTTTGTTTTTGTGTGTGTTTGTTTCGTTATTTTTGTTGTTGTTGTTGTTGTTTTTTGTTGTTATTGTTGTTGTTTTTTTTTTTTTTTTTTTTTGCATAGGAAAATATTGTTGTTACGTATAAGGGTAGTGGTAGTAAAGGTATTAGGGAGGCAGACCGCAAAAGGGCTGAAAAGATATTAAGGAAGTGGGCTATAGAACCCAAGGGACATTAAGTGAGTGGGCCATATGGGCTAAAAGATGTTGGGACGCGGGCTGCGGGAGCCAAAATCTGGAAGCGCGGTGGGACAGATGGGTTAATCCCGACAGTAGGCCTCGGTCGAAATGGCTGAGCCGAGGGGCGTCGGGTAGCGGGACGTGAGAGTCGAAGAGAAGGGTCTCTTTCGTTCTCTGGCCAGGGAAGGATCTGGACCAAAACGGAAGGTTTATTCTTTGATTCTCTGACCGGGGAAGGATCAGAACCAAAGTGAGAGGTCTATTTTTTTTTAACTGGGAAGCTGTTGGCTGGGGTGCCAATGATGAGATAGCTGTCGACTAGGAGCCGATGATGAGGTAGCTGTCAGCTAGGAGTTAATGATTATATAGATGTCGACCCGAAGGCCGATGATGAGGTAGCTGTCGACCCGAAGGCCGATGAAGGGGTAGTTGTCGGCTTGAAGCCCCAATGGCTGAAAGTTGGTCAGTTTAACGCCCCGTCGGTGGAAGGTCTAGTCAGTTTAACGGCCCGTCGGCGGAAGGTTTAGTTGGTTTAACGCCCCGTCGGCGGAAGGTTTAGTCAGTTTAACGCCCCGTCGGCGGGAGGTTTAGTCGGTTTAATGCCCCGTCGGCGGGAGGTTTAGTCGGTTTAATGCCCCGTCGATGGGAGGTTTAGTCGGTTTAACGCCCCGTCGGCGGAAGGTTTGTCGGCTTGAAGTCCTGATGGCTGAATATTTGTCGGCTTGAAGCCCCGATGGCTGAATATCTATTGGCTTGAAGCGCCGATGGCTGAATATTTGTCGGCTTGAAGCCTCGATGGCTGAATATCTATCGGCTTGAAGCCCCGATGGCCGAATATCTGTAGGATTGAAGCCCCGATGGCTGAATATCTATCGGCTTGAAGCCCCGATGGCTGAATATCTGTCAGCTTGAAGCCCCGATGGATGAATATCTGTCGGCTTGAAGCCCCGATGGCTGAATATCTGTCGGATTGAAGCCCCGATGGCTGAATATCTGTCGGCTTGAAGCCTCGATGGCTGAGTATCTGTCGGCTTGAAGCCCCGATGGCTGAATATTTTTTTTTGGTTTAACGCCCCGATGGCTGTTCTTTCTCTTCTTCTCTTCTTCTTTTATAGACATGCAGGTGCAAAGATCGGGTCTGCCTCGTGACTCTCTTTTTTTCTTCTCTTCTTCTTTTGTGGAGAGGTAGGTGCAGAGACCATGTTCACCCCGTGATTGTTCTTTCTCTTCTTCTCTTCTTCTTTTATGGAGAGGCAGGTGCAAGGACCATGTTCGCCCCGTGATTGTTCTTTCTTTTCTTCGCTTCTTCTTTTATGGAGAGGCGGGTGCAAAGACCGCGTCTGCCTCGTGACTCTCTTCTTTCTTTTTTTTCTTCTCTTCTTCTTTTGTAGAGAGGCAGGTGCAGAGACCATGTTCGCCTCGTGACTCTTTCTCTTCCTTCTCTTCTTTTGTGTGATGAGGCGGGCTCAAAGACCACGTCCGCCTCATGTGTCTTCTTTTGGTTCTGCTCTTCTTCTTTTATGTGAAGAGGCGGGTTCAAGGACCACATCTGTCTCATGTGTCTCTTCTTCCTTTTCTTCTCTTCTTTTGCGTGATGAGGCGGGCTCGAAGACCACGTCTGCCTCATGTGTCTTCTTTTCCTTTTCTTCTCTTCTTTTGTGTAATGAGGCGGGCTCGAGGACCACGTCTACCTCATGTGTCTTTTCTTCCTTTTCTTATTTTCTTTTATGTGATGAGGCGGGCTCGAAGACCACGTCTGCCTCGTGCGTGTCTTTTTCTTTATTCTGCTCTTCTTTTCTCATTAATGCTTCCATGCTGGAGTGTATTTCTCTTAATGTGCCCCCAGGTTGGGGTGTAGCTTCATTTGGTATGCATCCCCCCTGAGGGGGTGTGTTTTGCCTCTTCGCTTCTGTGCCCCCAGGCGGGGCGTATTTTTCAAGGCTTCTATGTCCCCAGACCAGGGTGTGTTTTTTTTTAATGCCCCCTGAGGCAGGGTGTAGCTCTCTTCAAAGGCCCCCATTGTGGGGTATACTCTTCACGGCTTCTATGCCCCCAGGTGGGGTATGTTTCTTCTTCAAATATCCCTAAGCCAGGGTGGACTTATCTTCATATGCCCCTGAGCCGGGGCGTATTCTTTATAGCTTCTAGGCCCTCGAGGTGAGGTATGTTTCTTCTTCATATTCCCCTAGTACGGGGTGTAGCTCTCTTCAAATGCCCCCAAGCTGGGGTATACTCTTCACGGCTTCTATGCCCCCAGACGGGGTATGCTTCTTCTTCATATGCCCCTGGTACGGGGCGTAGCTCTCTTCAAATGCCCCCGGGACGGGGGTGTATCTTTTACTTCTTATGCCCCCCCTGAGGCCGGGGTGTGTCTTTTGCTTCTTACGCCCCCCTGAGGCGGGGGTGTATCTCTTTACGGCTTCTGTGCCCCCGAAGCAGGGTATGTTGTTTCTTCAAATGCCGCTTGGGCGGAGTATATCTTTCTTCTTATGCTCCCAGATCGGGATGTATGTCTCTTTGTTTCTGTGTCCCGGGTCGGGGTAGATGCTTCTGCTTCTTATGCGCCAAGAGCAGAGTGTATTTTTGTGCCCCCAGGCTGGGGTAGGTGCTTCTGCTTCTTATGCGCCAAGGGCGGAGTGTGTCTCTTTCTGTGCCCCTAGGCTAGGGTACATTCTTCATGTTTCTCATACCCTTTTCGCAGGGCATATTATCTTGCTTCCCATGTCCCTGGATCGAGACGTATGTTTCTTCTTCTGACGTCCCTAGGTCGGGGTATATTCTTTCTTCATGTGCTCCCAGGTCAAGATGTATGTCTCTTTACTTTGGTGCCCCCGGGTGGAGGTGTACTCTATCTCTTTGCTTCTGCGTCCCCCAGGCGGGGTATGTTTCTTCTTCAAATGCCCCTGAGCTGGCACATATTCTTTATGGCTTCTATGCCCCCCTGGCGGGGTATATTTCTTCTTCAGATATCCCTAAGACGGGATGTATTCTTCTCTTTCTTATGCTCCCGAGGCGGGATGTATCTTCTTCAAATACCCCTAAGTGGGGGCGTGTTCTTTATGGCTTCTATGGCCCCTGGCGGGGTATGTTTCTTCTTCAAATACCCTTAGGCCAGGGTGGACTTCTCTTCATATGCCCCTGAGTCGTGGCGCAGCTGTTGCTTCTTGTGCCCCCATGGCGGAGTATGTTTCCTTCTGCTTCTTATGCCCCCAGGCCGGGGTGGATTCTGCTTCTTTGCTTCTATGCCCCCAGGCGGGGTGTATTTGTTACTTGTGCACCTTTCTTTGTGTACCCCCAGGCTGGGGTGAATTCCTTTCTTCTTATGCCCCCGTGACGGGGTATGTCTTTTGCTTCTTATGCCCCCACGGCGGGGTACCTTTCTTCTTCAAAGGCCCCTAAGTCGGGGAATGTTGTTTCTTCTTATGCCCCCAGGCTAGGGTAGATTCTTTTCGCGTGCCCCCGAAGCCGGGGTGTAACTTTTGCCTTATGTGCCCCTGAGTCGGGGGTGTAATTCTTCTTCTTCTACCCCTTAAGGCGGGGCGTATTTCTCTTCATATGTCCCCAGAGCGGGGGTATATTTTACTTTTTGTGCACCCAAGTGGGGTGTATTCTGCTTCTGGTGCCCCCAAGATGGGGTGTATTGTTGCTTCTGATGGCCCCAGGGTGGGGGTGTAATTTTGCTTCATATGCCCCCAGGCCGGGGTGTATTCTGCTGCTTCTTATGCCCCTATATCGGGGTAGACTTTTCTGCTCCTTCTGCCCCAGGGTGGGGTACATTTCTCTTCGTATTCCCCTAAGCCGGGGTGTGCTTCTTTTATTTCATGTGCCCCCATACGGGGTAGAGTCTTGGCTTCTTCCGCCCTCATGGCGGGGTGGAGTCTGCTGCTTATGCCCCTGTGGTGGGCTTTATCTTTTGCTTCTCATGCCCCCGTGCGGGGTGTATGTTTCTTCTTCAGAGTCTCCTAAGTCTGGGGTGTATTCTTTATTTCTTATGCCCCCGGGTCGGGGTGAATTCTTTGTTGCTTCCTATGCCCCCATGGCGGGGGTACACTTCTTCGTCAAATGCCCCAGAGCAGGGGTAAATTTTTTTGTTTCGTATGCCCCCAGACCGGGGTAGATTCTCTCTTCAAGTACCCCTAGGTCAGGGTGTACCTTCTTGCTTCTTGTGCCCCCAAGGCGGGGTGTATCTTTTCTTGCATCTTATGCCCCCATGGCGGGATATATTTCTTCTTCATATGCTCCCAAGTTGGGATGTATGTCTCTTTGCTTCTGTGCCCCAAGGCGGAGGTGTATTCTGTCTCTTCTTCAGATACCCCTAAGCCGTGGTGTACTCTTTGTCTCATATGGCCCCCGAGTCGGGGTGCAGCTCTGTCTCTTCTTATGCCCCCAGACAGGGGTAGATTCTTCTCACGTGCCCCCAGAGCGGGGGTGTAGCTTTGTTGTCTGCTGTGCCCCCGAATCGGGGTGGATTCTCTTCATGTGCCCCCGGGAGCGGGGTGTGTCTTCTGTTGCTTGTTGTGCTCCCACCCTAAGGCTAGGTAGATTCTTCATCAAATGCCCCTAAGCCGGGGTGTAACTTTTGCTTTATGTGCCCCCGAGTCGGGGTGGATTCCCTTCATGTGCCCCAGGGCCGCGGTGTAGTTATTCTTCAAGTGCCCCTGGACCGAGGTAAATTTTTTGAATACCCCTAAGCCGGGATGAATTCTTCATAGCTTCTATCCCCCTCCGTGGTGGGGTATGCTGCTTCTTGTGCGCCCTAGCAGGGTGTATCGCTGCTTGCAATGTCCCCCGAGGCGGGGTATCCTTCTTCTTCAAATACCCCTAAGCCGGGGCGTATTCTTTATGGCTTCTATGCCCCCATAGCGGGGTGTGTTTCTTCTTCAAATACCCCTAAGTCGGGGCGTATTCTTTATGGCTTCTATGCCCCCATAGCGGGGTGTGTTTCTTCTTCAAATACCCCTAAGATGGGGTGGACTCTTTTCTTCTTATACTCCCAAGGCAGGATGTAGCTTCTTCAAATGCCCCTGAGCCGAGGCGTGTTCTCTATGGCTTCTATGCCCCTAGGCGGGGTATATTTCTTCTTCAAATACCCCTAGGCCGGGGTGTATTCTTGCTGCTTCTCATGCTCCCGAGTCGGGATGTGACTTCTTCAAATGCCCTTAAGCCGGGGCGTATTCTTCATGACTTCTGTGCCCCCTGGCGGGGTATGTTTCTTCTTCAAATGCCCCTAAGCCAGGGTGCGTTCTTATACTTTTTGCGCCCCTCAGGGCGAGGTGCATTCCTCTCCATATGCTCCTAGCATGGGGTGCGCTTTTGTTTCTTATGCCCGCAGGCTGGGGTACGTTCCTTCTTCATATACCCCTAAGCCAGGGTGAGTTTCTCTTTTTTGTGTGTCCTTAGGCCGGGGTGAATTCTTTTCTTCTTATGCCCCCATGGCGGGGTATGTCTTTTGCTTCAGGTGCCCCCATATCGGGGTGTATTTCCCCTTCAAATGCCCCTAAGCTGGGGTGCAACTCTATTTCTTCTTACGTCCCTAGGTCAGGGCGGATTCTTCTTCAAATGCCCCGAAGCCGGGGTGTAGCTTTTGCTTTGTGTGCCCCTCAGTCGGGGCGGATTCTCTTCATGTGCCCTTGGGAATGGGGTGTATTTCTTTTTTACCTCATATGCCCCCGTAGCAGGGTATATATCTTCTTCTCATCCCCCATGGCGGGGTATGTGCATGCTCTCTCCGGGAGTGGTGGCTGTGCTTGGCCTCATTGCTATAAAGCATTCCCCACAGCGGGCAACCATTCACCAAGCTACAATTGTGGCTCGCTGGGTCTTTTAACAACCACTCGGGGGCCGTTTTGTGCCGGATGGAGGCAGCAAGAAGGAGGAATGAGCGGGGTCATTGCACCGCGAACTCGGGACCTCCTAGAGTCGGGCGGGATGCCGGGTTTCTTCTTGCTCTTTCAATCGGCGATGCTGGCCAACTTTTCTTCCTTTCTTCTTTATTTCTCCCCTTTTTTTGTATGATTGACCAGGGTGGAGGTGCAGGAGAGCGCTCACCCCCTCAGGGAGGGGATGAGTGGTTCGCTCCACCGCATCAATCCCACAGTGGTAATCTTTGTTCAGCACGGGTCTCGACGGACGTGACCGTACAACCCTCTCTTGCCAATTCTTTCTCTTCTTTTTTTTTGCTTCTTTCTTTTCTCTCTCTCTTTTTTCCCCTCATCTTCTTCTTTTCTTCTTTTCTTCTCTTTCTTCTTGAGGGAAACGGGGGGCTTGATTTCCCCTCCCTTCTCTTCTCTTTCTCTTCTCTCCCTTTTTTTATAACAGCCCCCATGATTCCTGGAAGCTGCATATGCTTCGAAGCGGCGTCCTCGAGGCCGCGAAGGCAGCTGCATCGAGTCTGGATTTTCACCCCATAGGGTTGGCGAAGACAGCACCTGCAATTCATCAAAGCAGGCAAACATCGTTTATTAGGGGGCCATGAGGCCCTGAATCTCGGCCAAGAGATGAAGGGTAGTTTCGGTCCCACCGGGCGTGCCAGACTTGTGGACGCACTAAAATTTGCTTATTCAAGTAGTTCGTCTATTAAGTGTGTGGGCGTGCCAGTCACCGAGGTGACAATTTGTTTGGGCTCCGAAGAGCCCATGGTGCGCTCGATCTGACTCGATCAGACGATTGTGTAGTTCGTGTCGGGACCAAAACCCGCCGCGCCATAAAGGTCACGGCGTCATTTACATCCCCCATAAGAGGGAACACCCTTGATTAATCGTCGGGATTCAGGGCCTCATGGCCAAGAAATTAATTGCATGAAAGGTCTATTACGAGGTATTGAAATCCTCACGCGGGGGTGAGAAGAAAACCATTCACGGTCATGTCGGTCGTGTACTGACCATTTAATGTTCAGACGAATGTCCGTCTCGAGAAAATTGCGGTTGTCGCGGGAAAAACGGAACACATGTATGCCGAGGTACGGCAAATTTATTGTTCGAAAGAGCGGAAAATGTTCGGCTGAGCCTCGGTTGGAGCGGTCAAAAACCAATAAATCTGTTGGCCCGGTGCAAGAGCAAGCTGCGACCATACTGCGGTGGGCCCCCCGCGGTCGAACCAAGACTTGCATTCGCGTCATTAATATTTCCTGTGCCAAGGGGCAACGAGGGAATATCCTTTGAATTAGCTGAAAAGCCCTGTGTCTAGGGAAGCGGAAGTTCGAAACGTGTCGGTCATTCGGAAGACCGTTTAATATTCGGATGGTTTTTAGGCTTGAGCATATCATTATCGTCGCAGGGGGACTTGGAACATATGTATGCCTTGATACGGCAAATGCATTATTTCGAGACACTGAAAATATTCGGTTAAATCTCGGTTAGTGTAGCAGGAAACTAGCGAATTTATTGGCCCGGTGCGAGATCGAGTTGGGACCATACCGGGGGCACCTCCCGCGGTCCAAACGGGGCTTGCGTGGGCATCATTAATGATTCCGGTGCCGGAGGGCAACGGGGAAGAGTCCCGGGACTAGATTCCAAAATCGAAAACGTGTTCGAAGGGAGCGAGCTATAGGCCGAGGATATGAGTCATACAATGACCATCATCGGGACAAGCCCGAGGTCTAAGCATGGCCCACGGGGGCCCTGTTGACCTTCCCATGTAAAGGGTCCAGGGATGACATGAGCCATCTCATTCTATTCGGATTTCCGTCGGTCACTTGCGGACCACTTGATATTCGGACGAGGGTCCATATTGAAGGTACGACGTAGATAGACACAACCCGTACAAATGTATGCCGAGTTTGCGGCCATTTCAATTAGGGGGGGGGGATAAATCCGGATAGGGTGAATCCGATTTGGCGAGCTATCGGCCCAAAGCAATACCGGGTCACGACTACGTCAGGGTGGGACCCGTCGGCCATGTTGGTTGCTCACGGGTCTTTTCATGTTCAGACACAGGTCCGTAATAGAAACGCGGCGGAAATAAGGGTGAACCCGTTCAAATGTCCGTCGAACATGCGGCAATTTTAGTAGTGGCTCCGAAGGGATCCGGCCTGAGAAAAGAGTCCGGTTTAATCGGAATGTCGGCCCGGGGCGAGGTCGGGTCGGGGCCGTGTTAAGGCAATCCCCGTGACTCAGGCCTGACCTACAGGGGCAGCATTGTTATTCCCTTCAGAGCCATGACGCAGTGAGAGATGGGGCTGCAATGTGGACCCTAGCATTTTTTTTATCCAAGATTTTAATTATATGTTCCTCTCTTTCCTCTTGCTATTCATTCCTTCTTTATGTATTTGTTCCGAAGGATTTCTTCCCCCCTTTTTGTTTCTTATTATTATTATTTTTCTCCCCTTTTTTATTATCACTTTTCACATTTTTTTTGTTTGTTTCATATATATATTCAAATTTCTTTATTTATCACAATTTTCATTAATTTATTTATCATTATTGTTACTATCACCCATCATCATCATCATCATCATCATCAGAGCCTTATCCCAATTAATTGGGGTCGGCTACATGAATCCTGTTCCGCCAAAGATTTCTATCAAGTGTAATATTTGTATTTAAACCCAAGAAACTAATGTCCTTCCTAATAACATCGCACCATCTCATTTTAGGCCTTCCCCGAGCTCTTTTACTAGCATCCACTAAGATTTGGTCACATCTTTTAACCGGCGTTGAGTTAGGGCAACGACACACATGCCCAAACCACATGAGTCTATTTTCTCTCATTTTACTATCAATTGGAGCTATCCCTAAGTCCTTACGGATACGCTCATTCCTAATCTTATCTTTCTTAGTCTTGCCACATATCCATCTCAACATCCTCATCTCTGCTACACATATTTTGTGGATGTGTTCTTTTCGTACTGCCCAGCACTCGGTACCATTAACAAAGTAGGTCTCGTAACCGTTCTATAAAATTTCCCTTTGAGTTTCACAGGCATACGACGATCACAAAGGACATCTGATGCACTTCTCCATCTTAACCAGCCTGCCTTAATCCTATGTGTAACGTCATCATAAATCTCCCCATTCTCTTGTATGATAGACCCTAAGTATCGAAAGCTACTATTCTTCTGAATGTTATGTCCATCAATTAGAACCATGTCTTCCTGAACCACTCTCCCATTACTAAAATTACAGTGCATAAACTCTGACTTATTCCTACTAATTTTAAAACCTTTAGACTCCAAGGCAAGTCTCCAACGCTCTAACTTAGCATTTAGAGCATCAATACTCTCATCAATTAAAATAATATCATCTTTAAAAAGCATACACCAAGGGATATCCTCATGCAATTGTTTAGTTACTTCATCCATAACTAAGGTAAAGAGATACGGACTTAGTGCAGAACCTTGATGCAAACCTATAGAAACGGGAAATTCACCAGTCTCCCTAGCAATAGTTCGAACACTAGTAACAGCGCCGTCGTACATATCCTTAATCAAATCAACATATCCTTGAGAGATTCCTTTCTTTCTTAATGTCCACCAAATCAATTCTCTCGGTACTCGATCGTACGCCTTCTCTAAATCAAGAAAAACTATATACAAATCTTTTCTCATCTCTCTATACTTCTCCATTAGCTGCCGTAGTAAGAAAATAGCTTCTGTAGTAAATCTATTTGGCATAAAACCAAACTGCTTTTCTGATACAGTAGTCATACATTGGAGGCGTTTTTCAATTACTCTTTCCCAAAGTTTCATAGTATGACTCATAAGCTTAATTCCTCGATAATTGTTACAACTTTGAATATCTCCTTTGTTTTTATAGAAAGGAACTACAACACTTTTTCTCCAAACTTCTGGTATTCTCCGTTCCTTTAAAATTTTATTAAAAATTTAGTTAGCCACTGAATACCAATATCTTCTAGGCCTTTCCAAACTTCAATAGGTAAGCCATCTAGTCCTAAGGCCTTACCCACTTTCATTTTTCTTAAAGCATCCTCCACTTCTGACATCTTAATACGCCTGAAATATTGATATTTATCAAATATTGTGGACTCTTGGGTATCTTCTAAAGATAAATCATTGACGAAATCTCCATTAAGTAACTGCTGAAAATAACTATGCCACCTCCTTTTAATCTCAAGATCCTTAGTTAAAACCCTTTGATCTTCACCTTTGATGCACCGAACATGATCTAAATCTCTAGTTTTCCTTTCTCTTAATTTAGCAAGTTTAAATATGTCCTTTTCACCCTCTCGGGTTCCTAATTTATTATATAAATCTTCAAATGCCTTTGATTTAGCTTCGCTAACTATTTTCTTAGCTCTCTTTTTAGCAATTTTATAGGCTTCTAGGGTTTGATCATTTTTGTTAGTTTGCCAAACTTTAAAGCATTCCTTTTTTACTCTAATGATATTTTAGATTTCCTCACTCCACCACCAAGTCTCTTTTTCTAAATTCTTTTTACCTTTAGATTCGCCTAAGAGTTGTTTTGCAACCCTCGTTATACAATTTGTATCATTATTCCACATTACATTAGTTTCTTGTTCTAAATTCCAAATATTTTCCTTTAATAGATGATTTTTAAATGTTTCTAAACTTTTACCTTTTAAATTCCACCATTTAATCTTGGAATAATTATTTATAATGATCTTTCTTTTGAATTTAGGGATAGTGACATCCATTACTAACAACCTATGTTGAGGGGCTAGACTGTCATCAAGAATAACTTTGCAATCTTTACATAAAACTCTATCGACCTTCCTAATGAGAAAATAATCAATTTGACTTATATGTGTTCCACTCTTGTACGTTATTAAGTGTTCGTCTCTCTTCTTAAAGAAGGTATTAGTAATTGCTAGATCATAGACCATAGCAAAATCAAGAATAGTGTTACCCATATCATATCTATTGCCAAAACCAAGCCCTCCATGAATCCTCTCATAGCCTCTATTATCTTTACCCACATGACCATTAAGATCCCCTCCAATAAAGATTCTCTCTTCACTAGGGATATTTTGGATCAAACTATCAATAGCCTCCCAAAATTACTTTTTAATGCCCTCTTCTAATCCTACTTGAGGTGCATATGTACTAATTATATTCAAAGTATCCTCACCTAAGATAAGTTTAATTAACATTAATCTATCCCCCAATCTATTTACTTCCACAACTCTGTCTTTTAAGTTTTTATCTATTATTATAGCAACACCATTTCTAGAATTATTATTACCCATATACCAAATTTTATATCCATCAATGTCTTTAGCTTTATGTCCTTTCCACCTAGTTTCTTGTAGGCAAGCTATGTTAATCCTCCTGTCCTTCATTAACTTAACTAATTCTAAACTCTTACCCGTTAAAGTTCCTATATTCCAAGTAGCTAGACGGATATGTGTATATTTCCCGGAGAGAGAGAGGGCCGCTGAAGGGTGTACCGGCGAGGGGTATGGAGAGCGTGTCGATGAGGGTGTCCCAAGGCGTACCGGCAAAGGGAGAAGAGGGTGCGTCGGAGAAGGCACCGAGGAGAGTGTGCCGGGGAGGGAGTTGGCGGGCGTGCCGGGCTAACTCGAAGTCTGTACAACGTCTGCTAGCACACGCGTAGAGTCTGTACACTATCCATTTGCTGCAACTCAAAGTCTATACACTGGCTGGTTGCTGCAACACAAAGTCTATACACTGGCTGGTTGCTGCAACACAAAGTCAATACATTAGCTGGTTGCTGCAACATAAAGTCTATACATTAGCTGGTTGCTACAACATAAATTCTGTACGTTGGCTGGTTGCATGCAAACAAAGTCTGTACATTGGCTGGTTGCTGCAACACGAAGTCTGTACATTGGCTGGTTGCTGCAACACGAAGTATATACACTGGCTGGTTGCTGCAACACAAAGTCTATACACTGGCTGGTTGCTGCAACACAAAGTTTATACATTAGCTGGTTGCTGCAACGCAAAGTCTGTACTTTGGCTGGTTGCATGCAAACAAAGTCTGTACATTGGCTGGTTGCTGCAACACAAAGTCTGTACATTGGCTGGTTGCTGCAACACGAAGTCTATACACTGGCTGGCTGCTGCAACACAAAGTCTGTACATTGGCTGGTTGCTGCAACACAAAGTCTATACACTGGCTGGCTGCTGCAACACAAAGTCTGTACATTGGCTGTTGATAAGTCGGTACATCCTTACTCAAAGTCCGTACATTGTTGTCACAAGCACATTAAGTCCATACATTCGTTCACGGCATGTCTGAACATTCATTTCCAGTGTACATACTTTACTATCTGCATTTGTGCAATCCCTCCTGCAAAGTCTATACGTTGCTAAAGAGACGGTGAGCATGAGAGAGAGAGAGACGGAGGGGGGGAGAAGAGGTGAGACGGTGAGAGAGAGAGAGAGAGACAGTGGGAGCGCGAGAGAGAAAGAGACGGTGAGGGAGAGATGGTGAGACGGTGAGGGAGACCGAGAGAGAGAGACGGTGAGAGAGAGAGAGACGGTGAGGGAGAGACGGTGAGACGGAGGGAGAGAGAGAGACGGTGAGGGAGAGAGAGAGAGACGGTGAGGGAGACCGAGAGAGAGAGACGGTGAGGGAGAGAGAGAGAGACAGTGAGGGAGACCGAGAGAGAGAGAGACGGCGAGGGAGAGAGAGAGAGACAGTGAGGGAGACCGAGAGAGAGAGACGGTGAGGGAGAGAGAGAGAAAGAGACTGTGAGGGAGAGGGAAAGACGGTGAGGAGAGAGAAACGGCGGGAGGAAAGATGGTGAGATGGGGGGAGAGAGAAAGAGACAGTGGGAGCGTGAGAGAAAGAGACGGTGAGGGAGAGGGAGAGACGGTGAGGGAGAGTGTACCGCTGAGGAGGAGTGTGCCGCTGAAGGGTTGATAGGGTGTACCGGGTAGAGGTTGGGGAAGTATACCGGATGAGGGTGCTGGGCAGGGGCTGTGCCGGGCTAGAATGGAGCTCATGTGTTGGCGAAGCCAATGTAGGTATAGTGAAGTATATGCCCATGATGGTCCGAGGCTTGTGCATATGGGACGGGGGTTTATGCATGCAGGGTGGATGTTGAGACGCACTGTGATGCTTATGCTCGTGAGGGAGGCTCTCTTATTCACGAGATGCACGCGGGATGTTTTCTTTTATTCATGAAATGCATGGAAGGAACTTTATTTGGTTCTCTTTTATTCATGCAGATCAAGTTCACGGTCATGCTCGGTATTTTGTTATGAAGATGCAGGTGATCGGTTTGTTCGGAATCTCCGTGGTTCTTTCATCACTTCGGTGGAGCCGTTGCATTGGTGTTCATTCTGTTCATTTGTTATTTCTCTTTGTAGTGTTACTTTTCTTTCATTATTATTGCTATTGTATTAATTCTGATAAAAATTCGGCAGCATCTTCCCTTGACTCGAGCGTAAGGGAGATAAAGGGAACGCACCCACATGGAGTGGTGGAACCCGACAACTGGAGGTGGGCGCCCGAAGGCGGCAGCACCTTTGATGAAACTCCGGAAAACCTCGGAGAAATCAGTGAACGGGAGACACTGGGCTAGAACGGGCTAAGTGTGCCGGCAAGAATGAGCCAAGGGTGTACCGGCCAAGGAAGGCTGGGAGGTGTGCCGGGCTAGCTGGCTGGAGTGTACCGGACGAAGACGCGAAGGGGGCACCGGGCTCCCATGGGCTGGGGCTATATCGGGCAAAAAGGGCAAAAGGAATGCACCGGTCAGGAGGGGGGGGTGAAGTCCAAGGGTGCTGGGTTCAAACCAAGGGAGGTTCTTCGCATGGAGGTAAGGGTGTGAAAGGTGGGGCATGAGCCAAGAGGCCAAGGAACCCAGGGGTATGGGGTATTTTGCAAGGAGTTAACCTTGAGTTTTGCTCATCGTATTGAGTGAACCCTAAGGCCACTGTCCAAGAGGAGCTTGCTCTCTGCCTGGAGGAGGGGTTGGGCGAGATAGATAACGAGAGGGATGCTTCCCACGATAGGATGAGCAAGGGAAGAAGGACTGCTAAGCCGACCAGCAGTAGGGGGACACGAGGAAAGCATCGGACGGCGACGAATGCAAACACCCGAGGACGCGCATATGCCATACACATAAAACACCATGCAAAGGGAAAAAACATTTCTTCCATTCTTTTGGTAGAGGGGGGCACAGAGGCTAATACATTGGGAGGGAAAGAACAGATAGGGTGGAAAAGCCAAAATAAACACAGTGGGGAGGGGAACGGAGCACCAGCTCCTCCCCTCCCATAGCTCACTCTCTTCTCTCTTCACTCTTCACTCCTTTGCACAGGCGGTGGCGAACGGGGTAGCACCCTCTCTTTCTCTCATCTTCTCTTCTCCTTTTCTTCTCTTCACTCCAGCGACAGTGAGTGGTGCACCTGGGAGAGCCCCATCATCTTCTTCTCTTCTGGTCTCTCTATTGTGTCTGCTTGCCCCCTCCTTTGAGGCGGGGAGAAGAGGCCTTTTATACCCCAGCAGCGGGAGCGTTCGGGCTGAGCCGTCGATGGCGGGAACGTCCGATGATGACGGGCATTAAATGGGAGTTGACTCTCCCGTCCTTGGTTGCAGGGGGTAGCTTGCGTGCCTTCCTCTCTGGGTGACACCTCAGCCGGCCTTGAGTTGGCTCTGCTGCGCGCCAAGGGTCGTAGGGGATGGGCATCACGTCGCTCTGTCGGATGCGCCGGGTGAGGAACAAGCCATAGCGTGCCACTAGAAGGCCTGGCAGCTGTGCCACTGGAGGGCTGGCAAGCTGTGCCGCTGGAGGGCTTTGACGGCGTGCCGTGGCAGGCAACCCCATGGCGTGCCGTTGGTGTGGCATCCAGGGGGTGTCGCTGGGGGCTCAAGAAGGCGTGTCGTTGGGGCTTCAAGGGGCATGCCGCTGAGGGCGCCCAGGGGTGTGCCGCTAGTGGGCCTGCAGGGCGTGCTGCTGAGCAACCCTGAGGGTGTGCCGCTGGAAGGCCACAGAGGGTGTGCTGTTTGGGGCAGCACAAGGGCGTGCTGCTGAGGCAGACTTGAGCCCGTTGCGAGCACGAGTTGCGATCCACTTGGTTTCCTTTGGGGCCCACGGGTCGTGGGCTTTCCGGGGGTTAGTCTCTCTTTGCTGTCGTGACTCTGGAGACAGCGTCACGGTAATGTGTGTGTATTTGGAGCGTTTGGGTAACCCATCTTCTTCGGGATTTCTTCACTTGATGCTTTTGTTGTTCTGAATTTGGGCAGGACATATGGGCTTGCAATTTTTGGTGTCCACAGTAAGAAATCGAATATTTCCCATCTTAAACCCTTTGGATGTTCATGTTTCATCCTGAATAATGGTAAGTCCAACCTAGGTAAGTTTGATGAGAAAAGTGACAAAGGAACTTTCCTAGGCTATGCACTTAACTCTAGAGCTTATCGAGTGTTTAATAAACAGACTTTGATTGTTAAAGAAAGTCCTCATGTGATTTTTGATGAATCTGAACTAAAACTGACAAACTAATCTATTCAAAATGTAGATGCAGGAGAAGCCCCCCAAAATTCAACTAACGTTGGAACATCTAAAGCCAAGGATGAACCAAAGGAAAGAATACTCAGCAAAAGTGAAGATCCTTCAATTGAAACACTGCAAGAGCAGCATGTGCAGCCCCCCGACTTGCCCAGCACCTCTACATTCTTAAAGGATCATCCAGCTGAAAACATAATCGGTAATCCTCAAGATGAGGTAAGAACCAGATCATCACTAAGGCAAGTAGAAGAAGAGGATTTGTTAGCCTTAATCTCACAGGAAGAGCCTAAGGATATCCTTGAAGCTCTTCAAAATGAATCCTGGATCCAGACTATGCCTGAAAAATTGCACCAGTTCGAAAGAAATCAGGTGTGGACTCTTATGCCGCGACCTAAGAATTAATCCATAATCGGAACCCGATGGGTTTTCGGATATAAGTTAAATGATACGGGATTGGTTGTTAGGAACAAGGCTCGGCTTGTGGCCAAAGGGTATAGCTAGGAGATGGGTATTGATTTTGATGAGTCATTTGCACCGGTTGCTCGTCTAGAAGCAGTCCGGATTTTATTGTCATATGCTTGCTCATCTAACTTCAAATTATTTCAAATGGATGTTAAATCTATGTTTCTAAATGGGTAGGATGTCTTTGTAGAACAACCTCCAAGTTTTGAAGACCCCAAACATCCACAACATGTGTACAAGCTCCAAAAGGCCTTGTACGGACTGAAGCAAGCACCAAGGGTATGGTATGAATGGCTGTTGTACCCAGACTATTTCCCCAGCAAAATACCCAGAAATAGGGGTTCGGGAATTTCCTAGAACACCTTCAAGGCATGGGCTACCCGGCCCCTCCGACAACCCAGTGGGCCCGACCAACGGCCCTAGCACGTTGGCCGAGGTACACGATGGCTCTAGCAATCAATCGGGACCGCTCCCGATTCATAAGTCATGGATTTCCTCCGCACTCTACACGGTCACCCGGGCCGCCCCGGGGACACTCCGACTACAAGCCATGCCACATGGCACTCAGTGAAGAGGCTAGGGGCCTCCCCCGGAATGCCTTCCCTCAACCCTCCAAGGTCAAAGGGAGACCCAAGTAGGTTGACCACAGGCTCAGGAGGCCCATAGTACGCGTGTACGGCTCACACACGTGTGTTCGGCATTCTGCCGAACACCTTGTGGGTGCACGTGTTTCAACCTTTCTACACCAACCCATGGGCCACCCCATGGTCCCAGTACACCAATTGCATCCCACAACGACCCCCCCAGCAAGTCGGGGCCACCCCCAACCCCCAGACACGTGGCGACAAGCCACCGAATTTAGCTCTCGGGGCAACCCGAGGCTACCCTGCCAACCCATTGTACAACATGGCACGCAGATCGAGATAGGGCCCATCAGCCCAAGGTGCCTCCTCCCAGCCCCTACGTACTCCTACCCTTGGCCCTTGGCCAAATCCGAGGCCCGTCGGCCACCTACGCGGCTCGTTCGGCAACCCGGGGTGTGTCGGGCATTCACCCGAACACCTTGCGAGCGGCCATTACAACTCGAAGAACAATGGCTCCCATGGGCCATTTCAACCTCCCAGAAATTTATATCTGCCAAGGGGTATCCCTAGACGATGAAGGAAGACCCCCGGGGGCCAACCCTCGGGGTTACTGATAACTTCATATTTTTACATGCTAATTTCACATGTTTTGGATAAAATTCAAAGTAAATTGTTAATTATGTGTGAAAATATTCACAAAAAGAGATTTTTGTTAACAATTGAGCTTTCATGAAAAATGATGAATTATTGGGAGCAAATAAAACTCAATGCATATATATATATAAGATTTGCATAATTGTGTTAACAACGTTATATATAGCATACGCACATTTCACATTTTTTTAATGACAGGTTGTTGGCAGTTGCAGTTGGCATTCTCACATGGAGATGAAGGTGTTGGTATAAAGAGCATCACGTGCAGGGGAATGCAAGATACATATACATGCATTTATAATGGCTTAGTTGCACGAAGGCAGCAAATTGATGGGCCGATCACGTGCATGGCTGGATGATGCGATGGCATTATAATATTCAAAGAAACATCAAGGTGGCTGCTATATATGAGTTGCATGAGGCACACATTGCACGTGCATGGCTGGGTGCATTGAGAATACATGCAGAAGATGGGGCGGACTACTTCGTTTGCTCCACGGGACAGTGACAGGATGAAGTGGCTGCTAACTGTGGCAAACCGTTGACGGCTGAACGCATGCAGACGATGGGTGTTTGCATCTCCCTGATCACCGCGCGAATAACGGCAGCTAGTGGCTTACGATGTGCTCTACGTGGACGTTAAGATAAGGACGATGGACGACGGAGGTTCGCAGCATGCACACGGGAACAACGGATTGCACTCGATCTGCAGCAACTGCATGCGGAGGCGACGCCGTGTGCGGTGCGTGAACAGTGGGAGAAGCGGGATTGGCGGAGGTGGTTCCGTAGAGTTCTGGGCGAGCTGTGCCCCTATAAAAGGAGGGCTCCAGGAACGTAGAAGGGGGGGTTCTTCTCCTGTGCTTTTTGGGGTTTCGTCTTTCGTTTTTGGTTCGTCTTCTGTTCGGGGGGTTCTCTCTGGTTGGATTTTCGTTGGCTTTGGGTTTTTCTTTGAGTTCTTTTTGGGTTTTATAGCTTTCTCTGTTGTTCTGCTCTTTGGGCGGGGAACTATAGTTCGTGTTTTATGCTTTCAGTTCATTTTTTTGTTTTGGGTTTTTAGTGCGTGGTTTAGAGCTCCCAGTCTTAGCCTTGTCTTGGGAGTTCTTGAGAGTGTAATCTTTGTTTGGAGTTCAATGGAAATTTTTAATCTCTCTACTTCTATTTCTCTCTTTGGGATTTTTAATCTTTGAATTTTCTTGTCCTCTCGCTGGGTGTTTGCAGTTGGCTATTAACCTCTTTGGAGGAATCCTCTGCCCATTCTGTGGGCAGTCTCCCCTGGGTGCTGGACAGGGATTCACAACAAGTGGGAATATAGCAGAAGCCCCATTGTGTTCTTTGGTCTTTTGCTATTTACATATTTTTTCATTTAGCGTTCTTTTACGTTTGTGGTGTCTTCTTGTACTTAGGATATTATTTTCTTTAAAGTTTAAACGTAAGGAGTCCATTAATCTTCTGTGCACGTGCAACCACTGCTTCAAGCCCTTCGTGCGTCCGTGCATGCCTGCCGTCTTCAGGTTCGTGCAGAAGAGACCCCACCAACAGCGTGCAGGCCTTGGCTCGTGCAGATCTTGGTCCGTGCAGCTCCCATCAGCGTGCAGCCCCAGTCCGTGCACTCCAGGCTTGGGTCCTTGCAGATCCTGCCGTCTTCAAACCCGTTCAAGCTGCAGCTCGTGCATCTTCCGCTGCCCCCAAGCCCGTGCTCTGTTATTTTCTTTTATTTACAGTCACTTCCATTTAGCTTTAGTATATGTTCATAGCGTTATTTTTCTTCATAGTATAATCTAGTTAGTCCTTTGATTTTATGATTTTAGACTTTACAGATAAGTCTTAAGTACACCCTATTTTTAATGTTAATTAAATGTGTTTGAATTTTTATTCAGTATCTTCAGATCACACTCCCTCTTCTCTAAGTGTAGTGTGTCTGATGTCTCTTGTCTCCCATTTAATTTAATTGGTGTCCTAGTTCTTTACGTCCACCCATCTAGGTGAATTAGTTTCAATTGATCAACTTTCTCATGAATGCTTAAAACTCAAGGTTTTCTAGCCTAAAATATCTAAATTTCCCTGTGGATTCGACTCGGTCTCACCACTTAACTATTTCATGTTAATTAATTTGTGGATCGATAAATAAATTTGGTAGTGGATGTATTAACGGCATGCATTTTTAACTATCAATTTTTGGCGCCGTTGCCGGGGAAGTTTATGATTTTTAGGTCGTTAATCTTGTATTTTTGTACATAAATTGACACTAATAATTTCTCTTTTTCTTATTTTTGTAGGAAAATCAAAAAAAAAAGTGGTAAGTTTTCTTTGTCATTTATTTCAAAAAAAAAAATGAGGGAACGCTTTTCCAAGTAAGTACTCACATTTTCCCTTCTTGTGAGTTCAATTTCTTTTTCTTTCTTTCATTTTTCATATCTTGTGGCTAGATAGGTTCACAAAATAAAACTGAAATTTTTTTTTCACTTGAACTTTAATAAAAATCAACATCTCAAGCGTAGCAATCACATTTCTATGCTATAGGTCATGCATCATATAGGTTAGAATTGTTTTTGTTATTGAATTTTGTTAAATGCATCGTTGAAGATTGCGGGGGCAAGGTGAGTTCTACTATCTTTTTCTTAATCACATGACATGCATATTTGCATAGAACCCCTTGTTTGATATTGTGTTGTTGCATTTCATTTCAAATCTATCTTAAGGGCAAAACCCATAATCACATAAGGTGGGGATTTCATCACCCTTCCTTAGTCCACAAACCACAACTCCACATTTTGCATTTCCCAAGCCTAATAAAATCTAGTAGACATTGGCCCTAGGGTTCACTTTGAGATTTGATTTCACTTGGGCCCATTATCAATTTGGAAACTAGTGTCTAGGAAAGAGGTCCGATGGCAAACGCCTTAAGTGGGATTGTGGTTTATTAATTAGGACCCTACATCTGTAGGGGGAGCCTCCCACAACCCCACCTCTTTCCTGGCTAGTGGACAAATTTGGTAGTGGACTTGGGCTGGATCCAAGTTGATTTGTGAGAAAGCTAACATTTAAGCCCACTTAGTGGTTGAACCTTAAGGGAAATTGTGCTTGTATCACCATCTAAAGGCTGGTGTCTAGGCAAGAGGTTAAAAGGCTACGCCTAAGTGGATCCGTGGTTCATTAATTAGGAGCTTGCGAAAGCAAGGGGAACCTCCCACGATCCTACCTCTTACCTGGCCAACTTGAAGGTCGGTATATGCAAGATTGCAATTGAACTTTGGGGAATTCTCATTATTTGTGCTTTTAAGTCTAAGGAGCCCTAGGTTTTGTCGGTTAATTTGTTGAACAAGTGTTTGCTATTACATATAAAAATATAAAAATATAAATAAATAAAAACAAAAAAAAATTTGAATTACTTTTTGGAGTTCATGCAAGGTAGAAGATCCCAAGTTCCACATTTAGTTGAACCCATCCAAGAGATTGAAAGAGTGATCCATCAGGCCCAAAATCCAATCCAACCAATGGCCAATCAAGGTGAATTGCCCAAACAGATGAAGGAATATTTCATTCCTTCTAACTATCAACCTTCCACATGTATCCATCTTCCGGAAGTGCCAGCAGCCCAATATGAGATCAAATCTAGCACGATCCAAATGCTCCCTTCTTTCCATGGGCTTACAAATGAAGACCCATACAAGCACTTAGATGAGTTCTTGGAGATATGTTCCACTGTGAAAATTCAAAATTTCACAGACGATGCCCTAAAGTTGACTCTATTCCCTTTCTCCTTGAAAGATAAAGCCAAATATTGGTTAGGGACCTTAGGAAGACCCATTCGGTCATGGGAGGAAATGCAAAAAGAATTTTTGAAAAAATTCTATCCTATAGGTCGGACCAATACAATGAGAAGAGCTATCACAGGTTTTGCTCAAACCCCCGGAGAATTGATCCATGAGTCTTGGGAGAGAATGAAGGAGTTATTAAGAAAATGCCCACATCATGGGCTATCAAAATGGCAGATTGTGCAGGCCTTTTATGAAGGATTGACTGAACCCTATAGGCAAATGGTTGATGCTTCGTGTGGAGGTGCGTTTATGAGTAAAAGTGAAGAAGAAGCTTATGCTCTCTTTGAAATGTTGAGTGAGAACTCCATCAACCATGCCTCTCTTTCTTCATATGAAAAATCAGTGGGGCCATCTAGAAAAGCTGGGATGTATGAGGTAAAAGAGAAGGGAGAATTTGAGCCTAGATTAGATGTGAATGCCTTGGCCCAAAAATTAGATAAAGTTGACCTGTTAACCCAACAAGTGGGCGAGCTCATTAAATTGAATAAACAAACCTTCAATGCCCAATCACAACCATCTTTCTACTCTCGCCAAGGTCCAGTCCAAGAGGCATGTGTGCTTTGTGAAAGCCCAGCCCATCAAGTGGATGAATGCCCTGCGGCAGCCCAGTTACCACCTGCTATCCAGGAGCAAGTTTATGCAGCTCAAGGATTGTCTAAGCCCAACAATGACCCATTTTCAAACACTTACAACCCGGGCTGGAGAAATCACCCAAACTTCTCTTGGAAGCCCCAGCAAAATCAAAATTTCCAACCCAAACCCCAACCTCAGGCCCATTTTCAAAATCAAACTTTCCATAGGGGCCAATTGTCACAACAGTTACCCAATCACCCTCAAGTCCCTTATGGCCAGCCATCTTATGGCCAGCCATCTTATGGCCAACCCTCATTTGCTCAACCCGCATATGGGCAATCTTCACATCCTCCTCCAATTTACCAACCACCTATGCAACCTCCACCAATGGCCCAAAATGATGACAAAATCAATCAATTACAACAACTCATTTTGGCCCAAAACCAATCTTTCCAAACCCAAATGGCTGAAATGAAGGCCCAGATTGGCCAACTCTTGGAAACCAATGTAAGGAGAGATCCGGGTCAACTTCCAAGTCAACCCATTCCCAACCCTAGAAATTATCCTCCTGGTTTTCAGCAGCCCCTTCCACTTGCCCCTCAAGGGCAATTCCAACAAGGCCCAAATCCTCCAAAGGGCCCACAATTTGAGAATGCTAAAGCCATTTCGGCCTTAAGAAATGGTAAAATCTTATCAGACCCACACCAAATTGATGAATCCAATCAAACCTCATCTAGTCAAACCCAAGAAGAAGAAGAACCCATTTCCACTCCTATAGTGGATAGTGAGGCAATCAACAAAGAGAAAGGGAAGGCAAAGATAGATGAATCACCTGAAAGCTACAAACCTAAGATTCCCTTCCCTAATGTCTTGGACGCTAGAAAAGAAAAGAAAAAGAAGAACAATCAAGCTCAGAATGAAGAATTGATGAAATTGTTCAAACAAGTCCACATCAACATTCCCCTCTTAGATGCAATCCAACATGTGCCTGCGTATGCCAAATTTCTTAAGGAAATGTGCACTCAAAAGAGGGAACCAAAGGTGAATCTGGAAAGAATTCTATTGTCTGAGGATGTTAGTGCTGTCCTACTAAATCAACTCCCCCAGAAAATGAAAGATCCTGGCACCCCACTCATATCTTGTGTCATTGGGGGGGTCACCTTTGAAAATGCTCTGTTGGACCTAGGAGCAAGTGTCAATCTCCTCCCAACATCTGTGTACCAAAAATTTGGTATGGGAGAACTCAAATCAACCCCTGTCATTCTCCAGTTGGCTGATAGATCTGTTAGAACACCTAAGGGGTTAGTAGAAGATGTCCTTGTCAAAATAGACACCTGTTATTTTCCTGTTGACTTTTTAGTCCTTGACATGGAATCTAAATCAGACCTAGCCCAAAGCCCAATTATATTGGGCCGTCCCTTCTTAGCCACAGCCAATGCCAACATCAATTGTAAGTCTGGACTTATGGACATCTCTTTTGGAGATCAGAAGATGACTCTAAATGTCTTCAAGGCGTCTAAACAAATAAGGGAGGAAGAAGATTGTTACATCATTGATGTGATTGATGAGATGGTAGAAAATGACTCTCCCTTGACCAGAATAGAAAACTTTGACAAAGCTGAAGACAAAGAGCCCATTTCAGAGGTCAATGCTCTTCATCAGTTTGAACATTTGTCTGATGTGAAACATGAACCTTCACTTCCCTCCATCTATGCCCCACCACACCTAGAATTGAAACCCCTACCCGATTCCCTGAAATATGCCTTCTTAGGGGATGAGAGGACTTTACCTGTCATAATAGCATCTGATCTGACACCCACTCAGGAGGACCAACTGATTGATGTCCTCAGAAGACATAAGGAAGCCATAGGTTGGTCTGTGGCCGATCTTAAGGGAATATGTCCATCAGTATGCATGCATCACATTTATCTGGAAGACAATTCAAAGCCATCTAGGGAGATGCAAAGAAGGCTGAACCCTCACATGAAAGAAGTGGTTAAGAAAGAAGTAGTCAAATGGCTTGATGCAGGAATTATATACCCAATCTCTGACAGCCCATGGGTTAGTCCAACTCAAGTGGTACCTAAGAAAGCTGGGCTCACTGTGGTGAGCAATGACAAAGGAGAATTAGTACCCACTAGATTACCCACAGGGTGGAGAGTATGCATAGATTATAGGAAATTGAATGAGGCCACTAAGAAGGACCATTTTCCCCTACCATTCATTGACCAAATCTTGGAGAAATTAGCTGGCCAACAATATTTCTGTTTCTTGGATGGTTATTCAGGATATAACCAAGTGGCCATTTATCCAGAGGATCAAGAAAAGACCACATTCACATGTCCTTATGGGACATTTGCATTTAGGAGAATGCCCTTTGGGTTATGTAATGCTCCAGCCACTTTTCAGAGATGCATGATGGCCATTTTTTCAGATATGGTGGGGAACTTCTTAGAAATTTTTATGGATGATTTCTCAGTCTTTGGATATTCTTTTGATGTGTGCCTAGATAATTTGACAAAAATTTTGGAGAGGTGCATAGAAAAGAGGTTGATTCTAAGCTGGGAGAAGAGTCACTTCATGGTAAAAGAAGGCATAGTGTTGGGCCACATAGTTTCTGAGCGGGGTATAGAGGTGGACAAGGCCAAAATTGACCTCATTTCTAATCTTCCCCCACCCACCTCAGTTAAGCAAATTCGGTCTTTCCTTGGCCATGCCGGCTTCTATCGCCGGTTTATCCAAAATTTCTCTCAAATTGCCCGACCTTTAACCCTTCTCCTAGCCAAGGATGTCCCATTCAGTCTTGATGAGCAATGCTTACAAGCATTTAATGTTTTGAAGGAAGCTCTGACCAAAGCTCCAATCCTTCAACCACCTGATTGGTCCCTTCCCTTCGAAATCATGTGTGATGCTTCAGATTTTGCTATAGGGGCAGTCTTAGGGCAAAGGATTGACAAACGCCCTGTGGTGATTTATTATGCTAGTCGCACTATGGGTGATGCCCAACTGAATTACACCACCACTGAAAAAGAACTCTTGGCTGTGGTGTTCGCCCTTGAAAAATTCAGATCATATCTCTTAGGATCCAAGGTCATCATCTACTCTGATCACTCAGCCTTGAGATACCTCATGTCCAAGAAAGAAGCCAAGCCCCGTTTGATTAGATGGATCTTACTCTTGCAAGAATTTGATATTGAAATTCGGGATAAAAAGGGGTCTGAGAATGTGGTGGCTGACCATCTCTCTAGAATTCTGGTGCAAGAAAAGGAGCCCATAAGAGACTTTTTTCCTGATGAACAACTCTTGTCCATTAGCCACATCCAACCCCCTTGGTATGCCAATATTGTCAATTATCTGGCTGTTGGATTGACCCCTAAAGGTTGGTCTAAGAATGAGAAGGATAGATTCTATGCTAAGATAAGACACTATTTTTGGGAGGATCCAGAATTATTCCGTATCTGTGCGGATAATGTCATTCGAAGGTGTGTCCCTGAAAATGAGCATCAAAGCATTCTCACCTTCTGCCACACTCTTGCTTGCGGAGGTCATTTTTCTGGAAAGAAAACTGCTGCAAAAGTCCTCCAATGCGGTTTTTATTGGCCCACTCTCTTTAAGGATGCCCATGCTTTTAGTCACTCTTGCCCAAAATGTCAAACTATGGGGAATATTTCTCGGAGAGACATGATGCCCTTAAACCCCATTCTTGTGGTCGAAATTTTTGATGTTTGGGGAATTGATTTCATGGGACCATTCCCACCATCTTATGGGCATGAATACATTCTAGTGGCTGTGGATTATGTTTCCAAATGGATTGAGGCTGTAGCAACTAGAACCAATGACCACAAAGTGGTCATGAAATTTGTGCAAAAGAACATCTTCTCTAGGTTTGGATTCCCTAGGGCCATAATTAGTGATGGAGGTAGTCACTTCACTAACTACCAATTCAAAAGCTTGCTGAAAAAGTATGGGATCACCCATAAAGTGGCCACACCTTATCATCCCCAAACGAGTGGGCAGGTGGAAGTTTCCAACCGAGAGATCAAAAATATTTTGCAAAAGACTGTGAGGATTGATAGGAAGGACTGGGCTGAGAGATTGGATGATGCATTGTGGGCCTACAGAACGGCCTATAAAACCCCTATTGGGATGTCACCCTTCAGATTGATTTATGGAAAAGCCTGCCACCTCCCAGTGGAGCTGGAACACAAGGCTTATTGGGCAATCAAACAATTTAACCTGGATTTGACCCAAGCTGGATCACACAGGGCCTTGCAATTAAGTGAGTTAGAGGAGCTTCGTGAGGAATCCTATGAGAACTCCAAAATCTATAAGGCCAAGATGAAAACTTTTCATGACAAACACATATCCAGGAAAACATTTGAACCTAATCAAAAGGTCTGGTTGTTCAATTCTAGATTGAAACTTTTCCCTGGGAAGCTTAGATCTAGATGGGATGGGCCATACATTGTAGTTAATTCATTCCCCCATGGTGCTGTTGAGATCTGTGACCCCAAAAGTGGCAACACTTTCAAAGTCAATGGCCAGAGACTCAAACCCTTCATTGAAGGAGTCTCAAATGAAATGATTGGGGAAGAAATTGCATTAATTGAACCAAGTTGAATTCACTGATGTCTGGCTGAAGACATTAAACTTAGCGCTAATTGGGAAGCAACCCAATTCTTTTTCATGAATAAATGAGGATGACTGATTATTTTTTTTTTCCAGGAACATGAAACATGAAGCGACATGTCTCCACCTACAGCACTTCATCTTGCTCAGGTTGTACCTTTCCCTCTCAATACATTCACTCTATATTGTCCTAGTTCTCTATTTTAATCATGTCATTGAGGACAATGTCACCTAAGTTGGGGGGGTAGCTTAAGCTTAAATTTTCATCAAAATGTTGTAATCTTTCATGACATTCCCCTAACAAATACTTCAGGGTCATTTTTTATGATAAGAAACATTGTCAAAATGATAAGGCTTAGAATATCCACTTGTGACAGCATTGAATTAAAGGGTGAATTAGTTGGTTATGTTTTTAGCATCTTCCTCGGAATACACTCAAATTTTTTTTTTGAACTCACACACATCCGCACACTAATGAGAATAGTAGGTATTAAACACAAGGATGATGAGTTTTTTGCTTAAAACTTAGGCGAAGATTGAAAATTCTGCCTAGTCATTGAAGATCTATCGTGAGGAAAAAGCTACCTGCCTGCAAATAAGTGCAAAGCACCAAAAAGAAAAAAAAAATGATGGAAAATGCTCCGGATCTTAGTAACCGGGCCTGCTTCTCCTAACAAGAGTTGAGGTTCGCGTCAAACAGTGAAGGAATGTGCAGCACCATGATAGAAAAAATGATGATTAGGCAGAGTGAAGCTACCTGTAATTCGAGAGTCTGATTTGAAACAGGTAGAACTGGAAATCATTGTTAAGCGATAAATAGAAGGCTCATGCATCCAGTTGTCTGATATCCACTAATCAAATTAGATCACATGCACAAAGAGATACAAAAAAAATTATGAGTGTAACCTGAGGAAGTGTCTAACTATATGGATTGACGAAATTTATTCCTGACATTTATTGCTTGAACTTGCAGTATTCTATAGTTCAAATTCATGATGCTCACCTTCTTGTCATGAAACGTGATTTTTGAACTCTTGTTAGCCCTAATCTTATAATTATTTGCATTGCTAAGGGACTAGCAATGAGTAAGTTGGGGGGTGTGATAACTTCATATTTTTACATGCTAATTTCACATGTTTTGGATAAAATTCAAAGTAAATTGTTAATTATGTGTGAAAATATTCACAAAAAGAGATTTTTGTTAACAATTGAGCTTTCATGAAAAATGATGAATTATTGGGAGCAAATAAAACTCAATGCATATATATATATAAGATTTGCATAATTGTGTTAACAACGTTATATATAGCATACGCACATTTCACATTTTTTTAATGACAGGTTGTTGGCAGTTGCAGTTGGCATTCTCACATGGAGATGAAGGTGTTGGTATAAAGAGCATCACGTGCAGGGGAATGCAAGATACATATACATGCATTTATAATGGCTTAGTTGCACGAAGGCAGCAAATTGATGGGCCGATCACGTGCATGGCTGGATGATGCGATGGCATTATAATATTCAAAGATACATCAAGGTGGCTGCTATATATGAGTTGCATGAGGCACACATTGCACGTGCATGGCTGGGTGCATTGAGAATACATGCAGAAGATGGGGCGGACTACTTCGTTTGCTCCACGGGACAGTGACAGGATGAAGTGGCTGCTAACGTGGCAAACCGTTGACGGCTGAACGCATGCAGACGATGGGTGTTTGCATCTCCCTGATCACCGCGCGAATAACGGCAGCTAGTGGCTTACGATGTGCTCTACGTGGACGTTAAGATAAGGACGATGGACGACGGAGGTTCGCAGCATGCACAAGGGAACAACGGATTGCACTCGATCTGCAGCAACTGCATGCGGAGGCGACGCCGTGTGCGGTGCGTGAACAGTGGGAGAAGCGGGATTGGCGGAGGTGGTTCCGTAGAGTTCTGGGCGAGCTGTGCCCCTATAAAAGGAGGGCTCCAGGAACGTAGAACGGGGGGTTCTTCTCCTGTGCTTTTTGGGGGTTTCGTCTTTCGTTTTTGCTTTGGTGCACCCAAGGTTCGTGCAACTCTTGTGCACCCTGTGGTCCGTGCGGTTCCTGGCCAGGGTCCGTGCCCCTTCTGCGTCCGTGCAACCACTGCTTCAAGCCCTTCGTGCGTCCGTGCATGCCTGCCGTCTTCAGGTTCGTGCAGAAGAGACCCCACCAACAGCGTGCAGGCCTTGGCTCGTGCAGATCTTGGTCCGTGCAGCTCCCATCAGCGTGCAGCCCCAGTCCGTGCACTCCAGGCTTGGGTCCTTGCAGATCCTGCCGTCTTCAAACCCGTTCAAGCTGCAGCTCGTGCATCTTCCGCTGCCCCCAAGCCCGTGCTCTGTTATTTTCTTTTATTTACAGTCACTTCCATTTAGCTTTAGTATATGTTCATAGCGTTATTTTTCTTCATAGTATAATCTAGTTAGTCCTTTGATTTTATGATTTTAGACTTTACAGATAAGTCTTAAGTACACCCTATTTTTAATGTTAATTAAATGTGTTTGAATTTTTATTCAGTATCTTCAGATCACACTCCCTCTTCTCTAAGTGTAGTGTGTCTGATGTCTCTTGTCTCCCATTTAATTTAATTGGTGTCCTAGTTCTTTACGTCCACCCATCTAGGTGAATTAGTTTCAATTGATCAACTTTCTCATGAATGCTTAAAACTCAAGGTTTTCTAGCCTAAAATATCTAAATTTCCCTGTGGATTCGACTCGGTCTCACCACTTAACTATTTCATGTTAATTAATTTGTGGATCGATAAATAAATTTGGTAGTGGATGTATTAACGGCATGCATTTTTAACTATCAGTTACGGCTTTGCTCGGGGCCCGTGTGCCCCAGGGCGTGGCCGCGCCCCCGGGGAGGGCGAACTCCCCCGGGGGGCCGCGCCCTCTCCTTAGCCCGGGGGTCCGACAGCCCTCCCCAATCCCTGTTCGTGCAGATGCGGTCCGAGGTTCGTGTAAAGCTCGTTTGTCGTACCCGTACATGGAAGAATTCGTGAAGACGAAGTCCCGGGAATACGTGGGGTCGCACACGTCAATCCCTCAGTCTACGCACATAAGCAGCCAATCAGCCAGTCCAAGTCCGTATCCTTTGTCTTCTAGAGTCCAAACGAGTCAAAGTGGGGCTAAATTAACCAAAAAAACTGGGTTTTATAGAAGGGGGGGACCACTCCCTCTCTCTCCCTCTACCTGGTCCACCCAAACCACTCCGTTGCGAGGGGTTTAGGCGGACCAGCCTGGACCCCCAGGCTGGTCCGCCTAAACCCTTCTATAATAAAAAAAAGATTTTTAAGCAAAAAAAAGGACCAACATGGTCCGCCCAAACCCCCTTGGGAGGGGGTTTAGGCGGACCAGCTTGGACCCCCAAGCTGGTCCGCCTAAACCCCATCTCTTCCACTCACACACACACACAAACACACACAAATAAAATTCAAATAAAATAAAAATAAAAGCACTATTTGGGGGGTTTACCCGGACCAAGTTGGACCCTCAACTTGGTCCGCCTAAACCCCACCCCTTCAACTTCTATAAATTGCCCCCCTTGCAAGCTCAAGAGAAAAAGATAGACGACAACAGAGGCAGACACACAACATGTGAAGGAAGGAAGGAAGCAATGCACGGACAGGCTAACTTCCCTAGCCTAATTGTCGCACCCTCGGACTCCCGAGGCTTTCGGCAAGGGTTGGGAACGCGAGAAGACAAGTGCGCGCGCAATTGAGTTGGTAGTCGGCTCACACACGCCGAGGGTATGTCTCACGTACTCCCCTCACGCGGTGTCTAGCCGTCTCATGCCAAGTCCATCCCCGCCTCGTGTAAGATGACCGTACCAATGGCGAATACGCCCGTGCCCCGGGTCCGCCCGTGTACGTCGACTTACGACACTCACCGCGGTGACCGCATAACGACCGTGTCGGCCCTCGACATGGATCCGCGTGCCCACCATTCATCCTCCAATCGGCAGTCGGCCCCTCAGATTGATGAAGCGAGTCTAGTCGGACCTCTGGCCCGTGAATCATAGTCCCGGGGCCGACCTTGACTCTCCAGCATGACAACACTCACCGTCCGAGACCCAGACCCAACCGCTCGCCTTGAGCCGCGTCCGACCTCCGCCAGGCGCCAGCCATGTCCGTTCTGACCACCAAGGCAGTCGGACCTACACCAACTCCTCTGTAAAGAGTTCCAGTAAAACACGCGGACACCCGCTTTGTCACGCAATGACCCGGGGGCCGACTCACGTGTCGGAAATGTCCCGCGGCTTGCGCCCGTTGTACTTCGGCCTCCTCGGCCCATTTGTAAAGCCCATGTGGCTCATCATAAAACTAGTGAAATACATATGCCCGTATTCGGGTCCCCAGCTTCCTACCCACACCACTCGACGTCCGTGCCCGATACCCCAACTCCAGTGAACGCCCCTCAGTCTAGCACGTACCCTTAGCTGCTGAATGCGCCCAACCCTCCTCCCATGGCTTCAGACACATATACATACTTTTCTTCAGCATGGAACGAAGGTATTCATATTCAATCTGATGTAAATAAACACCGGTTGCTTGCGGCCGGTGGGGAAAGACGTCCTGTACACGATTCTCGCAATCGCCAATGCACTCGCACCCATAGAACCCCTTCTCTCCACGTGTCGCCCAATCGCCTGAGCCCACGTGCCGCGCCCTGGTGGCGCTTCCCCAGTCAAACCTTGGTTCCACAAGTGATTGTCGAGAGATCGACTGGCACACCCGCACCCTGTCCGGTTAACCCTTAGCCCGACATTCCCGTGCCATTCCGCCCCTTTCGACTTTCCGTAAAAGGAGAGTGCCCGGTACCGCCGTGAGAGGCATGCAACTGTAAGGATGATACCTGAGATACATCAAACTCCCATATTTTTCCTTCCCCACTGTATTCCTTCCTTCAACCCGCGCAACAGAGAGGATGGCACGCCCGGTGGGATCCTCCCGCCTTCCATCTTTTTGCTGAAGAAAAGTCGGTGCCAACCCTGAAGCCCGGTGCCCTTTCCCTGTCCTTGCAGGAGAGGCAAAGGAGGGTACTTATGCGCGTTCTCCAGCAGCTTTCGATCCGCATTCCGATCATCGGGCCGCTCTTAACGACTGTCAGCGACCATCGCCTCCGCAGCACTCAATACTTTGGCAACTATGGCAGCCGTCACCTACGGTCCCAACGTCATCGCCACCCACGCCCGAGTGTGCTACTTGGCGACGCCAATCGCTTTCGGCAGTTTCACCCTGATTATCGGATCGCCCTACTTTCTGGGTGTGATCCCTGTGGCTGCTTCTCAGCTAACTCTAGTCTGTCCAGTGGCCCCTGCAGCCAACGCGCCATGCCCGTCTCCCGCTCCAGTGTCGCGTCCGAGTGCTGGGTGCCGGACTACCACTGCCAGCCCCTATAGGGCCCCTAGATCAACTCCGGTCTGGGTGAACATTAGCTCCCGACGCCAGCCCCGTCCGACCTCCAACATGGGCCCCGTGCCCCAAACTTCAGTCACCATCTCAACATCTTCCTCGGGTCCTAATCCCCGAGCCCCAGCCAAGCCGACACCCAACACAGGCTCCCTGCCTCGGGTCCACGGCTTCCCAGCATCTCCCTCGGGTCCTCAACCCCGAGCCACAGCCAAGCCGGCGCCCAACACGGGCTCCCTGCCCCGGGTCTATGGCTTCCCAGTATCTTCCTCAGGTCCTCAACCCCGAGCCGCAGCCAAGCCAGAACCCAACAGGGGCTCCCAGCCCCGGGTCCACGGCTTCTCAGCATCCGCCTCGGGTCTTCAACCCCGAGCCCCAGCAAAGCCAGCACCCAACAGGGGCTTTCAGTTCCGGGTTTACAGCTTCCTAGCATCTGCATTGGGTCTCCCATCCCGAATCCCAGCAAGGCCGCCACTCGACACGGGCTCCCATCCCCGAGTTCGTGGCTCCCCGGTAGTGCACTCGGAACCCCGGTCCCGAGCTCCAGTTAAGCCGGCTCTCCCCGTGGGTCTTCCACCAAGAGGGCAGCTCTCCTCAGCACCTTCCTCGGGCATTCCAACCCGAGCCCAGACTACGCCGGTGCCCACCACGGATCCTTGACCAAGGGGCGTCGACACCTCAGTACTGCCAACGGCGTCGCCTCCCGGTGCAAGAGTGTCATCTCGAGCATCGACAACACTCTTATCGGCACGGGCGAAGGCTTATACCCGAGTCACCCAACCATCGACTCCCGGCGTGGGTTACTTGCCCCAGGAACCGATCCCGACACCTCGGACTGATGGCTTCATGTTGCCGGTCGTTCCGGGCCATGTTTTCTCGATCTACCATCTTGGGGCGGAGTCTTCTTCAGCTCCTCAGAAGAAGCGTCGCTATGGCCGTAGAGGTAGGCGACTCGCTACTGCAACCAGCAACTCCGGCAAGACGGTCCTTATCGGCGACCTGCGGATCCGTCTCGATGGGGGTGAGCCAATTATACCCCAAGAACGGGCCGTCCCTACCATCCCCACTTCCAATCGTTTTGACCTCTTACGTCAAACACGAGAGGACGGGGCGAAGCTCAAAGGAGCGGGTTCCTCGGTTACAACCCGGGGGCACCCACTGCAGCTAGACACGTGGCCTCGCAAGATAACTCGTCGAAAAAATGGCGACAAGGGAGACCAACAATCAGACCTGAGAAGAATCTGGGTCACCTCGGAAGAAGCTTAAGCTGTTCGAAGGGCGCGGATCACCAACCCCCTGCGAACACTCAGACGCGGCATCAGACAGGATGCGGCTGGCCTTACAGTAGCATAGTCTGACGATGCCCAATCGTCCAATGTCCCACGCGCAAGCAAGCGAAGGCAAAGGCGAGCCCGTCCTCGGGCCATCCAGCAACCTGCCCAGGGTTCTCCTCCGACCAACATCGGGAATGAGCTCCCTCCGCAACGCATCTCGGTCCTTGACAGACTAGGGACGCCTGTTCGCCCTGAGCGGCATCCGCGAAGGAAGCGGATGGCCCAGTTCATCAATGATGCGGTTCGAGTGTTCGCGTGTTACACCACCGGACACCAGCCAGACACCCAGTCTGACGACTTGAACCAGCCTCTATCTCACTTTAGGAGGCCACGCCACCCGGCTCTGCCACCTCCTTCAACAGGTCATATCGGCACTTCTGCCGGACCGCAAGTGTCGGAACGCGCAGAAGTCGTCCCGGCAGAAGACCGCGACCCTCCTATCAATGTAGAGCCGGTCAACAACGACCCGCCTGCGAACGAGGTTCATGAAGTGACCCTCGACACCCTAATGAAGGAGAACCAGCATCTGAAGGCCCTCCTGCAGGACCTCCTCTAGGAGCGAGACCTTCACCCTCAACAACCTGCTAGGCCTCTGGCAGAGGCACCGGTATCCCCGGTGGCTCGCGATGCTGCCAACACCTCAGCGGCGATCGCCCGAACTCCGTTGGCAACTGGGTTTGGCACGCCCCCGGTTGAGGCTCAACCATGAGCCTCCAACACGCCAGTGCTAGAAAATCTCTTGGCACAATGCTAGATGATCGAGCAAAGCTCGCCCAGTATGGTGAAGGGACGGTCACGGTGGATCTCTACAGTGTACCCTACCCGCTTCACCACCAGTTGAAGAAGCTTCCTCCAGAATACTCCAAGCCCCCGAAGCTGCAAAAGTTCGATGGGCAGGGGTCACCACATGAACACTTGGCCTACTATGTCATGGCCATGGGTGACTTAACGTTGGATGAATCATATCTCCTCCGCTACTTTGCCACTTCGCTCACGGGAACGGCCTTCCAATGGTATTCCCACCTGAAGCCCAACTCAGTCATCGACTGGGCCGATCTCCAGAAGAAATTTCTCGACCGATTTCAAACGGCCGAGCGAAGGGTCTCCCTAGCTGAACTCTGCTCCCTTCGGCAGAAAAAGGGCGAGAGTGCCCTCGACTTCATAAAGAAGTGGCGAGACCTCAGCATGAGGTGCGTCAATCCACCCGTCCAGGAGGATGCTATTACTATATGTCGTCGAGGTCTGGTAGCCGAGGTCAGCGAAAAGCTTCTCGGCACTAATATCAAAGGCTTCGACCAGCTCAATTCGGCGGTCGCCGAGATAAAGATGTTCTTCGCCGACAACCCAAGCTATACAGCAACAAAGGGTAAACAAGCGCGAGAACGCCAGCCCGATAAGGAGGTGAATATCATAGAGTTCACCCCTACCGCTAAGGCCAGTAAAGCGGCCGAATCCAGTGGCTCTGACAGAAAGCCAGCGGACAAGCCGGCTGTTCCGTCCTTCTCGGAGCGCATGAAGACACCCTTCTCCTTCAAGAAGGAACATACGAAGATGCTCTTCAACCTCTGCATGGCTCAGAAGATTGTCGAACTGCCAGAAATCTGTAAGCCGGATAATGCTCTAAAGATCGACGATCCCAGTTATTGCCTGTACCATCGCATGCTGGGTCATTCAATTGAAGATTGCTACGTCTTCAAGACTAAGGCATAGAATCTGATCCGAGACGGCCTCGTCAAGATGAAGAGCGGACTCGTTGATCCCCCGCAGCCACATACGTGGGCCAGGCCAGCTAAAGCAGCATGCGTGGCTCACCCCTCGGCCAATGTCATCTGCATGATGGCCGCATTCTCTCTTTCTGATGACGAATCAGAGGAGCCCGACACCAATCGAAGGGAACGTTCGATCTGGTACCCGGGGTGGAGACCCTGGCACGATCAGAGACCTCTCTCCTTCCCCAGAGAGAGAACCAGGTGACTCTTTGATATCCTCGTTGAGACTGGGCAAATCATGGCCCGCGACTCGCCTCCTCGCTACACCCATTGGGATCGTAGTCACCCCCAGTATTTCCCCTTCCACGCCAGAATCTGTCACCCGATCGAGTCCTGTGAGGAAGTCCAATACCTCATCCAGGAACAGATCCAATGGGAGCAGATCGATGCAGAAGGGAACTCCATGTCGCTCGTCAGGCTTCGGCAAGCTGTCGAAGAGACCCTGAGCATCACCAGGGATGCACCAGAGCGGCCGGACTCTCCTTAAGAGAATGGGCACGGGCTGCCTTACCAGCATCCTCCGGAATGGCTCGAGTTCTGGACTGACAACCAAGAAGCGCTCGAGCGACTGCGAAGGCGTAGAGAGCAGGAGGCCAGTCAAGAGACGGAGCCGACCAACTTCTCGGTCAACGTCATCCATTCCCCTGCTCCTTCGGCCCTCGAGGGCTCCCAGACATCCACAGCTAGCCAGCCAACCCTAGCCACTTCGGCCGTGCAATGGCGGCCCTGGCGGGAGCTAAAGTCTCTCCCTTTTCCTGAAGAAGACACTGCCAGGCTCCTCCGGGTCCTCCTCGGCCGGGAGGATGTTTTAGTGGGAGAGACGATGACAGGCTCTGCAGCTCTTCCTGGTCCTCCTCCTGTCCTATCTCCGCCATCGACAGTCGCGGATAGGAAGGGAAAGCAAAAACATGGTGAGGCCCCACCTCAGCCTCGTGACACCTCCCCAGCGGAGGGGCCGTTCCGTCCTCTTCACCTACATGTTGACACATTTCGGAGTACAAATAAGACATCTTCGGAGTCTTCAGCGGCTTCGATTCAAGTGGTGGGCTCACCGCCACAAGGTTCCACCATTCCGTAAAGTCGGGATAACTACGCAGAGCGACAGTGTCCCGTGACACTGTCAGTGGCTCTCAGCATGGTTGCACAGGAAAGACTAAGGAGCAGGACGACCAGTGTCCCTCTCTATCCGCTTCTCAACAGAAGCCACCGCCACCGCGGCTAAGGCATCAAACCATGCATATGTCTTCCGACACCAGTCCCGATGCACCGACTCATCAGAAGACATCTCCACCCCCACCGCGGGTAAGGCAACAAACTGCGCACATGTCCCCCAACACCAGTCCCAACATACCGGCTCAGCGGAAGACATCTTCATTGCCACCATGGTTAAGGCATCAAACCACGGCCACGTCTTTGGACGCCAGTACCAGCCTACCGACTCCTCGTAGGCTCCCACTGCCACCGCGGGTATGGCACCAAACCACGAACACATCTTCGGACGCCAGTCCCAGCATTCCGGCATACCAGGAATTGCCGCTCGAGGTGATAGAGCAGGCGATTAATGCCACCTTCCAGATACAACAAGCGGAAGGCGCCTGGATCAAAATCCGGGCGAGGAAGAGTCATCGACCTCGCCCCACAAGGGCGTCAGCTCGGAGATGTCCTTACCAGGATTTGTCAACTCCGGCCCTGGCACCTCTCCCTCGTACTCCCTCGGAGACGGCTATCGCCAAGAGACAACAGAAAAATAGGAGGAAGAGCTTCAGACGACGGTGTTGACACCCGTTTTAGCCCACAAGTTATGTCATTTCTCTTATTCACCATTTTTGATGTCCCGAATTAGCCATTGTTTTGGAGCTTTCTCGGATGGATTTCAAGCCCATTTTTACCATTTCATATCCTTTGAGTCTTGGAGATCATGATTTCTTATAGCCCCGGAGCTTATCTTGTCAAATTCCGGCTTCCAAGTCGACTTTCGGCCCATTTAGGCCAGCTCCCCTCAAGTAATCGGCTCTCTCTCACTGTGCAGTCCTAAAAGTAGTTCTTTTTCACCCTATTCTTGTCCTCTTTTTAAAGAGTTGTCTTCATCAAAGTTGTTCCTCTTTCAAAGATCTACAATTTCTTCTTCTACACCGTTGGCCGGTTCTCCCCCGATTGTGAGTTATTCACGTTTTTCCGGCGTGCTGTGCTGTTCACCAACATCCCAGAATTTTTCTCTCTCTTCCAGCCCCATTTTCTCCATCTTCCAATCATTTCCTCAAATTTCTTTCTTCATGAAAGTTGTTCCTCTCTCAGTTATCTACAACTTCTATGTTTACCACTTTGTCTAGTTCTGCCCCGTTTGAGAGATATTCTTCAATTTCCAAAGTCGCGCGCAGTCTGCCCGGAATCGGCCTTCATCAATGTGAAGGTCTACTGTATATGCATTACTTCAATGTGACGGCCCTACATAGATGTGTTACTTCACATGTGACGGTCCTACAGTAGACCGTTACATCCAAACTTGTCCGAAATCGTCCCGTTCGACCTCCAGAGTGTGACGGACCTACCCTAGTCCGTTACATCACTCTGACGGTCCTACGATAGACCGTTACATGCACCAGAGAGTCCAATTCGTGTTGGACTCTGCTCCGTTTTTGTGCGCCGTGGCCCTCTTGAAGAGTCCATAACTTCTTGAATTCTTATCCAAATTGATCCCCATTTTTTCCTACTTCTAGCCCTTGGTATTATCTTGAATTTGGTTCATAGGAATCAAATTTTTATTGGCAATATCTCTTGGGATCTGGGTCGCAAGATCAGGATTTATGTTTCCTAGTTCAACTCAAACTCTGCAGATAAGGCTCCGGGGCTGCCTTCCAAAAGACATATCTTCTAGAATCCTCCTCTGAATTGATCCCCGTTTGTTCCTATCTCTTGTCCTTAGTATTATCTCGAGTTTGATCCAGAGAACTCGATTTATCTTGGACTCTATCTCCGGGAATCGTGATAAGAAGATGATGATTTTTTACAAAACTCTATAAAAACTGCCCAGTTCGCAGTCGCGACGGGGGGCTCTTTTCGGACGTGGGGCGAAGCCATGCTGCACTGCCGGCTCAATCCTTCGACCTTGGCTTGAAGAGGAAAGTATTAACTTTCAATTTCATCCTTCTGGGCTTGATTTCATGATCTCCACTCTTAGTTCTCTTCCTCTCAAAATCACAAATCATCACAGTTTCCTGCACTTTCTGCTACACATGCGTTTTTCTCCATTTTGCATCATTGATTTCTCTCTACTCTCTCAATCAAATCTCGTGATTTCAAATCTCATGCATGCACAACACACCCACCTATTATTTCCACCCTTCTACAGGGGTTAAAAACCCTCCCCCGGTGAGTTTGCCCTCAATTTCTACCTCTATTTTATCACTGCGGGATTGATACTACACATGCATGTTCTAATGGGTTTTTACCTTTGTGTTTCATCTTTGTTTTGCAGGAGAGCATGAATACAATGTGAGGCCCTCTTCCTCTAGCCGGCTGGAAGGAGAGGAGGTTTGAATCCACAAGTTCCCCGCACCCCGTTTCAAGCGCGATCAAGTCTTTAAGTTCCAAGGTACACGGCGCCGTTGCACTCCTTTCTTCATCCTTTCGGCGTTGTTAATCCTTGGTGGCGATCACGGTTAGTATTTCCATCCTTTCATCCCCCTTGTCTTTGATTCACATATTTATGCATGTATGTATTTAAAAAGGGGGCGGGATAGGAATCTAATCTAAAAAAACAAATCAACAGGCGGCTCAAGAAACATGCTGAACAAGCAGCCGCCCTGCAATTCCCGGCCAAGCCAACACCTCTCCAAAGGCTCCAACGGCTCATTGACGACCTGGAGGAATACGTTCCCCCTCGTCCTACCGGGGCTCTCCCACTCGATAGCTACATCCCGTGGGAAGAAATGCAGAAACGAGCCCGCCTCAGAAATTGGGTCCAAGAGATGATCCAAAAGCTCAAGAACGGCGAAAGACTCGTGATCCCTAATGAGCTCTCCTTGTGCTATAAAGACAAGGAGATTACCACAGAGCAGCTGGAAGAAATGCTTTGACACTGCACCTACAATATGGTGGCCATCCCACCTCCCGACAATATCAACGCTTCTCGGCGGGGCGAGCCAGTAGCCTCCCGTACAAGACAAAGGGCTAACGCCCCCATTGGACTACAGCCAGCTCCAAAACACACCAGCCGTGGCCGGGGTCTTAACCGGGGACGTGGTAGAGGCTGTGGGAGAATTCCTGAGCTACCCCTCTCTCCGTCCACCTTCGACCCGGAGCGAATTATCCTCTTTCGAGGAGAGGAACCGGCTCCCATTCCAGAAGTAGAAATTCGGGGCGGACCCGGTATCTTCGATCCTTCCAGCATCGACAAGGCTGTTACTAGTCTTCCATCCCCAGCGCCAGTACTGACTTCTGCAGCAAAGCAAGCGGGACCATCCGGCAAGGACGAGCCAGCCCGCCAGTCACCCCCAGAAGAGCCGTCATTGGCATCCCTATTCCAAGAGTCCACTGGCGATCAAGGCCAATCAGATCCCGGTGGTAAGGGCAAGGCAGTGCAACTTTCCGACGAGGAACAGCATGGCAGCCCACAGAAGGTTCAACCTGACATACTACCCTCTTTGGAGGATGCTCAAGCCCGAGCTGACCGGAAGGTCCTCCACCAAATGAAGCGCTTCCCCGCCAGCATTTCGATTTGGGAAGCCATCGCTTGGAGTAAGGATCTGAGGGAGACCCTTATCAAAATACTCCAAGAGCCAGAAGTTTATGAAGCGCATGCCGCGAAAATGAAGGCGGCTGCTGTTGGTACTCAAAATATGATCGTCGGTGACCAATCCATAAGGACGAATGACCCGGCCCACCGAAGTATGGAAGCCGATAAAGATCAACATATTGAAGACTTCTCAAGCTGCCAGAGCCTCGAGTCACTCCATGTGGACACGGGGACTTCACCTCAGGAGAGCCGAGACAAACTCGTCAACCAACCGGCAGTGCGACCAAGCCTGCCCAATGAACCGGCATCGACTTTGTCATGCCGCATACACTACACCCGTTGTCCGATCAAGGACGACGGTCTATCCGGTGGTTCCCCACCATATGAAGAGGTTCTCCCGAAGATGAAGGAGTTCCCTCGGCTCTCTGAGATGGAGGACCGAAAGCTCTGTCGGCAGAAGATCCCGATCACCCGGCACGGGTACGACCCTACCAAGATGGGCCCATTAGTGGCCGAATGATCACCCAGCTCAGGCGAAACTATCCCTGGTGTTACACCACCCCCTAAGGAGCTTTGGGCACGAGCCAGACCGAGCCAGCAGCACGAATCATAGAGCCAAAGGCCGTGTCAGCGAAAAGCCCGTATGATCAAATCAAAGCTATCTGGAGTCTCGAGAATGGCCGTATGTCAACCTGGGAGCTTCTACAAGACATCTCGTCGAAGTTTCGAGGAGCATTGGCAAGATAAATGTTCACGGTGACCCCCGGAATCATCCCCGGACTCATCAACTGGCTCGAAGCGCACGAGGAGCATTAGCCCGGCACGCCCTAAACCGGCGCACCCCTCACTTGATGCCCTCTATCCCGGCGCGCTGAACCCCATCAGGGCCTGGCTATTTCGGCGCGCAAAGACCCCATGAAGCCCTTCCCGACGCGCAGTTCTTCACGCCGTATGAGGCTTGGGGCTCGATCATGTATATATACAGATGGCTATTCGAAAGAAAACAAAGGGGGAGGAGAAGAGCTGAGAAGCAGAAAGAGGGGGCAGACAGAAGGTTAAGAAGAGTGTCTTTCAAGAGAGGCCTTCGGAGGGGAGAGAGAGCTTTCTTGGAAAAGGAGTTTCTGTCCGAGCGTCCTTCGACGGCCGTCTTCCTTTGTTCTAGTTGAAGTCCTCCGGAGCCGGAGAAGGAGAAGCGGGCCGATACTCTGTTTTGAGAACAGGTGGGCGCCGGCGTCTATCTCTCTCTGCTTTTCGTGAATTTTCCTCTTTCGGAGTCTCCGTCTACCAACTGTAAGCAAGAGAGGGGAGGGATGGCAATGATATGAGCCGGCCCCTCCCTTCCTCTGTGATTTCTTCTCTTTACTGTATTTTCCCCTGCGAATGATGAACGGCGACCGAGCAATGATGCCGGCGCCGGATTCTTAACGTGTAAATGAGTGGCCCATTCCTGTTTCTGGGATGGCAATGTGTATTTGAATGTCTGGACCAGCAGGTCGAATGAGTGATTTGAAACTTCTGTCTCCTTCTCTATCTACATCGATGTGTATGTTTAAGATCTTCCGTGCGTTTTCTCTGATCCTGGTTTCCCCGAAGCCCCGATCATGCCCCGAAGCACCGTGGGCTACAGAAACACCCCTCCCCGGGGTTTTCCCTTTCGACCGTGCTCATGTCTGATTTAAGGGTCTCCGCATACCCTCCGTGGACAGAGCTGCGCTTCTGCATATGCTTCTTTCTACCGTATTGTCAAGGGACTAACTCCCCTCGATTCCTCTCTTCCTGTTGCCCTGTGGCTCGCGAGGTGGGAGTCATTCTTGGGATTGCAAGATGCATCGACTTAACATTACGTCGTAACTGTTCGAGGATATGCCTCTATGTTTGGCTCGTCTCGCCTGTGCATTGATTACCCCTCTGCATTATAGTCATGTGAACCGTTCCGAGATTCCTTTATTTCGTCTTAATCGTCCGGGGAGGGGGACATTCCCCGTTACTTCACACAGCTGTTGGGCGATCGAGAACTCTACCCCTCAATGGTAGATGTTTCCCCATGGCCATAGTAGATAGCAACAGGGGTCTTAGCCTAACAGGCTTAGCCCCGACAATCTGAGACCCAATCGAGGCCGAGAGATGTATGCTCCTCGTAGGCCAGCCCTCGGAGCTTCACCCTCTTGGTGGTCGGTTCCTCCACGGGATGAGTCATAAGCTGTGGGTTGTCCACCCCTCGCAGGCTAGCCCTCGGGGTGATGCTCCCATCATCAATGATCTCATCTCTCTATCTTTCCCCTTACGGAGCCTTGGTGCCCCTCGTAGGCTAGTCCTCGGGGTATCCTATCCGATGGGGTTTGCTGGGTGCCTCCGTATAGACTGGCGGTTTAGGGGCCCGTCAAGCCAATGTCCTTGCTGCGGGACGAAGATTCCAACTGCCAGCCGACAGAGCTTGGCTGGCCTATATCCCTCCTGCCGGAGGTCGACAATCACCCCCCGTCCTATATCAAGAGCGGGGTCAGGAAGAGATGACCTACTTGGTCAGAAATTATTTCCGAGTCTTCGGCAATCCCTCACTCAGACAACAGCGACTGATGCAGACAGTCGCCATTGAGGAAGGTTACTGCCCATCAGCGACAGAAGAAGGAAATATGGAAGATAGAATGATGGTGTCGTCAGTCGACGGCAATGGATATAATGACGGCTTCGAGGTCGAAGCCGATGAAGCCTTCCCCGAGCAGGAAGAAAGAAGAGGAGTTTCTGTGTTCAAAAGGCTGACCTTTCCGCAGCAAGCCAGAAGGAGGGTCTATCAACAAAGGAGAAGGATGCAGGTTTTTACCTGCAACATGGCTGGCATATCCAGCCGATATGGGGAGCTTCCTGAAGACCCCCAAGAATTGGCTCAATTGGCCGCATGGCCGGGGCCAGCTACCCGCAGAACAGAAGCAACAAAAGAGCTTCTGATGATGGTTAGAGGGAAACAACCTCAGGTCTATCCCCACTGGGATGACAAGGCCCCCGTCTTGACCGCTAATGTGGTGACGGCTGAAGAAGAAGACGACGTCCTCCTCGACATCCTGCCTGAGGATACGTCCGGGGAGACAACAGAGGGTATCCCCACCACTATAGGCCCATCAGTTCTGATGCTGCTACAAAAATATCAACGGGAGATAGACTCTCTGAAGAAGCAGCTGATGGAAAAAACTGAACATTCATCAGCTTCTAAACCACCCGAAGTCTAGGGTGAGTCATCTCGGGGAGCGGCTCATCATGATGACCCTCCACCACTCTATACACTGTCCCAGCCATCAGAGCCAAGCATGGCGACAGCACAACAGCGGCCACCACAGTCTCAGCCGCTGCTACCTCCGGTGTTCCCTCAGGTGCACCCGACACCCCCGTTGCTGCGTCCTCCACAGGCGACCACCCTGGTCACCCCATACTTGCAGCCGGCACACTTCTATCCAGAATCGGTTGATCCCACAGTCGTGAACCGGATGATGGTGGAGAGGATGATCGAGCTGAAGCTCACAGAGAAAAGTGAAGGCGACTACGTCGCATTTGATGCCTATCGGGTACCCTACCCGCAACACCATGCGGCTAAACGACTTCCCCCGGGGGTCAACAAGCCGCCTAAGTTTGACAAATTCAACGGGAAAGGGTCCCCTAAAGAGCATATTGCATATTATATGACCGTTATGGGTGATCTGGCCACCGACGAGTCATATTTGCTGAAATTCTTCGGGTCCTCGCTGACAGGGCTCGCATTTGAATGGTACTCTAGCCTCCCGGCCGGGTCAATCAGTGATTGGCCGGATATGCAGAGAAACTTCAGAGAAAGATTCCATGTCACAGAGAGGGAGGTCACGGTGGCCAAACTCTACTCAACAAAACAAAGGGCAGACGAGACAGCCCTTGATTACATCAAGAGGTGGAGGAACCTCGGAATGAGATGCAAGTGGCCCCCGCATCAGGAGGACACGGTACAAATATGCAAACAAAACCTCAGGAGGGAGGTCCTGGAGAAGATGACTGGAATGGAAATACGGTCGTTCGACCGGCTGAATAATGTGGTGGCCGAAGTGGAGGCTTTCCTAGCCAAGCCTGTCCCGGCGTCAGCTGCCAGCACAGCCCAGAAAGGCAAGGCTGCGGAACGGCGCCCCACACCTAAAGAAGCGAATGCGCTTGATATCAAGGCGTTCGAACAGCAGAAGAAGAAAGGCAAGAAGGCGGCTCCCCCGCAACCTGCAAAAGCTCTAGATGATAAAGAAGGTCCTTCGCTGAGGGACAAAATGAAGAAAGCTTATTCCTTTCCAAAAGACAAGACCCGAGTCCTGTTCGACTGGGTAACAGAATACAGCATGGTCACTTTGCCCGAGCCAAGGAGGCCGGAGGACCTGAAAAGAAAAGACAGTCCAAGATTCTGCCCCTACCACCAGATGTTGGGACATCCAATCGAAGACTGTTATGTTTTCAAAGACATCATCGAAGGAATGGTAAAGAAGAATGAAATAGAGCTGGGAGAGTACAAAGTAGACCCTCCTCAGCCACATGAAGCCCCTCTCAGGAGAGCAGCGGTCAACATGATTTCCCTCTACCAGGCATTACCTGAGGAGATCTCTGAAGCAAGCACACGGAGCACCTACGAAATCCATTTCCTGGAGCCCGTGAAAGAACAACAGGGGTGGCAGCAGATCCCTGTGAAGCACAAGAAGAAGAGGGCACCCCGCCCAAAAGAGGGGGCACATATCCGTGGCATTACACCCCGGCCTGCTCCGCCAGTGGTAGCACCCGTATGGGTCACTCCACCTACAGCTGTCAGAATACATACACCTAATAGGAGGAGACAGACTCCGCTGCCAGTAATCAAGGAAACCAATCCTGGAGTCCTTCGACTGCAGCACCTGATTGAAGGGCTAGAGGAATATGTGCAGCCCGAATTGAAACCTTTGCTGGTACGGGACCACGTCCCATGGCAAGAGCTAGAACAACTCTCGCTCAAACAGGTGGAGGAAGCCGAAACAGCACCCCCTGAAGAAGGCAGCCTGTTCTGGGGGCAGGCACCCGCAGAAACCAAAAAGAAGAGAAAGCAAAAGAAGAAGAAAAGAAAGGCCGCTGGGGCCAATAAAACACAGGTTGTCTCCTGCAATACCCTGTCAGCACTCTTCAACCTACCCGGAGAAGAGGAAGAAGAAGAAATTTGCTTCACACCCCATGCTGGGGGAGGCAAAGCCGAGGCCGCAACTGCTGCGCATGCCACTCGGTCGGGCCGAAAATGGGGGCGCCAGCCACCACCCAATCACAACATCATGTTCAGAGGGGAGCAACCCTACAAGACACCTCCGCCGGAGGTTAAGGGAGTCCAAATCCCTCCTCCGTCGGGCCTATACAACAAAAGTGGGGGCAAGGCAGTCCCTTCATTCCTTGAATTTATGAAGATGTCAAAAGGGAAGCAGCCCTGCCAAGATGCTAACCCTACACCCGGGGCCATTCACCCGCAGCCAGCGCAATCTACTGAGGATGCGAATGCAGATGGAGCTTGCCCTACGGCAACTAATAAAGAAGACCCGACAGCCGGTGCCAGTCAAGAGGGTGCCGGGTCCGAGGAAGAGGAAGCAGGTCCGTCTGGACCCACAAATCAAAACCTCCCCAAGCCCAGATGGGCTGAAGAGATGAAGCTCTCCAATGTCCGGGCTGGGAGCCGAATAATGAAGTTGCTCAAAAAGCTCCCCGCTCGATTTACGATCTGGGAAATTCTCTCTTTGAGTGAAGAAACTCGACAGGCGATCATCACTGCTCTGCAGACGCCTGCTCATTTTGAAGCCTGCATAGCTGAGGCTATACCAGAAGCCAGTATGACCTTCTCTCCAGAAGACATGCTACTACCTACTGCCAGCCACAACAGGCCGCTATATATGAAAGGGCACCTGAATGGAAGAGAACTGAACCGGATCCTGGTCGATCCTGGTGCAGCAGTCAACATCCTGCCATACAGAATATACGAGAGGTACCACTTTAATGTGCATCTCGAGAAAGTCGGGGATATGCGTATCGCTGGCTTCAACCAAAAATGTGAAGTATCTATGGGAGTGGCAGAGTTCACGCTGACCCTGGCAGATTTCACTACAACAGGTACAGTTTCATGTCATTGACTCTCGCACCTCCTACAAAGCGCTGCTCGGCCGCCCATGGCTGCATGAAAATATGGTGGTGCCCTCCACGCTCCACCAATGCATCAAATACAGCCTCCAGGGGAAGGAGGAGAGGATATTTGCTGATATCCACCCATTCGAGGTGTTTGAATGTCATTTGGCGGACGCCAACCTATATACGGGGTCTCCCCGGAAGGTTTCTGAAGCTGAGGCCCCCGTAGGGGCGTCGAAGAATAGATCGGGTGACGGTTGGTATCCACCACCGCCGCGCGGATATGTCAAGCCGAAGGTGGTCTCCCACATCACAGCTTCTGGAGATGTCGGCAGGGTGACACCCCCAGCATTATACCCCAAAGCTAAGGAAGTGCAGGTCGATCGACAGCACGACCGCATCGGAGTCCCGGCCGGCCTCACCAAGCCAGTCTCCGGCCTCAACGACCCCACTGTCGAACCTTTCAAAACTTGGGAGGTGACACAGGAAGATGGGCCCAGCAGCTTGTTCTATACAGCTGAGGAGCATCCCACTCGGGAAGACACAGACTGCAGCCTCCCTGAAGATCTAGCCAACCCGCGGGTTCCTGTTCAAGGCCTGGCATTTACAACTGATCGAATGGCCAGGATGTTTCAGAATCAACACATCCCTCCCGATCAGTCTCAAAAGCGCAAAGAAGCTTTCCAGAAGATGTGGCATCCTGCAAATCTGGATAAGGAAATGAGACGTGTCTCTCAACATCCAGGGTTGGGCTTCACCCTGGAAGAATATTATTACAGTGGGCGGTACGAGGTGGATACTATCTCCGCCTTCTACCCTACTGAAGATAGCCCTCTGGGAGCAACCTTTGATGAGTATCCGGCGGAAGCCGAATATCTTGAACTGGCTCAGTCCGGAAATCAAGAAGTGGAAACCTCGGCCCCTTGCCGATGCTGGGAGCAGGTTCACCCTGAAGAAGCGGCCCTTCAAGCCGAATTTGATACGGCTAGCAGCAGCGAAGCCGAAGACAGTCAAGAAGCAGGAGTCTCTCCCTCCATAGAGGTCATACTAATGACAACTTCGACACCCTTTCTGCCAATCAGGGAGGCCTTAGTCAACTCCAATCAAGGGGATCCAGCTACCAGGGAAGAAAAAGCCACTTCTGCGGAAGATACAACTGTCCCAGAAGGTGAAACTTCCTCAACTTCTGCTGCAAAATCAGCATGCTATCCGAGCCTGGCAGTAAACAGTTACCAGCCCATCATGGCTGCAATCTCATCTGCAAACACCAAGGCTGCTCTCTCATCCTTGGAAGCTGCGACGGCAATGGATTTGCTAATAGAACAATCCACTCAGCCGCTGGCACAAGAAATCAAGAAACCTCAGGAAGCTCTGGCGATGTCTGACGAGGAAGTCGAGGTGCTCGACTCTCAAGATGGCATTCTAGACTTCGTTGACCTCCAACCGGCACCTCCGGAGATAGAAGACGGAGGCCAAGCCACAGTCGATGAACTAATAGAAGTCAACCTGGGAAATGAGAAGGACCCTAGGCCTACCTTCCTCAGCACCCAACTATCCCCAGAAGAACGAGAGCTGTACATTCAGCTACTGCTAGAATACCGGGATTGCTTCGCCTGGACTTACAAAGAGATGCCAGGTCTAAGCCCCGCTGTCTCGCAACATGAGTTGGCAATTAGCCCTGACGCCGAGCCGGTAAAGCAACCACCGCGGCGCATGAGGCCAGAGCTCATCACCCAAATTTGTGCTGAAGTCGACAAGCTCATTGACGTGGGATTTGTTGAAGAAAATCAGTACACCACGTGGCTGGCAAATATCATCCCCGTGAAAAAGAAGAATGGACAGATCCGGATATGTGTCGACTTCCGGGATCTAAATAAAGCCTGCCCCAAAGATGACTTCCCGGTGCCGATAACCGAGGTCATGATTGATGCTACAACCGGCCATGAGGCCCTATCATTCATGGACGGGTCTTCCGGCTACAATCAGATTTGGATTGCGGAGCATGACCGAGTCCATACTGCTTTCCGAACTCCTAAAGGCATTTATCATTACAAGAGAATGCCGTTCGGACTAAAGAATGCTGGCGCAACCTATCAGCGCGCAATGACCAAAATCTTTGATGAACTGCTCTACCACAAGGTCGAGTGCTACATAGATGACCTGGTGGTCAAAACCAGAAGAAAAGAAGATCATCTGCAAGACCTCCGGATTGTTTTTCAGAGGCTGAGGCAGCATGAGCTAAAAATGAACCCTATGAAATGTGCGTTCGGAGTGTCGAGCGGAAAATTCTTGGGCTTCATCGTCCGATATCGGGGAATCGAGATAGACCCCGCAAAGATCAAGGCGATTCAGGGGTTACCTCCGCCAAGGAACATCTCCGAGCTGAGATCACTACAGGGCCATTTGGCTTATATCCGGCGTTTCATTTCCAATTTGTCAGGGCGATGCCAGCCTTTTCACAAGTTGATGATGAAAGATGTCCCCTTTTATTGGGATGAAGATTGCCAGGCAGCCTTCGACAAGCTAAAAGACTACCTGAAAACTCCTCCAGTGTTGGGCGCACCGGTGAAAGGATGACCATTGATACTGTATATAGCAGCTACACATAATTCTCGGGGGGCAATGCTGGCCCAGAATAATGAAGAAGGGAAAGAACAAGCCCTCTATTACCTCAGTCGGAGACTGGTCAGAACTGAAGAGAAATATACTTATATTGAGAAGATCTGTCTGGCGCTGGTCTTCACAGTTAAAAAGCTCCGACACTATATGTTGTCGCATGAAATCAGCTTGGTATCCAAAGAGGATCCCCTGAAGTACATTATGTCTCAACCGGCACTCAAAGGCCGCCTGGGCAAATGGGCGGTAATCCTTATGGAGTTTGATATCTCCTACGTGCCGCGCAAGGCCGTCAAGGGCCAAGCTATTGCAGACTTCTTCGCTGAGCACCCAGTGCCCGGGGATTGCCCGTTGGAGCCGAGCTTCCTGAAGATGAAACCTTAGAAGCCGTGCAAGTACAGCCCTCCTTATGGCAACTATACTTTGATGGCGCTTCCAGAATTGACACCTCTGCCACCGGGTCAGCCAGGGTCAGAGCAGGAGCAGGCATAGTCCTGAAATCCCCAGAAGGAGAAGTGGTGCATACATCCTGTTCCATAAACAAGCAATGCACAAACAATGAAGCAGAATATGAAGCCCTGATAATCGGGTTGCAAATTGCTCTGTCCATGGGAATTCAGATGCTGGAAGCATTCGGAGACTCCATGCTAGTTATAAAACAGCTAGAAGGAGAGTTCGATGTACGAAAGCAAGAGCTCCTCCCCTATCACCAGTTGGCAACTCGCCTGATGTCAAAATTTTACTTCATCAGCATTAAGCACATCAATCGAGGCCGGAATGCTCAGGCAGACGCCCTCGCTAAGCTGGCCAGTTCATTGGCGGTCCCGCCAGACACAAGCCTGAATATAATAGTGATCAACCGCCGACAGGTCCCCAGCGTGACAGAGGTCCTGACCGACGAACAAGAGATGGAAGTAGCAGTCATCGAAGGGGTTCAGCAGCCCGATTGGCGAGAGCATCTCCTACGCTGGTTTCAACACCAGCAACTTCCAAAAGAAAAGGAACAGAGAATGAAGCTCCTGAGGATCAAGGATTCTTACGAGATGAGAAGCGGGACCTTGTTCCGAATTATGGCAGATGCCCGAAGGAAAGTCCTACTCCGTTGCTTGTCTTCAGCAGAAGCAGGACAGGTGATGCAGGAGGTCCATGCAGGATCAGCTGGAGCACACCAGGCTGGCCCGAAGATGAAAATTGAGATAAAGAAACTGGGTTACTATTGGCCCACTATATTTGACGATTGCTGCAGGTTTGCCAAAGCTTGTCAGAAGTGTCAAGAACATGCTAATGTGGCAAGGAGACCTCCAGTGCCATTGCATCCCACCCTACCAAGCTGGCCGTTTGCTCAGTGGGGCACGGACGTAGTAGGGCCGCTACCAGCATCTTCATCAGGGTGCAGATACATCTTAGCAGCTACGGACTACTTCTCCAGATGGGCGGAGGCAGTAGCACTAAGAGATGTGACGGGAGAACTAGTTGCAAGATTCTTCCGGCAGAATGTAATATTTCGGTTCGGGATCCCCAGCCGAATCATCTCTGATAATGGCAGTCACTTTAGGAACCAGAAGGTTTATCGGCTGGCCGACAAATACAAAATCGACTGGAGGACATCGTCCCCCTACAACCCTCAAGCCAATGGACTTGCAGAAGCCTTTAACAAGACTTTATGCACATTGCTGGCAAAGACTGTCAAGTCTAATAAAAAAGATTGGGAAGAAAAGATGTACGAAGCACTTTGGGCCTATCGTACTGTCTACAAGACCCCAACCGGCTGTTCCCCCTTCTCCCTTGTCTACGGGTCAGAAGCTGTGGTGCCAATTGAACTTGAAGTTCCTTCATTGCGAGTTGCCATCCAGCACGGACTAGTCAATGGTGAGCAGACCAATGCAGAAAGAAGATTGGAAGAGCTCGCTGAGCTCGAAGGAAAACGCCTCCGGGCGCAGCAAAACATCCAGCTCTACCAAGCTCGCATGGCCCGTGCTTTTGACAAGCTAGTCAAGGGTCGAGAATTCAAGAAAGGAGACCTGGTAATGGTCAAAAGAAAAGAAGTGATGGCCTCCAACCCCAAAGGGAAGCTGGTCGAAAACTGGGTCGGGCCGTATATCATCCGCCGAGTATATAAAGGGGGTGCCTACGTCCTTGTAGACCACAAAGGAGTCATTCAGTTCTCTCCCCTCAACGGAAAACACATTAAGCTGTATCATGCAGCGCAGCCGACATGTCCCGAGTGATCGGTCGAAGCTATCTTCTCCTTGGTTTAGTGGCACTCCGCCCTAACCGAGCTACCCTTCCCTTGGTTAGTGACATTTCGCCCTAGTCAAGCTACCTTTTCCTTGGTTTAGTGGCACTCCGCCCTAACCAAGCTACCTTCTCCTTGGTTTAGTGGCACTCCGTCCTAACCGAGCTACCCTTTCCTTGGTTTAGTGGCACTCCGCCCTAACCAAGCTACCCTTCCCTTGGTTAGTGGCATTCCGCCCTAACCAAGCTACCTTCTCCTTGGTTTAGTGGCACTTCGCCCTAACCGAGTTACCATTTCCTTGGTTTAGTGGCACTCTGCCCTAACCAAGCTACCTTCTCCTTGGTTTAGTGGCACTCCGCCCTAACTAAGCTACCTTTTCTTGGTTTAGTGGCACTCTACCCTGACCGAGCTACCTTTTCCTTGGTTTAGTGGCACTCCGCCCTAACCGAGCTACCCCTTTCTTGGTCTAGTGGCATTCCGCCCTAACCAAGCTACCTTCTCCTTGGTTAGTGGCATTTCGCCCTAGCCGAGCTACCCTCTCCTTGGTTTAGTGGCACTCTGCCCTAACCGAGCTACCCTTTCCTTGGTTTAGTGGCACTCCGCCCTAACCAAGCTACCTTCTCCTTAGCTTAGTGGCACTCCGCCCTAACTGAGCTACCTTTTCTTGGTTTAGTGGCACTCCGCCCTAACCGAGCTACCATCTCCTTGGTTGAGTGGTACTCCACCCTAACCAAGCTACCTTTTCCTTGGTGTAGTGGCACTCCGCCCTGACCGAGCTACCTCCCCTTGGTTTAGTGGCATTCCGCCCTGATCGAGCTACCCTTTCCTTGGTTTAGTGGAATTTCGCCCTAACCGAGCTACTTTTCCTTGGTTAGTGGCATTTCGCCCTAATCGAGCTACCTTCTCCTTGGTTTAGTGGCACTCCACCCTGACCGAGCTACCTCCCCTTGGTTTAGTGGCATTCACCCCTAACCAAGCTACCTTCTCCTTGGTTTAGTGGCACTCCGCCCTAACCAAGCTACCTTCTCCTTGGTTTAGTGGCACTCCGCCCTAACCAAGCTACCTTCCCTTGTCTAGTGACATTCCGCCCTAACCAAGCTACCTTCTCCTTGGTTTAGTGGCACTCCGCCCTAACCGAGCTACCCTTTCCTTGGTTTAGTGGCACTCCGCCCTAACCAAGCTACCTTTCCCTTGGTTAGTGGCACTCCGCCCTAACCAAGCTACCCTTTCCTTGGTTTAGTGGCACTCCGCCCTAACCAAGCTACCTTTCCTTGGTTTAGTGGCACTCCGCCCTAACCAAGCTACCTTCTCCTTGGTTTAGTGGCACTCCGCCCTAACGAGCTACCTTTCTTGGTTTAGTGGCACTCCGCCCTAACCGAGCTACCTTCTCCTTGGTTTAGTGGCACTCCGCCCTAACGAGCTACCTTCTCTTGGTTTAGTGGCTTCCCCTGATCGAGTTACCTTTCCCTGGTTTAGTGGCACTCCGCCCTAACTGAGCTACCCTTCCCTTGGTCCAGTGGCATTCCGCCCTGATCGAGCTACCTTCCTTGGTCTAGTGGCATTTGCCCTGATCAAGCTTCCAAAAGAATACGCGCACCGCCATTACGAGCCTTACGTTCGGATTGGCACGAAAGCCCTTCCTTGCGTTAGCATTATCTTCCCGCTAACGAATAAACCCAGTCGGCTGGAGACTTTGTGTTCTAGCTGGCATTCTCACATTGTTGCCACTACGGCCATCTACTGTCGACCAGGAGTCGAACATCACACTTCGACCTGCCACCCTATACATATCAAAAAAAAAGAAAGAAAAGAAAATGGGGTTAAAAATAGAGATACCCCGCCAGACTTGCTCCTATATTAGGAGACAGTGCAAAAATGGCTATAACCCAGCTGTGGCGAAAACCCGAAAGGGCGCCGCAGGCAAAATCGGGTACCCGCCACGTGAAAACCCGAAAGGGCGCGTGGGCAAAAGCAAGAGGGGGCTGGCTTCGGCGAAAACCCGAAAGGGCGCTTAAGTCAGTAAAGTGGTAATTTCCAAATTCCTCTTCTGTTCGCCACCTGATAAAACTCCACAAGGGACAACCCTCAAAAGTCCCACCGAAAATCCTTGAATAAACCCATGTTCGACCCTCGTCATCATCGGCGAGATCGGGCGATCTCTACCCTTCACTTGGACCTTACGTCCCTGTTGATAATCCCATCTTTGCTTCGGCATGTGACCCATGCTGATGAATAAACCCATGGTCGACCGTCGTCATCATCGGCGAGATCGGTCAATCCCTACCCCTAAGCTTGGACCTTCCGTCCTTGCTAATAAACCCACCTTTGTTTCGGCGATAACCTATGCTGGTTAATAAACATGTGTTTGACCCTCGTCATCATCGGCGAGATCGGTCGATCTTTACCCCTAACTCGAATCTTACATCCTTGTTAATAGACCATATCCTTTGCTTCGACATCTAGCCGGTGTCAACGAACCGAAGCAGGGTTCAATCCTTGTCATCATCGACAAGGTCTGTCAACATTTTCACGGTCCAGTTCTTCTGTATCCTATACAAATAAAAAAAGAAAAGAAAATGGGGTTAAAAATAGAGATACCCCGCCAGACTTGTTCCTATATCAGGACAAGTGCAAAAATGGCTATAACCCAGCTGTGGCGAAAACCCGAAAGGGCGTCGCAGGTAAAATCGGGTACCCCGCCGCGTGAAAACCCGAAAGGGCGCGCGGGCAAAAGCAAGAGGGGGCTGGCCTCGGCGAAAACCCGAAAGGGCGCTTAGGTCAGTAATGTGAATAAAAAAATTGAATGATGAATAGTGATGATTCATTCTCTGTCTGGAAGACCCCTTTCGAGGTCGAGGCGGAGTCTTCATCCGATATCCCGCCTATATACATCTATTGTCTACCCTTTTCGACCCTTGTCACCATCGGCAAGATCGGTCGCTACCCTTTTCAGGTTTTGTCACCATCGGCAAGACCGTCTACCCTTTTCGACCCTTGTCACCATCGGCAAGATCGGTCGCTACCCTTTTCGATTTTTGTCACCATCGACAAGACCGTCTACCCTTTTGGACCCTTGTCACCATCGGTAAGATCGGTCGCTACCCTATCCGGTTTTGTCACCATCGGCAAGACCGTCTACCCTTTTCGACCCTTGTCACCATCGGCAAGATCGGTCGCTACCCTTTTCGATTTTTGTCACCATTGGCAAGACCGTCTACCCTTTTGGACCCTTGTCACCATAGGCAAGATCGGTCGCTACCCTATCCGGTTTTGTCACCATCGGCAAGACCGTCTACCCTTTTCGACCCTTGTCACCATCGGCAAGACCGGTCACTACCCTACCCGGTTTTTGTCACCATCGACAATACCGTCTACCCTTTTCGACCCTTGTCACCATCGGCAAGCTCGGTTGCTACCCTTTTCGGTTTTTCTCACCATCGGCAAGACCGTCTATCCTTTTCGACCCTTGTCACCATCGGCAAGACCGGTCGCTACCCTTTTCGGTTTTTATCACCATCGGCAAGACCGTCTACCCTTTTCGACCCTTGTCACCAGGCAAGATCGGTCGCTACCCTATCCCATTCTTGCCATCCTCGGTAGGACCGCTTACCCATCAGTTTGGATATACCCTTTTGAGTCCACCGGACTCTCGGCTGGCATAGGCCGTTGTTAGTCTCGAGAAAAGTCACGGCGCGGTAGAGCGAACACCTCACCCCTTTGCTGAAGGCGTGAGCGCTCTCCTGCCCTAGTGACTCATACGCTCGGATTAGAAACAACGGGCGAATGGAAGAGAAAAGAGTAGTGACAAGATGGAGTCTTCATTCAAAAAGCATAATGGAGATTTTCCATTACTATGAAGTAAAAGGTACATGTTACATGGGCCATCCCCCAGAGTACATGAAGTGCGTCAAAAAGGGAGCAAATAAAAAAAAAGAGACTACGGCAGAGGGCGTCGGAAGATGTCCTCCAGCGCAGGAATACCCAGGGAAGGATGGCGGGTCAGTTCTTGCAATCGGAACTCGGTGGCCTCCAGCTCAGATAGCTTCTCCTCGAGGGAAGCAGCTTGTCCCTCGGCCATCTCTGTATCCTCCGCCTTCTGGACTCCCAGGCGATCTACTTCTTCAAGTTCAGCCTCTACCCTTGAAAGTTCGGCCTGCAATGCCGCCATCCGGGCTGTCAGGAAGCTTCGGCGTTGTAAAGAGGCCTTGGCTTCATCCCTCATCCTCGCCGCAGTCTCTTGCAGAGAAATGAGAGCTGCCCGGCTTTCAACACGCTCCAATGATATGGCCGCCAGCTGGTCAGCTGCTTCCCGGCCTAGAAATTCCCTCCTGTTTACATACTTCAGGAGCAGGATCACCCGTGGAGTCCAGTCGTCCATGGGACAACCAAAGGCCAACAGCGAGCGGGATAGATGCTCTATCAAGCCCCTTGGCTGAACATAGGTTAAATCCCTGCTGGCCGTTACGGTCTGCTGGAGGGTCCCCAGAAACTGCCACACAAAGTCACTTGAAGATTGAAGACCAAGTGGCGACGTCTCGGGCAGTTCAAATTCCACTTTGCTATCCACGGTAGCCCAGATGTCATCGGCCGTCCCGGAAGATGACGATAGCATGAGCTGCAGTCCACTGCTGTGAGGAACAAGCGCGCTGGCGGATACGGTGGCCGGAGCCTCAATAACAGCAATCTCTTTTCCTGTCCCCTGGGATGGAGGTGCAACAGAAACATCGAGAGCCGAAGACATCTGCTCTTCAATGATCTCTCCGGCTTCTATTTCAGGAAGACCATCTCTTTCCAGAGTTGATTGCTGTGCAGCCTCCATTGGCTGAGAATCCCCGGTTGCCGCCGAACTACCAACTTCCACAAGTGCTCCGGGTCCGACTGGAACCATTGCCGCTGCATAGTCCTTGGGGTATCGCAATGCGATAGGCCGCAGGACGGACGGAAGAATTGCATGGCCCGTTCCCAGAGCCGGGAGTGGTATCTGCACCGTCATGGTTGGCAGCGCCACCTCAGCCTGCATCAGAAATATATATACATTAAAAAAAAACAACGAGGCTGGAAGGAAGATAAAGAAGAACAGCAGACACCGACCCTGGGCAGGTCCTTACCTCAGCGGGTACTAAGCTCAAATCTTTAAGAGCAGCTCCCCCGGCACCGGCCTCTTCACTCTCAAGCGATAATGACGGCTCGGGACCGCCCCACGACAACCGGGCCGGGCTGAAAGTCAGATAATCACTTTCATAGGCCGAGGACGCCCCGGCGTCATCGGTCTCGAGATCAATCAGTGAGAGCTCCTCGTCACTGGAGCCGCCACCATAATCTACCTGCTCAGAGGAAGAGGACCCCTCTGCTCTCTCAGGACGCTCCGCCGTCGGAGCAGGAGCCTCGCCAGCAGGAGCATCACCCTCGGCGGGAACTTCCCCGGTGCTCTCCGCGCCAGGGGCAACAATAGATGATACCTCAAGAGCAGGTCCGCCCTGCCCCGAGGGGATCGCCTCCTCTATACCCTCCGAGCCCGGAAGCAATGACGGTTGTATATCAACTGCAATTTACGGCAAGAAGGGGTCAAGCTAGCTAAAGACATAAAGATTTGCGGTGCTATCACGATTAAACTATAGATTACCTTCCATCTCCTGCCTGGGTGTTGGAGAGGGCAGATCCCTTTCGACGGGAGCAGTAGGGACTCCCTCTGCCCCGTCCCTAGCCGCTACATCTACCGTCGCCTCCAGCCCGACGACCGCGGCGACTGTGTCAGCAACCGTCATCATGGGCTAGCCGAGGCAATCAAAACAAGCTAATGCACTTCGAAGAGAAAAGGAGCCTACCTTCAGCCTCTAGCCCTTGTGTGCGGGAAGCTTCAAACTCTTCAAAAGATACAACCGAAGGAAGGACGGTTGCCGACTCCTTCTCTGCAGCTTTCTTTCGGCGTGCCCGTGTCACCCGGGTCACCGCCGCTTTCGCCTTCCCGACGGCCTCTCTCAGCTGGGACCGAGTCCTCTTCCTCGAATCCCCAGGAGGCAGTGGCGTCGTGGTCGGAGCAGGCTCAGGAACTTCAAAATATGTTGGCTTTTGGGCCTTTATGATCAGTTCCCTAAAGTGCCGGGTCTCCTCCGAAGTCGGTCGGACTGCACATGCACAAAGGTGAGAATGACACACCACAATGAAAAGAAGAAGCTGGCCAAAAGGCCTGAAAGAAGAAATGAAACATACTTGCCGGTCCCGTATAAAAGGGGAAGAGAGGCCAATAAAATAGCGATGGCGTTTTGTCCCTCGAAGCCGCCTCGCGAATAAGCCAGCATAGATCTCCAATCTTTTCGCTCGGTTCGGCCAGCAGTGCCAGGTCCTCATGACCACGAGAGGATAGGAGATAATACAGGCTCAGATGGTCCAGCCCCCACCTGTCTGCATATTTGAAGAAAATCTGAAGAGGATGGTCCAGGATGGCTTCGCTCGGATCATCCACCGACAGGCCATGCGACCGAAGGAGTGCAAATAGCCAGGGAGTATTGTCGTACAAGGCATCCTGCCTGTCTTCCTTGCGAATGAAAGTCCGATAGGGATACAACCTATCCACCTCGGGACGCCAGTCGGCCACAGCCGTGATGGGCTCCTCTACCGGTAAAGGGAGTTGCTGGAGAATCACCCTCTCACTGCTTACCCGGCATAAACCCCGAAGGGTCTTCACATAATCATCCTTGTTGATCGGGGGCAGCTTCGGTTCAACTTTCGTCTTGCGGCTTTTCACAATCTTGCGGGCCTCCATATAGGCCTTCACTTCTGTATTGGTCCAAGACTTCAACTTCTTCAGATAAGAGGCTTCAATGTCAAGAACTGGCTCCGGCTGGGAAGCTAAAAACCTGTGCTCCGCCACAGCCCAGCACTCTCTCCGGGAGTTCCTGTAAAATCCCGTCCGCGCATTCCACCACTTGACGTACTCAGGCGTGACGCGAGGGAAGCGCGTAGGGGCGGGCACCCGAAAAGAAACGTCTTCACGACGATGGAAAAAGTCCCACCATATTCGGGCGTCATCATTTGAAACTTGCCCGGCCCTATGCCTGTTGGGCAATGCAAATTGTGAAGAGGAATGTGGAATCTGCTGGTCGTAGCCAAAGTTCCGGCTGAAGCGGAACGGGTAATACGGCTCCAACCACAGAATGCCGCTCTTGCGAAATACAAGGACACTAGGCCTGATGGCCAGTGCCCAATCAATCAACTCCGGCTCCAGAATAGGCTTGGTATATTTGGCCTTGGAAATCGGATGGATGTACTCCTCAGTCTCAAACAGCTTGCATTGCCTCGTCCTGTTCATCAGCGGGCTCGAATGGGTAGCTAAGCTCTAGAAATGAAGAACCCCAGGCGAATCCAGGGGAATGCGGGCCAATTTACCCCGAATGGCATAGAGTTGCTCCGCAAGTAAAGATGGCTCAGCACTCGCAAACTCTATCATACGCGGGACCAGAGGAACCGCTTGTAATGCCCAAGGAGCTGCCTCCGGAAACAGGGTGCCGACCCAAGCAATGGACCAACCGTCCGAAGGCTTCTGGGGAGACGTGTCTTGTGCAAGTCTCCCAACATCTTGTAAATGAGGCACAAAGCCACTGGGCAAAGGGACAGCTTGATGCCCCAAGCCATAAGACAGGCCGAGTAAATGGCCTCCGCCCTAATCACGCTCTCGTCACCTTGAGGAAGAGCGAACGAACAAAGCCAATAAACCAGATATGCAGCACAGTGAGTGACTGCATCAACACCAGTAGGGTTCGGGTTTTCTCCCTGCCCTCCTTTCGAAGAAGATGATGAAGCAGCCTGGCGTCGCACCCTCTTCTTCCGCTTCTGGGCCACGGGCGCTATTGGAGGAAAATCTTCATACTTATTCTTCCCCTGGAAGAAATATTGAAGCCAGGCGCCCATCCGCACTCTTCGCTTCTCGCCCGGCTTCCGAGCTTCCCTCGTGTCGTGCGATGAATGAAAGAGGGTGCGATACGCCTTCATCAGATACCGATAGGCGTAGCCCGCCAAATATCGACCGTCACCGTCGGTCTGGTCTTTCAACCAGTCAGGCCAGTAGACTTCTTCATACGGCTCCCCGTTAATGGGTAGGCCGCTGAGCTGCGATAGACTCCACAAGTCTAAAGAGGTCTGCCCCTCTGAAGTGTAGAAAGTGTTATATTCGGGGCAAAATACCTCGATCATCCCACAACACAGGCCCCGTGAGATTGGGTACCGGTACCTTGAAGCGTACACGCTGTGATATACGCCGGCCCTGGTCAGAAGAGGAGCGTAATGCTGCAGCACGTAGTCTGTGAACTCTACTGCTCCGGGCCTGAATGCATGAGCGTCTGTAACTTTCAGTTCAGCAAACCACCCCACCGATATCTGGTGCTTGAAGCGAACCACCAAGCAATCCAGCAATAACGATTCGTCTCTATATCCCCATCTCAACGGGGCAAGGAATAGACCAAAGATCGGTTTCTCCCGATCCACTCTGCCCGCGGAGTCATTCCACCGAGCGGGTACGAACTCGGGAGCTCTAGTCAGCAACCCGTCTGTCGGAGCCAGGTCTTGCAGCCCTAGCACAGCGCTCCATTTCCTGACCTCCCCGGTGAGATAGATGGGTCTTCCCCGCATCACACATTCGGCCAGGCTGTCTCTCTCCACCAGCAAGGCCTGCTCGACCTTCTGAACGGCGAACACATCCCTCTTCCCCTGAAGGTTGAAGCGTTGAAGAAGGGACATTAGGTGCTTGTCCTTGGGATAATCCCTCCTGGTCACGCCCTCTTTGTTATAATGAAAGGAGTCACCCCCGAGGATAAGGAGACGGCTAGTGTCCACAGTGTCTGTCTCTGAATCCGAAGACTCCGCAACTATGGCCACCCGGTCGTGCCCCCAGTCGAGGGAATTGACGTTCTCCCATGTCACTACGGCACGAGAAGAAGAGCTGGATGCCATGATAGCTGCAAAAAGAGGCATACCAAACAAAAGCAAAGTCAGAAAATGGCTAATCAAAGGCGAACTTCTGACAAAATTTCGGCAGAGTCTCCCCAGCACAGGGAATTGCCGAAGAAAAGCGGGAACGCGTCCACTGAGGAACGGTCCCTAAAAGGCAGCCATCGGCATTACACCGAGGCCAGAGGAACACCCGGGGGAATAGCTCCGAGGGCAAGCCCTGCTAGAAGCCTCCCGGGGTCCAAAGAATGGGTTTCGAAACCCAAATTGACAGCACCTCCACTCACCCGAAGGAAGAAATCGCCGCTCTCGGCGCCAAAGGGAGAGAAGAAAGGGAAGAGAGAGGAAGAGTTGGTGCGAATGAAGGGCAATGAAGAAAAAACAAAGAGGAGAGAAGATAAATAGGGGGAGTCCCCCATCGCTAAATCGGCGCGCTATTTAGCGCGCCGGATTAACAACCCTTTAAGCGAAAGGCGCGCCGGTAAAAGGCGCGCCGGGTCAAAGCATGAACGACAACGGCCGCGCCGAATTAAAAGCCCAAGGGTCACAGGCCACGCCGTATTAACATCTAAACAGTGCCGGGTTAACGCCCGTGCCGAATTAAGGGCCATCCCAGGCGCCCGCCAATCAAAGAAGGGGTCAGTCCGGATGAAATTCATCCATCGGCCTTGCTGCACTCGTGCCTTGCTCGCAACACCCACATCTGGGGGGCATTTGTTGGCACTCAAAATATGATCGTCGGTGACCAATCCATAAGGACGAATGACCCGGTCCACCGAAGTACAGAAGCCGATAAAGATCAACATATTGAAGACTTCTCAAGCTGCCAGAGCCTCGAGTCACTCCATGTGGACACGGGGACTTCACCTCAGGAGAGCCGAGACAAACTCGTCAACCAATCGGCAGTGTGACCAAGCCTACCCAATGAACCGACATCGACTTTGTCATGCCGCATACACTACACCCGTTGTCCGATCAAGGATGACGGTCTATCCGGTGGTTCCCCACCATATGAAGAGGTTCTCCCGAAGATGAAGGAGTTCCCCCGGCTCTCCAAGACGGAGGACCGAAAGCTCTGTCGGCAGAAGATCCCGATCACCCGGCACGGGTACGGCCCTGCCAAGATGGGCCCATTAGTGGCCGAATGATCACCCGGCTCAGGCGGAACTATCCCTGGTGTTACACCACCCCCTAAGGAGCTTTGGGCACGAGCCAGACCGAGCCAGCAGCACGAATCATAGAGCCGAAGGTCGTGTCAGCGGAAAGCCCGTATGATCAAATCAAAGCTATCTGGAGTCTCGAGAATGGCCGTACGTCAACCTGGGAGCTTCTACAAGACATCTCGTCAAAGTTTCGAGGAGCATTGGCAAGATAAATGTTCACGGTGACCCCCGGAATCATCCCCGGACTCATCAACTGGCTCGAAGCGCACGAGGAGCATTAGCCCGGCGCGCCCTAAACTGGTGCGCCCCTCACTTGATGCCCTCTATCCCGGCGCGCTGAACCCCATCCATGGCCTGGCTATTCCGACGCGCAAAGACCCATGAAGCCCTTCCCGGCGCGTAGTTCTTCACGCCGTATGAGGCTTGGGGCTCGATCATGTATATATACAGATGGCTATTCGAAAGAAAACAAAGAGGGAGGAGAAGAGCTGAGAAGCAGAAAGATGGGGCAGACAGAAGGTTAAGAAGAGTGTCTTTCGAGAGAGGCCTTCGGAGGGGAGAGATAGCTTTCTTGGAAAAGGAGTTTCTGTCCGAGCGTCCTTTGACGGTTGTCTTCCTCTGTTCTGGTTGAAGTCCTCCGGAGCCGGAGAAGGAGAAGTAGGCCGATACTCTGTTTTGAGAACAGGTGGGCGCCGACGTCTATCTCTCTCTACTTTTCATGAATTTTCCTCTTTCGGAGTCTCCGTCTACCAACTGTAAGCAAGAGAGGGGAGGGATGGCAATGATATGAGCCGACCCCTCCCTTCCTATGTGATTTCTTCTCTTTACTGTATTTTCCCCTGCGAATGATGAACGGCGACCGAGCAATGATGCCGGCGCCGGATTCTTAACGTGTAAATGAGTGGCCCATTCCTGTTTCTGGGATGGCAATGTGTATTTGAATGTCTGGACCAGCAGGTCGAATGAGTGATTTGAAACTTCTGTCTCCTTCTCTATCTACATCGATGTGTATGTTTAAGATCTTCCGTGCGTTTTCTCTGATCCTGGTTTCCCCGAAGCCCCGATCATGCCCCGAAGCACCGTGGGCTACAAAAACACCCCTCCCCGGGGTTTTCCCTTTCGACCGTGCTCGTGTCTGATTTAAGGGTCTCCGCATACCCTCCGTGGACAGAGCTGCGCTTCTGCGTATGCTTCTTTCTACCGTATTGTCAAGGACTAACTCCCCTCGATTCCTCTCTTCCTGTTGCCCTGTGGCTCGCGAGGTGGGAGTCGTTCTTGGGATTGCAAGATGCATCGACTTAACATTGCGCCGTAACTGTTCGAGCATATGCCTCTATGTTTGGCTCGTCTCGCCTGTGCATTGATTACCCCTCTGCATTATAGTCATGTGAACGTTCCGAGATTCCTTTATTTCGTCTTAATCGTCCGGGGAGGGGGACATTCCCCGTTACTTCACACAGCTGCTGGGCGATCGAGAACTCTACCCCTCAATGGTAGATGTTTCCCCAAGGCCATAGCAGATAGCAACAGGGGTCTTAGCGAGACCCAATCGAGGCCGAGAGATGTATGCTCCTCGTAGGCCAGCCCTCGGAGCTTCACCCTCTTGGTGGTCGGTTCCTCCATGGGATGAGTCATAAGCCGTGGGTTGTCCACCCCTCGCAGGCTAGCCCTCGGGGTGATGCTCCCATCATCAATGACCTCATCTCTCTATCTTTCCCCTTACGGAGCCTTGGTGCCCCTCGTAGGCTAGTCGTCGGGGTATCCTATCCGATGGGGTTTGCTGGGTGCCTCCGTGTACATCGGCGGTTTAGGGGCTTGTTCCACAGGTGGGCATGACCCCGCTTCTCCCCTGTAACTCTTCAAGTTCAGGGGAGATGCTGTCCAATTTTGGACAGATTAAGATTGAATAAGCCTTAATGAAACGCTCGTTCTGGACCTAAGTACGTCAGTGCTTGAGTATGAACCTCGCACTGACTTGCTCCCTCATTCCTAGAAGGCCATGGGCTCCAATTAAACAATCAATTGGCCTAAACAACTCTATAATGTTCTATGGGAGTTTAATAAACTTGAAAAAGTTCAAAAATTAACAAAAATAGGGTTAATACGGCGCGGTCTTAACCGGCGCGCCTTAAACCGGCGCAGTACCCCCCCGCGCCGGGTTAACCCCACACTCATAATCAAAATTTTTTTCCTTGCGACTTTTCGGCGCACCCCAAACCGGCGCGCCCCATCCTCTTGCGCGCCGTTTTAGCCGGTTATGGGGCCGCGTCGTATTAGCCATCCATACTGATGTTTTATCGTGCCGTATGAGTTACCTCTCGCATGGTTGCGCCGGTTTTGAAGCATGTTGCCGTTTAAATCGCTCATTTGCCCCAAGGCAATTCTCGTCCCTCGGGGTCGATGCCAACAAGCCATAGCTGGTAATAAATTGAATAAAAGAAGGGCCTAGCGAGCCCGAACTATATTATTATCATATCTTTATTACTATGTCCGTTAGCACTTTACTTTCGCTATCACACTTGTGTTGCCTTCCTTCTTCTCGATGGGGAGTAATAAACGTGGTTGATCACCATTTGCTTCCACAATTCCGTTATCATGCTTAATATAGTTATGAACGTCATGTGTGCATCCATGCATACATCCTTGAGTAGATCAAATGGCTTTGACAGAAAAGTCGAATTACGTCTGGTCAGAAGTCTTCGCTGTGCGCGACGGTGGTCTTCGGACCTACGTCCTCCGCCACGTACCGAGGATCCATAATTCCATGAACCATGCATCTTCTGCACGACAAACATATGTGTCCTGCATGTCTTCGTCATGATCATCATGTAGCTTTTTTTTTATCCGGATTCGACAGCCCGCTATCTCGGTAATTAATCAAAGGTGTTCCCTCCTCGTGGGGGATGTAATTAACACCATAGCCTTTATGGTATGGCGGACTGCTGGTCCCGACCGAACCTCACATTCGCCCGACACGGGTCAGAATGAGCGCATCATAAAATTGTCACTCATGTGACTGGCATGCCCGCATCGTCAATTAGTCAGTTAATTACCAGTTAGTTAATTGGTTGATCGACACATGAAATAAGACATGTATACATGTACATATGTACATATATATACATGAAATAAAACAATAAGATGGTCGGATAAAACCCATCGCAAACAACTGCCTATGGAGTCTTCGCAGCCACCATCACCTTTACGGAGAAAGACATGCTGCTGTCCCCTCCGTGCCATAATCATCCTCTTTATATGAAGGGGAAGATCAACGGGCATGATGTGAACCGGATCCTAGTGGACGTTGTTGCCGCTGTTAACATCATGCCGCTCAAGACATTCAAGTCTCTATATCTGACCCCATACCTCCAGAAGGTCCAGGCGGTCAAGATATCCGGCTTCAACCAGAACACCGAGGACGTCCTCGGCCGGGTAGACGTCGATCTGGTGCTCGATGATTTTGCCTCCAAGGCAACATTCTACATCATCGACTCCAACACGTCTTATAAGATGCTGTTGGGCAGACCCTGGCTTCATGAAAATTGGGTCGTCCCGTCGACTCTCCACCAATGCATCAAATATGCCAAGGATGGAGAACAACATAAGGTCTTTGTAGACCTGTCGCCGTTTACACCAGCAGAATGCAACCTAGCCGACGTTGCGCTCTACTTCAAGGGGATTAGTCCGTACCCCGTGATCAAGAGCAAAAGCAAGCGAACGAGGCCAATATGGCGCGCCCTTCATCGACGCGCCCCTTAACCCGTCGCCACCAATTCCGGAGTGCAAAAGCTTTGCAGGAGCTTCTTCCCCGGCGCCATCAAATCTGGCGCGCAAAGAAGCTTGGAGGGCCCTTCCCGGCGCGCCATTCTCCACGCCGTAATAGCCTCCGTCTATATATATTCAAGTGGTTCGACCAAGCAGAAGGGAGAACACGAGGAGACGGCCAGAGAGAGCAGTCAATCACCTGAGAGGGGGAAGCTTGGGGAAGAAGTAGGGGTTTTTCTGAGAGGGAGCCTCGGAGATCCACCGTCCTTCCCGTCCGTCTGCCCGAAGAAGCCCGGAGCCGGAGAAGAGGGTTCTTCTTCTGATACTCTGTTTCTGCTGAGAAAGGATTAGGTGGGTGGCAAGGCCTCCTTCTGTTTTCTTTTCCCTTCTCTCTGTAAAGCTTTTCCCTCCGTGGATCTTGTAACAAGCCGAGCGATGATATGAGCTCACATCCCCCTTCGTCTCTCCATTCAGTTTAGCCTTTGGCCTTTTAACATCGAGATGTAATGTAATCGGTCTTGTGCAACAACGCCAAGCCGTATCTATATATGTGATCTCGTTTGACTATTGCACCTTGTGACGAGCTTTGGGTCTGAATAAGAGCGTTGGTATGTGTTTGAGTTCCTTCTTCTTTCTCTGGTTGCATCCAAGCTCCGCCGTCTGTGTGTTTCTATTTGGTTTTTCCTCATTGACGCCGAACACGCCCCGGTCTTTCTCAGGGCAACATTAATGCAATATTCCCCTCTCCCCGGGGTCCTCTTCGAAGGAATGTCTATATCGAGCTTCCTCCGTGTTTATCGTAGGTTCTATTACCAGAGACGTGTGCATATATCCATCTCTGGCTACCCCTGGTACTACCCCCCCCCCCCATGGTTCATCTGTTCATAATGATGAACTAGAGAGAACGTGGACGTCCCTATAACTTGGGCGCAGGGTCTTTTGGTATGATCGTTTTCCCTTATGCCACCTACTGGCTATTCGAGGATTTGCCCCTTATAATCTCCGTCTGCATACTGACCCGCTCACCCCTCTGCTAACATGCTAATCATCTACCCTTCCTTATTAGATGCAATTAACAATGGTCAGACTCTTGGCCGAGTGTGTTATGTACATGCATTGTATGTGAGTGTTTCTCGAAGAATTCATTGACCGGGGAGGGGGAACATTCCCCATTGATGTTTTCAGACCACCACTAAGCCTAAAAGGGCATGTCCTTCAATGATGTGCATCTCTGCAGGCAACCGGATGGGGAATAACAACAGGGTTCATAACCCGATATCAAACCCACTACCCTCAAGGGAATTAGTGGTGGCCGTGGGTCGTGTGCCCCTCGTAGGCTATCCCTCGGGGTTTCCTTCCCTACCGGTCGTCCCTTTAGATCGTGATTTGACCAAGGGTCGTGTGCCCCTTTTAGGCTAGCCCTCGGGGTTTTTCTTCCCTTATTGGTCATCTCATCTGATCACATTTTAACCCACGGAGCCATGGTGCCCCTAGTAGGCTAGTCCTCGGGGTTTCCTATCCGCCTGGGGTCCGCTGGCCGCCGTTGTGCCGTCCGGCTTGTTATGGGCTTACTCCACACGTGAGTATGACCCCGCTTCTCCCCTGCAATCCTTTAGGGATGGGGGAGATACTGCCCAACTTTCGCCAGGCTTTGAACACTAAGTTACCCTGATGATTTGGACTTAATAAAACATGTGCTTTTAAACAATGAACCTCCATGCTTGAGTATGAACCTCGCACGAGCTCATGACTCTGCTTCTGGAGCGCCTGGGGCTCCAGTTCGATAATTAATTTACTCAATTAACACCAAATAGGCTAATAAACAACTCTGGAACTCAAACAGGTTGAAAATAACAAGAAAATAGCCTAATCCGGCACACCCTAATACGGCGCGGTACCCGCCCGCGCCGGATTAATATTAGACTCAAAATTTCATGTTTTCAAATGGACCTATTCCGACGCGCCCTATTCCGGCGCGCCCCAAGCCACCCACGCCGGTTTAGCCCATTCATTCCATACCGCGCCGTTTTAGCGCTTTACCTACGCTTGGCCGCGCCGTTTTAACCCCTATACCCACGCTTGGCCGCGCCGTTTTAGCTCTTTTACCTACGTCTCTCCGCGCTGCTTTAAGGTGATTTCTTTCCCGTCGTTTTAAGGTGATTTCTGTCACGCTGTATTAAATGATCACTCTCCGAGTTAATATTAAACCGCCTTAATGGCGAACACTGTCCCGATTTGGATAACCCATGGGCACATGGAAACCCCTTGTAGGCTAGCCCTCGGGAACCCTCCATTTGGGTGTTTATCGGATTTACGATTACAGGCCCGTGGAACATCGGTACCCCTCGTAGGCTCGCCCTCGGGGTCTCCGTCCATCTGGGTCCGTCGGTCGCCATGTTTGGCCTCTCGGTATTTAGGAGTCCGTCATCAAGGGTGGACCTCTGCTTATCCCCGTAACCCTCCGGGTCTAGGGGAGATGCTACCGGATCTTTACCAGGACATTTGCAAGACCGGGAATAAAACAAAGTGAAATGAATAAAAAAATGATGAAATAACAATAATAATGATAATAAAATGAACAAGCAATAACTAAAAAAATAAAAAATATATAATAATATTAAAAGTAACAATAACAAATAATAAAACAAACAGAATAAAACAAAATAAAACAAAATAAACAAAATAAACAAAATCCCACCGTTACCCGACGCGGCCTAAACCGGCATGATACCCCCCACGTCGAATTAACACCATACTCAAAATTGTTAAAATCTCAATTATAGTTACTCGGCTCACTCACACATATGCGCGCCATTTTAACCACGAAAAAGCCCCGCCGTTTTAACCACAAAAAGGCCCCGCCGTATTAACAAAAAAGGGACACAACAAACCCAAGAGGCGCGCCACTTCTAAACTCATCTGTCATCGCGCCGGATCAACTCTGCCCACCGCGCCGTTTAATTATCACTGGCACAATACACATTTTGAATCGGCGCCACCCCATTCCCCTTAAAAGAAAAAAAAGGAGAAAGTAAAACAAAGCAAACCCATCATCGCGCCCACCACGAGGCTCCCGCGCCGTTTCCACGCTCCATACACTAACACCCTTATTAACACACAAATGTATCACTTGAACAAATGCATTGTCACGTTGTCTTGAACCCACGAAACACTCACGTGCACACAGTGATATGGCATGCATAACACGCTAACCCACCCCACTAATACCATTAACACTAACCTCTTGCATACGTCCAAAACCCCACCTAACCCCTCATTATATATGTACATATATATCAAACTAAAACCAACAAAAAAAAATGATTCAGGAAAACAATTGTTCTCATGTACAAACTTTTCATGTGCAATTAATAATATATATATATATAATATATATATATATATATATAAACCTAAAATAATAAAATGAGAGAATGATAATGAAATGAAATAAAAGATGAGTGAAAGGAGGAAAATAAACAATAAAATGAACAACATGCTCTCACTTAAAAAAATGGAGAAATAAAAATGATTAAAATAAAATAAACAAATAATAATAATAAGATATAAAAAGGGTAAAAGTGGGAAATAAAAAAAAACACAATAAACAAATAATGGTTGAATAGAAATGATAATAATGATAATAATAATAATAAAGGAATAAAGAGTGCTAAATAAATAACAAAAAATAATAATACGAATAACAACAATAAAAATATTAAATGAATAATAAACAAACAAATGATGAATAAATAAATACCAAATAAATGCCAATAAAAGAAATAAAAATGCATGCATCTGATATAAAAATAATAATAAAATAAAATAAAAGAAATAAATAAATAATAAAAAGTACATTCATACATTTAAAAATAATGACAAGAATAAATAAAGAATAACGAACATGATCGTGTCCACTCCGGAGCTCTCACCTCCTCTAGACCCCCGTGCATGGGAATATTGACAACCCCCGCCTGACAGGTCGTGTCTGCACCTCAGGATTAATCCCATTATGGCCACGGCATGACCTTGTCCTGGGCCGATAAGCCATTGAATATTAATTCGTCTCGACCGGGTTTTAACCGCATCCCCTTCATTTCTCAAATATCAAATTTGCCATACCCTGGCATACATTGTCCCGATGATACACGAGTCTGCCCGAATACGGTCATACTCGGCCCACCTTATGGGCCCATATGTATGCATCGTAACGCTATGTGCAGTCTCAAAATAAAAAGGCAACGACTAATCGACAGCCCTACGAGTGACATGGACTGTCAAAGTCTTCCCTAAATTTACAAATGAATGACCAAATAAACAATAAACAATAAACAATAAAACTAAATATTGCCACCTTGCACGGTTACATGATCCAACTCTCCGGTATATCGAATGGTGATTAGTTGAAAATCGGGTTACTCCCGGTCGGAGGCTTTCACTATGCGTGATGATGGTCCTCGGACCCAGGTTCTCCGCCCTGTACCGGGAGCCGGCCTAATAAACAAATACTACCATATTGTGTGCTTGCTTGCAATCACATCTTTTACATATTCTACGGGCCCCATGGCCTCTCTATTGTGGCAATTAATCAAGGGTTTTCTCTCTTCTAGAGAGATGTAATTAACGCCGTAGCCTTTATGGTACGGCAGGTTTTGGATCCTGACACGATTACCTATAATTATCTGGTTAGTCAGACGGTGCGCATAATAAATTTGTCACTCAGTGACTGGCACGCCCCATACAAATAAAACTTTAATAAATAAACCAAATAAACCCATAATATATATACATATATATATTTTAATAATAAAAATCCATCTCCCACAAGTTGGCACGCCCGGTGAGACTTAACCTCCCTTCATCTCTTCGCCAAAATAGAGGAACCATGGGGCCCCCTCCCAACTACCTCAAATGCTAATTGTTCATTCGTCTTGTTTCTCCTCTTTTTAGGTTGAAGTGATGGCGAGCGGACTGTCTGGAGTTATTTTCGGTCCCCAAATCATGGCCGACCATGCATCATACGGCTACCTTGCCGTACCTGCTACCTTCGGCAACTTTCCCCCGGTCGCTGGCTTCCCCAACTTCTTGGGAGTTGCATTCGCGGATCTCCTAGATGTGGAGAGTTCTGGACCTGCGGAGCTGAAGAACAACAAAGTTGCGGCCCGCCGAAGTGAGGGCCAAATTAACGAAACTCTACTGAAAACTCTGGTGATCGTGAGCTGCCACGTCCACCATACTGTTTGCCCAACTGCGGCACATGAGAAGAAGCTGGCTGGAGGTAACAAGAAGAGCTCCAGAGGAAGAATTACTGCTGATCCTCGGAGCCAACTTTCAACCTCTGGGAAGTCCGTGTTGATCGGGGGCATCCGAGTCTACTTCAATGGTCGCGGTGCCGAAGTTCTGCCAGATCGGATCATCCCGACTGTGCCTACTCACAACACCTTCCAAGTGCTAGCAAGCCGAAGGGTGAATTTTAATGATAACAAGCAAGGGAGGCAAACCCCGAAACTGCTAAAGTTCAGACAAGTCTGGGTTCCCAAGAAGACCCGAAACACTACACCGGCTTCGCAGAATTTCAACAATTCTATTGATGTCCTCAAAAGAGGGGGCAAAAGGGCTGCGCGTGCAGAAGATACCATGGTTGTGATCTCTTCACCCACCATCAGGGTCTCCGCAAGACAAGCCCATACCTCCAAATTATCAGGGAATTCTGATCAAGTGGCCAAACTGACACGGCTTTCATACATGCCGTCAGCCCAAATCCAAGTGCTGCCTTCTGCCATCTCTACAGAATGCCACCGGGAAGACACAGTAAGGATGGTCCGGGAATATTTCCATGGCTTTGGAGGTCCCATCATGGGTTGGCAATGGTCGCTTCAAGTCATCAGGGCCGAAGAGGAAGAAAAAGATAAGATGGCACCGGTTGAGGTGAATGAAGAGGGGAGGCGAGCCAAAACTAGAAGCCTTGAAAGGCCTCCACAAAATGAAAAGATGAAGGGAGCTTCTATATATGAAGAGCCGACTTTCTCCCGTTAGGCCCGAGGGGGAGTTAGAAAGCACAAAAGACAAGAAGACAAGAAGAGCCGGCTGAGATTGCTGGAAGAAAAGACCCGATGACAAGACGGGACAAAGCTGAGGCTGAGCTACTGCAAGCCACAAAGGACAAGCATGTTGCTATGGAGACCTCGCTACCGCCGCGACCACGGTGGTGGCATCTGAAGAAGAAGGAGTACTTCCGTCTCCTCCAATTGAGTGTGCTTCCAATAATAAACTCGAAGACATCAGTAATAAAATAGCCACAGACCCCGCCATCCTGATGTTGCTGTGAGGATACAAGCGGGAGATAAAATTGCTGAAGAGAAAATTAAACGAAAAGACTGGGCACGCTATGGTGTCCGAGCAACTGGGGGCACAAAATGGGCCATCACAGGAAGGTTTTAACCCCCGGGGCGCTCCTTCACCGGTCATTCTACAAACTACTGATCAAAACTGGGCCACTCCCCATCATTATTCTCAATGGCTTCAGCCAGCACGGATAATGCCTCCCCAAATGCAACAACTGGCTCCCCTGTTAGAGCCTTTGCCATCCAATGCTATGACTTCGGCCGCATTATCGATGTAGCCCGCCCACCTCTACCCTCAGCCAACAGATCCAGTTATGATGAACAAGTTGATGGTAGAGCAGATGATTGAGGCAAGGTTGGCAAAGAGGGGTGGTGATGGTTACGCCCCCTTTGACCTATATGAAGTGCCATATCCAGCATACCATGCTGCCAAAAGATTGCCACCCGGCGTCAATAAACTCCCAAAATTTGACAAATACAACGGGCAGGGCTCCCTGAAAGAGCATGTTGCACAATATATAGCCGTCATGGGTGACTTGGCGGTAGACGAGTCGTACCTGCTCGAGTTCTTTGGGTCTTCATTGACAGGACCTGCTTTTGAATGGTACTCTGACCTGCCAGTCGGGTCTATCCACGACTGGCCAGACATGCAGCAGAAATTCACTGAAAGATTCCACGTCCCCGAGACGGAGGTGACCATGGCCGAGTTATTGGCGACCAAACAAAAAGATGACGAGCCTGCTGCAGAATATATCAAGAGATGGGAGGATCTCAGCATGAGGTGTCGGCGTCCTCCTCATCCAGAAGACGCAATACAATTATGTAAACAAAATCTAAAGAAAGAGATTCTGGAAAAGATGATTGGAATAGAAATCCGGTCTTTTGACCGATTAAGTGATATTGCCACAGAGGTTGAAGATTTCTTCACAAAATATCCCTCCATTTCTACTGACTCAAGTTATGAAGCCAAGCAGGTTAATAAACGGCCGATACTGAAAGCGGTTCATGCTGTCAGCCTCACGGCGAAAAGGCATAAATGGGTGCACGATCCTCCTCTCAATGAACCTGCTGAATGTCGAGAGAGTCATCCTCCGCAGAACAAAGCAAAGAAGCTCTATGCCTTCCCTCGGGATCGGACTCGAGCATTGTTCGAGTGGGCTGTCAAATATAGCAAAATCAGACTTCCGAAGACAAAGAGACCTGATGACGTCATAAGAAGAGATGATCCTTACTTCTGCCCCTACCATCAAATCTTGGGGCACCCTATTGAAGATTGCCAAATATTTAAAGACATCGCCCAAGGCTTAATAAAAAGAGGGGAGCTACAAATAGAGGAGGACAGAGTCGATCCTCCGCGCCCTCATGAAGTGCCTACTCCGGGGGCATCAATTAATGTAATATCTATATGTCAGCGACTGCCTGAAGAAGTGCCAGAGGCTTTTAGCCAACACACCAATGAAGACTGTACCCTAGCGCCTGAAGAAAAGCAGAGAAATTAGCAAGCATCATCAATGAAGAAAAGAATAAGATCAACATCCCTTCCGACTCCAAGAGTCCATGTTAGTGGAGCCATGGGCCGGCCCGCTCCGCCCCATATAGCTCCGGCTTGGCATCAAATAGCCCCTCCTGTGGCTATCAGAAGGCCAGTGGATAACACAAAGAAACAAGCCCCGGCGCGGGTGCATGAAGAAATCAACTCAGCCGTGGAACGGCTACAAACTATTACAGACAGGCTAGACGAGCAGGAGCAGCTCAAGAGCCAGCCTATGCAGGTCAAGAAGCATGCCCTTCAAGGACACAATAAGTCTCACAGGCTAACAAAAAGAATTAAAGAAAAGGCAAGGGTATTCAATGCACCGAATGACCCACTGCGGGGGGCAGAGGCCAGCCATATGGGAGAAGAAAAATGAGAATACAAAAGCTAAAATAAGACATGTTGCTCTCTCTTGCAACATGCTGTCAGCACCCTCTAGTGTGGCTCAAGCTGCTGATGAAGAAGATGAAGAAATTTGCTTTATGCCAAAAGGAGCAAACCAGGCTAAAGCTTCTGCCTCCCATCATGCTGTTAGACCCGGGAGGATATCAAGACACCCGTCAGCCAATAAGGGGGGGCAATACCACGCTCCTTCATTCGAAGGTATAAAACCCAGGGAGTTCATCTCGAAGAAACCGAGCGCGTCCAGCAACAATGACGGGATACCACTCACCCTAGTCAGACCGGAGGCGTAAGATAGCACTCCCGGCCCCTCTTGGCAAGGCCCCGCTGTGATGGCACTGCTAAACCAGAAGCAGCAGGAAATTGAAATGCTGCAAAGGCAGCTGAATGAAATGAATCTAAGTCCACCTATGCCGCAACTGGCATGACATCTACATGAGGCGACACAAGGTAGTGCTAGCTCACTTGAAGCTTTAGCACGGCCAAACATATCCCGAGTAGCACATGATCTTACAGGGGGTATCTTCCCTCAACCACTAAAGCATACAATCTCCCGGGCATGTCAGGGGGCAACTAAAGCATCTCTGAAGATGGTGCCAATGAGACCGTGCAGGCAGTCAGACGAGCTGAAGGTGAGACAAACAATGAATACGAAGGCGGCCGAAGGGGAAGTCACCGAGGCCGAATTACAAATAGCCAAACAAAAAGATAATGAGTCTGTCATGGACTACGTAAGAAGGTGGAGGAATCTCCGTGAAAGATGCAGACATCCACCGAGCCACGGGGACTCTGTTCAAATCTGCAAAGAAAATTTGAGAATAGAAATTCTACGATGGGTCATTGACATTGAAGTCACGACCTTCGAACAACTAGGTGACATTGCAGCTAATGCCGAAGCAGTTCTGGCAAGGTTTTGCTCGTCCTCTACGGCCTCGAGACAAAAGAATAAACCAATCAACAAGCCTTTGGCACAAGAAGAAGTTTACACCTCAAATTTTGAAGCCTTCGAGCAACAGAAGAAGAAAATGAAAGAGGCATCTTCCGCCGATCCGGCAAAGCAAGGGCCCTCCTTAAGGGGAAAGACAATGAAACTGTATTCCTTTCCAAAGGACAAGACTAGGGCACTTTTTGAGTGGGCCCGTGAATACGTCAAAATAGTGCTTCCGGAGCCGAAGAGGCCAGGCGATGCCGAAAGAAAAGATGATCCACGATTATGTCCTTATCACCAAATGTTGGGGCATCCCATTGAGGATTGCTATGTGTTCAAGGACATTATTGAAGGCCTGATCAAGAAAGGCGAACTACAGATGGATGAGTATAAGGTGGACCTACCGTGCCCTCATCAAATATCCGTCCTTAAAAGAGCAGCCCCGCGCGGCGTTACCGCCTCAACTGCTCCTCGTAAATCTGGCTGAAGCCGATGTCTAGCAGGCCCGCATAGCTTGAATGCGGATGCTTGCCAACAAAAGAAGAATGGCAAATGAAGCAAAAAAAAAAAGAAAAGAAAAAAAAAGAAAGGAAAGGTCATGTTCTGGGGGCAGGCAAAAAAAAAAGAAGAGAAAAAAATTCTTTTGAAGGAGGCCTGGATGGCTGCATCTGTCAAGGGAGATATCACTTCCCCCCCCCATGTCTTGGTCCGTGCCAAATAAGAAACTACCATTGTGGGGTTGGCATGGTGGAGCGAACCACTTATCCCCTCTCTGAGGGGGTGAGCGCTCTCCTATGCACCCACCTTGGTCTGTTAAAAAAAATAATAATAAATGGATGAAGGGTAGTGACCTTACACTACACTGCACTATTAGCATCATCTGAGCTATTTGTTAAAAAAAAAGCATGAATGTAAAAAGGGGGGAAAGGAACTTTTATGGTCAGCAAGGCCTCCCCATCCTCCCCATAGGCTGAAGACTCCTTAGTAGCATTGCATGGTGAATGCCCAAGGAATAATGAAATGATTACATCATCTGTGGAGGTGGGAGGACCCTGCAACTGCAGCTTCTAAGGATAAGCGTCAAGAGGAGGACACTTGGCGTAAGCGCCGGAGGCCCGAACTGAAGCTATTTGGAGCATCTCCTAAAGAAATCAATGATGAAAGAAAATAGCTATTGATCTGATGTATAGCTGTCACTAAATACTCCCAGGGGGATCATGTTAATCAACAGTCCCATCGATGCTAAAGGACATTCATTGGCCACTAGGCCTCCCGTTTCAAATACGGGTCCAAACCCTGTTGGGGAATGAAAAGAACAAGTCCTCCCGAGTTATCTGCACTCTCGGCTCCTTTATCCTCATCAAGCCAACAAATAAGCACCTTTCGGCTTCTAGTGGCCTATCTCAGCACCCCTGGTCCCACCAGAATTCATGGTGCCTTGCCGCCCTCCTATCACACGGGGATACTCCCCACTCGTCCCACCAAGACTAACCCTCCACACTTGATCTGGGACCTATGCTCCCAGCCAATGCACTCTCATGGCCTTTCGACATTTAGCCACAACAATGCCATATTTGTCCCATGGGACTCTCCTATCAATGCCGGTTTGGATTCCTTGTCCAATGTCGGCCCAATAAAATCTCCTATTTCCTTGGCATAAGGCACTCTGCCCTTGTCAAGCTCAAAATTTGCCCATCAGCCCCGTCGGGCCGAGCCCACAAAAGCTTTCCCTTGGTCGGAGGCGCTCTGCCCTAGCCGAACTTGAAAATTACCTTCTTACCCATCGGGTTGGGTCCACAAAGTCTTTTCCTTGGCCTGAGGTGCTCCGCCCTCGCCAAGCTCGAAAATAAGCTTCGTCCCACTGGGTAGGATTCATAAAGCCCTCATCCTTGGCCTGACGCACTCCGCCCTCGCCGAGCCCCAAAATTATCCTTTGTCCTACTAGGTAGGATTCATAAAACCCTTTTCTTGGTCTAGTGGCACTCCGCCCTGACCGAGCTACCTTTACCTTGGTCTAGTGACACTCTGCCCTGACCGAGCCACCCTTTCCTTGGTCTAGTGGCATTCCACCCTAATCGAGCTACCCTCACCTTGGTTCGGTGGCGCTCCGCCCTAACCGAGCTACCCTCACCTTGGTCCAGTGGCACTCCGCCCTGACCGAGCTACCATTTCCTTGGTCCAGTGGCACTCCGCCCTGACCAAGCCACCCTTTCCTTGGTCTAGTGGCGCTCCGCCCTAACCGAGCTACCCCCACCTTGGTCCAGTGGCACTCCGCCCAGACCGAGCTACCCTTTCCTTGGTCTAGTGGCATTCCACCCTAACCGAACTACCCTTTCCTCGGTCTGGTGGCACTCTGCCCTGACCGAGCTATCCTTTCCTTGGCCTAGTGGCACTCCGCCCTCGCCAGGCCCGCTGGGCTCTTGGACATCAATCCCTAGCCCCACCAATAGAATAAATAGTCAAATTCATCAATAGTCCCACCGGACAAAATATCCCGCATCACAGATGAGACTGCGTCGGGGAGCCCAACAAAAAAAATAAATAATAACAAAATAATAATAACAAAAAAAGGAAACAAAAAAAAGAAAGAAATCAAAACGATGAAGAAATGAAAACAATGGTTTGAAATGAACTTAATAAGTCAGTAAGACCAACAAAATCCAACAAATGCAACAAACCCAACAAACCCAATAAAACCAAACAAATCAATAAACTCAATGGAATCGATAAAATCCAACAGATCTAATAAACCCAACAAGTTAATCGACTCATCAAATCAATAAACTCAATAGATCAAATAAACCCCAACAAACTTAATTAATAGATCCGATGAATTTAACAAACTCAATGAAACCAATAAGCCCAGTAAACTCAATAAACCCAACAAATTCAATAAACTCAGTCAATCCAAACTAATAAACCAATAAAAGACCTCTTCGCTTTGTCTTGGACCTTCTGTCTGAGCAAGGTTTGTTGATCCCGATATCTCCTCGGGTCAATGTCCATACTCTACCTTGGCTTAGACCTGACGTCTTTGCCAAGTTGGTCAAGTTCGACATGACGTCGGGTTGACATCTTCACCTACATATTCTACCCTTGTTTCAGACTTATCGTCCGAGCAAGGTTGGTTGACTCCGACACCTCGTCGGGTTGACATCAATATTTAGCCCTGGGTCTGGGCCTCTCATACATTTACGATCTAGTCTACCCTCACCCCAAACCTTCTATCGGGGTAGGGCCCATTGACTTCGACATTCCATCGAGTCAACACCTATCATACATTATACCCTTGGCTGAGGTCTCACGCCTCTGCTAAGTTTATTGGCTTCGACATGACGTCAAGTCAACACCTATCCTACATTATGCCCTTGGCTTAGACCTTACGTCTCTGTCAAGTTCGTTGGCTCCGTCAGGACGTCGAGTCAACACATACCCTATATTCTTCCCTTGGCTTAGGCCTTACGCCTCTGCCAAGTTCGTTGGCCTCGACAGGACGTTGATTCAACATTTATACCCTATATCCTACCCCTGGCTTAGGCCTCACGCCTTCACCAAGTTTGTTGACTTCGATATGACGTCGAGTCAACACTTATCCCACATCATACCCTTAGCTTAGGACGCACGCCTTCGCCGAGTTCGTTGACTTCGACATTCCGTCGAGTCAACACCTATCCTACATGATGCTCTTGGTTTAGGCCACACGCCTTCGCCAACTTTGTTGACTTTGACAGAACGTCGAGTCAACACCTATCCTATATTCTTCCCTTGGCTCAGGCCTTATGCCTCTACCAAGTTCGTCGGCTTCGACATGACGTCGAGTCGACACCTATCCTACATTATACTCTTGGCTTAGGCCTCACGCCTTTGCCAACTTTGTTGAATTTGACATGATGTCGAGTCAACACCTATCCCACATTATATCCTTTGCCTAGGCCTCACGCCTTCGCCAAGTTATAATTCGTTGACTTTGACAGGACATCAAGCTAACACCTATGCTATATTATGCCTTTGGTTCAGGCCTCATGCCTTTTTCAAGTTGGTTGACTTTGGCAAGGCTGTCAAGTCAACAACCATATTCTATCCTGGCCCAGACCCTTCCTCTCTTCCAGGTTGGTCGTGTTCGACATGACGTCGAGATGACAACAATACTTTATTTCTGCCCTTTCCTAGACATATCACCTAGGCAAGGTTTGTTGATTCTGACATCCCGTCGGGTTAACGTTCATATTTCACCTCTGGCGCGAACCTTTCGTCCAGTCAGTCAATAAAAAGACCCTTTCACCTTTGGTCCGGACCTTCCGTCCGACCATACAACAAAAAGACCCCTTCTATCATCGGCATCATGACCTACCGTCTAGGCCGATGTACAGACCATTCGTCAGGATCATGACCTTTTGTCTAGGCTGGCACGTTAACCAACAAAAGCCGTCCATGTCCGACGTCATGGCTTTCTGCCTAAATCGGTAAATATTCTATCTTGGCGTCATGGCCTTCTGCCTAAGTCAAGTTGTACGGCGTCATGACTTTATGTCTAAGCCGTTAAATATTCTCATCCGGCGTCATGGCTTTTCGCCTAAGCTGGTAAACATTCTGTCTTGGCATCATGGCCTTTCGCCTAAGCCAAGTTGTACGACGTCATGACTTTATGTCTAAGCCGTTAAATATTCTCGTCCGGCATCATGGCTTTCCGCCTAAGCCGGTAAACATTCTGCCTTGGCGTCATGGCCTTCCGCCTAAGCCAAGTTGTACGGCGTCATGACTTTATGTCTAAGCCGTTAAATATCCTTGTCCGGCATCATGGCTTTCCGCCTAAGCCGATAAATATTCTGCCTTGGCGTCATGGCCTTCCGCCTAAGCCAAGTTGTACGGCGTCATGACTTTATGTCTAAGCCGTTAAATATCCTTATCCGGCGTCATGGCTTCCCGCCTAAGCCGGTGGATATTCTACCTTGGCGTCATGGCCTTCCGCCTAAGCCAAGCTATACGGCGTCATGACTTTATGTCTAAGCTGTTAAATATTCTCGTCCGACGTCATGGCTTTTCGCCTAAGCTGGTAAACATTCTATCCTGGCATCATGGCCTTCCGCCTAAGCCAAGTTGTACGACGTCATGACTTTATGTCTAAGTCGTTAAATATTCTCGTCCGGCGTCATGGCTTTCCGCCTAAGCCGGTAAATATTCTGCCTTGGCGTCATGGCCTTCCGCCTAAGCCAAGTTGTACGGCGTCATGACTTTATGTCTAAGCCGTTAAATATCCTTGTCCGACATTATGGCTTTCCGCCTAAGCCGATAAATATTCTGCCTTAGCATCATGGTCTTCCGCCTAAGCCAACTTGTACGGCGTCATGACTTTATGTCTAAGCCGTTAAATATCCTTGTCCGGCGTCATGGCTTCCCGCCTAATCCGGTGGATATTCTACCTTGGCGTCATGGCTTTCCACCTAAGCCAAGCTGTACGGCGTCATGACTTTATGTCTAAGCCGTTAAATATCCTTGTCCGGCGTCATGGCTTCCCACCTAAGCCGGTGGATATTCTACCTTGGCGTCATAGCCTTCCGCCTAAGCCAAGCTGTACGGCGTCATGACTTTATGTCTAAGCCGTTAAATATCCTTGTCTGGCGTCATGGCTCCATTTGCCTAAGCCGATAAATATTCTATCTTGGCGTCATGACCTTCTGCCTAAGCCAAGCTGTGCAGCGTCATGACTTTATGTCTAAGCCATTAAATATCCTTATCCGGCGTCATGGCTTTCCGCTTAAGCCGGTGAATATTTCTACCTTGGCAACATGACACACCGTCTAGGCCAAGTTGTCTGGCGTCATGGCTTTATGCTTAAGCCAGTAAATATGTCTCCCTTGGCATCATGACCTTCCATCTAGGCCAAGTGGTCCGGCATCAAGGCTCCTTGCCTAAGCCGGCAAATTCTCTTTCTTGGCGTCATGGCGTTACGCCTAAGCTAAGTCATTCGGCGTCATGACCTTCTGTTTAAGCCGACAAACCTCTTACCATTGGCCTGGAATTGCTATCCGAACCAATGAACGAAAAGACCCCCCCTCTGGTTTCATACCAACCCTTGATCCCTCCAGGGATTCACCGTAACATGTAACACCTTCGCTCCGTCGCTGTGGCATCAGCCACCCACCTGTAAGAGAGTCGGCCTGCAGATGTGCTTACTATGCCCTCCAAAAAAAAGAAGAGAGAAAGAAAGAAGAAAAAGGGGGATAAAAAAAGAAAAAAATAAATAAAAAAAGAAAAAAAAGAAGAGAGACAAAAAGGAAGAAAGAAAAAAAAAGATGATGATCGTGACGTGATTTATGTGCTTGCTTGCCTTACGTGCATGTCTGCCTGAAGTATAGTATTAACACACTTCCTTCAAAGTTCTTAGGCCGCATACTTCCTTACTAAATAACGTTGCCTTGATTCAGGATATGTGTGCGCCACGACACACACTAAGGAACGAAAAGCCAATTCTCGGTGAGTGCATACGGCCAGGGGAAGAGTCGTAGCTATGTCGCTAGCACAACTCACAGAATACACTCTAGACTAAACTCCTACACTTCACACATAATATGAGCAATGGCCCTTAGTCATAGGGACGATATAAATTCTTCTTAACACTTCATGGACGCTTAAATCTCTGCACTCGTGCACAGGGTGATCGTGAGGAAAAAGCTGCCTGTCCCCTTAAAAAAAAGAGGAATAAAAAAATGAAATGAAAAAAATGATGATAATGGTAAGTGGAATGTGAATCCAAGTAGTCGGAAATCCCCACTGAAACAAATGAGGAGACTCTTGCGAAAACGGTGTAGCAAACTCCACAATTAAAACAAGGATGAATCTTAGTAGCCGGGAATCCCCATTGAGACACATGAGGAGACTCGCGTCGAGTGGTGAAATCCATCATAAAACCCTAATATAGGATGGATCCTAGCAGCCGAAAATCTCCACTGAAACAAATGAGGAGACTCACGTCAAATGGTAAAATCCACAATAGTATCATAATAAAGAACAAATCCTAGTAGCCGGGAATCCCCATTGAGACACATGAGGAAGCTCGCGTCGAATGGTGAAGTTTGAAATTAAGAACAAAAGGGGGTGATGGGGACATCACCTCCCATGCCCACGTTCACAGCTCGTCTCCTCGCCCCGGTTGCATCCGGAATGTTCTAGTCATTTAATTTTGAGTCCTATGTAATTTTTATTTGAGTCATTTGATGTATTTTCCCTTTTATTTGAGTCATGTTCCTAGGTCTTGTGTTCATTTCCCTAAGTTTGAGTGTCATCAGGTTGTCTAGTTAGCTATTGGGCCCAATTCATTGGGCTTGGCCCAAGGGCTCTCCCCTACCCCCTCGGTTATTTGTCATTGAGTCAATTGTCAGGGACTTTTGTAGAAATGTGGGTTTCCTATATATAGGACCCCATTCCCCCCATTCCAACTTCATGAATCAATGAATGAAAAAACTTACCATTTTGAGAGTTTACACTTCTTATCTAGTGGAGAGATTCCATTTTTTTGGTGAGAAATCGTAGGGGAGAGATTCCCCACCCTTCCCTCTATTAATCTCTCTTTTTCACTCCACTTTCTCTCTCCTCAACACCCAAATTCAAATTTTCTTCTCTCTCCTCCCTTCCCAACCACCTCCACTCCTCACCTACCCCATTTAAGCCTCTTCCCATTCCCCACAACCCTCATCAATACTCCACCGCTTCCCAAGACCCCCTCCACCAATCCTCTCCTCACCATCCAACCCCCAACTACCCCAAGCACCCCTTCCCTTCCCCAACACAACCCCCCCATTCCCAAGACAAAAAATTAACCCCACCCTTAAACCTATTTTCGAATATCCTTTCTCTCTCTCCATTCCAACCAAATTCGCAGCCCCCACTACCACCATCTAATGGACCCTCTTCCAGACCTTATTCTCCACCTCCCACACCTTAGAACACCCCCTCCAAGACCCCCTTACAACCAGGGGTCACTCCCACACTCATCTACCCCCTTCCCCTTCTTCTTTCTTGGTCATTGGAAGCTACTTCGAAGTTGCAGTTTGCTGTCCAGAGGTTACAGATGAACCAGTAACTTGCAGCGGCCACCACGACTTCCTCTGAACGAGTTTGAAGACCCAAGAGCCATCATCGGAAGCGTCTACCAGTCTCCTTCGCAACAGAAGTGGTTTCATCTTCTTCTGATCTCCGAGCCGTCCAGGAGGTCCATTCTCCCACAACTGCGCAGTTCTACCTTGGCTGAGGACCTGAGCCAGATTAGAAGCTCTGGCACGACGAACCCCGAAGGAATCAGTCCATGAGTTCTTCTTCAAAGTTCTTGATCGCCAAGTCTACTTCCATAATCAAGAAACAGAACGTCATTCGGCATTCGTGATCCAGAGTTCTCATTTTTATCCCTCAGCTACGCAGATCTGCTACTCATAGTCTGCACCAACCAGTCGCCATTGTTCTACATCCCCTAGTCTTCTCCGACATCAGTTGGCTTTCCCGTCAGTTTTTCTGTGAAGAGGACTCGTCCATGATTCCAACGACACTGACAGCGCTTGATTCCGAGGTCGGGAGCTGCCGGGGCATCCTCTGCAACCTGCTGTTGGAAAATAGGAGCTAGCTCTGCAGATATCCTGATCCGGAGAGAAAGCTTCACCACGACAAACCCCAGAGGAATCAGGCCACGAGCTCTTCTGTAAAGTTCTTCCTCTCCCTGTCTACTTTCAGAACCAAGAAGCGGAACTCCGTTCGGCATCTTGCAGCAGAAGTTACCAATTTTCGTCCTCAGGCTTTTGACTCTGCTTCCCACTGTCTACATCGACCACTCCTCACTTTTCTGAGTCCTCTGATCTTCACCGGCATCTTTTGGCATCGCTGTTTATTCTTCTGTAAAGAGGACTCACCCACAGTTCCAACGGTTCCAACGGCGACTGATTCAGAGTTTGGGAACGGTCGGGGCAGCCGCGTCTTCCTGCTGTTGATAGTCTGTTGCAGACAGTCTGAGATTCAGCAACCCTGTTCGTACTCCCGCCCAGGCCGCCAGCGACCACTGAAGAAATTGGCAAGATTCAGAGGCACTCCTGTTCTAGAGACGAAGAGATCCCCACTGGTCTCACCCTCAGCGAAATTCTAGAGAGAGTTCTGCGGCCTCCACACCCTCTGTCTGTCAGCTATTACAGAGAGAAGGCTGATTCGGTGTCATCACTTCTTCATCACTCTTAGCACTAGTTTCCCCTCCCCGCTTGGCCGGCTGAAGGCCCCTGCCTGTGTGGAGGTAGTGTTTAGATGTAACTATCATCTTCCCTTCCCCACGATCCCCCCCTTGCATGGGGTGTAGTGTTGTAATAGCTTAAACAGGTCAAGCTACCCCGGCGCGGCGTGTGGGGAACCCACGCTTCCCCGCTCGCCCTCGTCTCCGAGCGGGACCGGTTTCTTCAAACCGATCGAGTAAGTGCTCCAAACTTTACTCTAATTTATGCTTGTTCTTTCAATATTAGTTCATAAACTCCGCTGGCCGTGAATGAGAGCCCGATCCTTAAGCTCTTGTGCTATAAGTGATCACCGTGGGAAAAGAGAGAAACCGGTGCCTTTGGCACTTGGTCGGCCCCATTGTCTTGGGCTTCCACATCCATTGGGAATCAAGTCTTGGCCTTGCTGGCCCTCTACCAGCAAGGGCCCAACCCCTCAACCTCACATTGGCATTGCCAAGTTACCCCGGGCTTGGGTGAGCGACGAGAGAGCGGCAGCCCAAATTGGCCCATTTAGATTGCGAATGTGCTTGCTTGCTTAAATCCAAGGTCGTGTCACATCAGGGGGTTGTGCGAAGCTACCAAAAGTCGAGAGCCCCGAATGTATGTGTAGGCGATAAAGTAATCCTCTAGTGTTACTCAGAATATCTGCACGTCCCTATGTCTAGGGTTCACTACCCATATAATTGCACTTTCACACTATGGAGGAATAGTCCTGGGTGCAAATTGTGATTCATGCTATGCATATGTTCTACGCATCGTCCCCTTTACGTATGCACATCTCCCTTAGTTATGCTTCGTGAGCCGCACTCTATCCGTGAATCGTGGGCGCTGTCCTTATCCTATCCCTGTTATAGGGGAGCTATGCTACATATACGTACTCTATGCTTGCAGTTGATGAGTGCCTACGTGCTTGGATGAGGCTATAAAAGAGATAATAAAAATAAATGATGAAATAAAAATGAATGAATGATGATAAGTGGAAATGGAGTATATAAAAGAATGAATAATAAAAAGATACATGCAATGTTTTCAAAACGGGCCATGGGCTACACCCGCACGTCCCGCTCTTTCATCCCTGTGTCGCGACACCCGCGGGTGGGGGGCATTTGTTGACACTGAAAATATTTCTAATGTTTCCTAACTTCTGTCTCGGCAGGTCTTCAGTTCTGATCGAGTGCTCTTGTGCCGACAGAAAAAAAAAGAAAGAAAAAAAGAAAAGAATGGTGAAGGCCGAAGAAAAGGTGAGCCCAAAGAAAAGAAGAAAAGAAAAGATGCCAGGCCTCAAGCCACAGCCGCCAAAGCAAGACCTGAGAGCTCGGGAGAATAGTCGGGACCATCCCCGAAGAAGCAATCAAAGCTACAAATACAAGTGATCTGGCCCGGCATCACAAATCACAGTGCCGAAGGCCATGTCAGCGGAAAAACTGAGTGTCCAAACCAAAGGCACAAAAGGTTCCGGAATCGGCCATTCAATGGCCAGAAGGCTTTACCAATACTTCTCGTTGCGATTTCACGAAGCCGCGATGAGATGAAGGACCAAGTCAACCCCCGAAACCATCCCCGGACTCACCAGCTAGGCCGCGGCAAGCGAACGAGGCCAATACGGCGCGCCCTTCACCGGCGCGCCCCTTAACCCGGCGCCACCAATTCCAGCGTGCAAAAGCTTTGCAGGAGCTTCTTCCCCGGCGCCATCAAATCCGGCGTGCAAAGAAGCTTGGAGGGCCCTTCCCGGCGCGCCATTCTCCACGCCGTAATAGCCTCCGTCTTTATATATTCAAGTGGTTCGACCAAGCGGAAGGGAGAACACGAGGAGACGGCTAGAGAGAGCAGTCAATCGCCTGAGAGGGGGAAGCTTGGGGAAGAAGTAGGGGTTTTTCTGAGAGGGAGCCTCGGAGAGCCACCGTCCTTCCCGTCCGTCTGCCCGAAGAAGCCTGGAGCCGGAGAAGAGGGTTCTTCTTCCGATACTCTGTTTCTGCTGAGAAAGGATTAGGTGGGTGGCAAGGCCTCCTTCTGTTTTCTTTTCCCTTCTCTCTGTAAAGCTTTTCCCTCCGTGGATCTTGTAACAAGCCGAGCGATGATATGAGCTCGCATCCCCCTTCGTCTCTCCGATCAGTTTAGCCTTTGGCCTTTTAACATCGAGATGTAATGTAATCGGTCTTGTGCAACAACGCCAAGCCGTATCTATATATGTGATCTTGTTTGACTATTGCACCTTGGGACGAGCTTTGAGTCTGAATAAGAGCGTTGGTATGTGTTTGAGTTCCTTCTTCTTTCTCTGGTTGCATCCAAGCTCCGCCGTTTGTGTGTTTCTGTTTGGTTTTTCCTCACTGACGCCGAACACGCCCTGGTCTTTCTCAGAACAACATTAATGCAATATTCCCCTCTCCCCGGGGTCCTCTTCGAAGGAGTGTCTATATCGAGCTTCCTCCGTGTTTATCGTAGGTTCTATTACCAGAGACGTGTGCATATATCCATCTCTGGCTACCCCTGGTACTGCCCCCCCCATGGTTCATCTGTTCATAACGATGAACTAGAGAGAACGTGGCCGTCCCTACAACTTGGGCGCAGGGTCTTTTGGTATGATGGTTTTCCCTTATGCCGCCTACTGGCTATTCGAGGATTTGCCCCTTATAATCTCCGTCTGCATACTGACCCGCTCACCCCTCTGCTAACATGCTAATCATCTACCCTTCCTTATTAGATGCAATTAACAATGGTCAGACTCTTGGCCGAGTGTGTTATGTACATGCATTGTATGTGAGTGTTTCTCGAAGAATTCATTGACCGGGGAGGGGGAACATTCCCCATTGATGTTTTCAGACCACCACTAAGCCTAAAGGGGCATGTCCTTTAATGATGCGCATCTCTGCAGGCCACCGGATGGGGAATAACAACAGGGTTCATAACCCGATATCAAACCCACTACCCTCAAGGGAATTAGTGGTGGCCGTGGGTCGTGTGCCCCTCGTAGGCTAGCCCTCGAGGTTTCCTTCCCTACCGATCGTCCCTTTAGATCATGATTTGACCAAGGGTCGTGTGCCCCTCGTAGGCTAGCCCTCGGGGTTTTTCTTCCCTTATTGGTCATCTCATCTGATCATGTTTTAACCCACGGAGCCATGGTGCCCCTTGTAGGCTAGTCCTCGGGGTTTCCTATCCGCCTGGGGTCCGTGATAACGCGAAAGTTCATCGTTTAAAACATGTGTATCAATCTTAAAAATTCCAACTCGCACTATATGTAAGAAATACGTAATAAGGTGGCAAGTAGGGTCGAATCCATAGGGAAGAAGAGATTTTTAAAGTTAAAAACCTTGTAACCTTTTAGAAAAAAACACTTGTGATTTGGCTTTGCTTAAAGAAAATAGTGAAATGATGAACAAACCAAACACTTAATTGAAAACACCTATGACTATGCGCCTATGCTATAGAAAATAATTGCATGAAGTGGAAAGAAGAGAGAGAAGAAAGAGGTAGAGATGGAAGAAGATCAAGAATTAGATCAAGAGAACAACTTTCATTAACTTAAAAGAAAGAGTACATGAAATGTGAAACAAGTTTACACTAATGACACAATGAGATTACAATGAAGTGAAATAAAACTAAAGTAATAACAAAAAGAGGAGCCTAAGGTGTGAAGATGGTAGTAGCAATGGTGATGACGCCGTCGTCTCCTCCTCGCCGAGCCTTAGAGAGGATTGCTCTGCCTTGAAAGAGATCACCGTGGAAAGAGGTGGATGAAGAAGCCGTCGCCGTCCACGTCACAAGCCTTGGAACGTCGCCCGTCTTGATGTGCACGCCGCCATGAAAGGGGAGTTGTGGAGGACAAACTTTGGAGAGAAATATAGAGAGAAATGTGGAAGGGTTTGTGTGGAGATGAAGAAAGAAGAAGATGAGAGAGTAAAACAATGAGAAAATAAATATAACTCGTAAACAAAGAAGAATTGGAGGAAGTGATAGAAGAAGAAAATATAAATCTACATAAGAGGAAGAACGTTGATGAATAAGTCAGAGAGAGAAGAAGAGTGGAAGGGCTTCAAAACTGAGAAATAACAAAAGCTAGAACCTCGGATGAACAGTGTAATCACATGATAGCAAGTTGAACAATGGGAAATAACTTTCAACCAGAAAGAATTAGAAGATGGCGTTGAAGAAGAAATTGAAGATATTTTAAAAACAAAGAACTTGTATGAAGAAAATAAGAGGAGAAAATGACTAGAAGGGTGAGAAACAAGGGGAGGAACAGAGAGAAACACTGGTTCGCAGATGAACAGGACAGCACAGTGAAAAATATGAAATAGCTTAAAAACCAGAAGGAATTAGAAGAAGATGCATAAAAAGAAGTTGTAGACAACGTAGAAATAAAGAACTTTCATGAAGATAGCAAGAGGAGAAGATGGACGGAAGAGGGCGAACTCGGCGAACTAAAAGATGTGAGAGGGAGAGAAAGAGTGAAAAATTACCAAAAGAAGAAGTCCCTTTCTCCTCTTTGTCATGGGCTATTTATAGGGAAAGTTGAGTAGATGAAGGGTGGAGATTGTATCAAAAGGAGTTGGATGGCTGAGATTTAAGTGGAATATGATGCATGGGGAAGAGGAAAAGTAGGTGGGCACCCCCTTTCTTAGACTTTGGGCACCCCCTTTCCCAAGGCTCATCATGTCTCTCCTTTATTTCAAACTTTGAATTCAATTTTCCCTCCAACCGAAATATGTGTTTCTTTTCCTCAATTTTAAACTTTTGAAATTTCTTTTCCCTCTAATCAAAATATGTACTTTTTGACTTGGTCAAAGTTGTGGTGACAGTTTTGCCCCTGGCTTTTTTTTGTAATTACCTTCGGTGTCCTACACACACATAATTACACTTTAGTCCATAAAAATTTATCACAATGTGCACATAAATCTCAAATGCTCATGATTATGCAATAGAGAATTAATACTCATGGCCCTCAACTTCAAATTATTAAATAAAATTGTCAAATTAATCAATTTGCATGAAAGCTCCAATTTAAATGCGGAGTTGAGGTTAACTATGAAATATGCATAATTACCTAATTATATGCACATAAAATGGTGTACATGTAATGAATTGTCATAACAAATGGACACTTATCACACCCCCCAACTTACTCATTGCTAGTCCCTTAGCAATGCTAATAAATTGAATTTTAGGACTAACAATAGTTTACAAAATTCATGCTCTCATATCCAGTTATCCCTTCATAGAATCAACCAAAGATTAAGAATCTACAATCATTAATGCACACTAGCCTTATGTAGGACCTTAATAGTACATGATTAAGAATTCAAATTAAAGTTCAATAGCACTTATGCATGTGTAACTACCAAATCCACAGCTTAGACAATTGCATCCCCCATTCGCTATTCCAAGCAAATGCCTTTCAACCCTGCACCTCTTATATTAGAGCATTAAGTATATTAGCTTTTTTGTCTGCCTTATTGCTTTGTCCCTTTGGGATCTTTTATAGCACACATGATGCTGCACTATCCCTTCACTATTTTGCGCGAACCTCAACACGTCTTAAGTGAAGTAGGCCTGGTTACTAAGATCAGGATTCCCTTTTCTGTTTAACGCGAACCTCAACACGTCTTAGGTGAAGTAGGCCCGGTTACTAAGAATTGGGGCATTTTTCATGGTGTTCTTTTCTTTTCTTTCTTTTTCTTTTTCTTTTTTTTTTCATAGTGCCATTGCACTTATTTGATAGATAATTTGGCAGAAAGCTTTGAAAAAAGATTTCTTTTCTTAAGAAGTGCAAAATATCAGACAACATACTAAAAATAGCAGAGGGCTTGTCTTGCTTGTTTCATTAGTGTGCAACATGAATTTTTTTTCTTTTCTTTTTTTTTCAAAGTGCACATGAACTTTAAAGGTATTCTTATATCAATTTTCCATGGCTAGATTGACTAAATTTTCCATCATCCTTCTCCCTAGTCTTTTCTATTCCAGAATTACTTTTAATTTAAGCATGAATCATGAACTCAAAATGGGGTTTACATCTTTCTACTTTTATGTAACTATGACATGCAAGATAGAATTCCTATAGGGTTGTACTATATGCATCATGAAAATTTCTCTCCCCCCAACTTGAATGACATTATCCTCAATGGCATATAGAATTGAAAGCAATAGAACAATGTATCAATAATATTTCTGAGTAGGAAAGAGACAACCAGATATGCGGGATGAAACCTCCATCAATGTCATAGATGGCGACGACTTCCTCTCCTTGGCCTTAACCTGACTACTAAAACACACTCAAACAAAAACGTCAAAACAACAACCTTGGGTTGCCTCCCAGAAGCGCTAAGTTTTCCGTCTTCAGCCAGACGCATGAGAGCTCATGAAGATTTTATTCCAGACCACTTAGAACAACGGATTCTTTTTGCAACTGATCATTTTCCAAATAAGGTTTCAATCTTTGACCATTGATAGTGAAAATGTGACCATTTTTAGGATTCAAAATTTTGACAGCACCGTGGTCAAAAGCTTTGACAACTACAAACGGTCCATCCCATCTGGATTTGAGCTTTCTAGGGAACAAGCGCAGCCTAGAGTTAAAAAGCCAGACTTTCTGATTTGGTTGAAAAGTTTTCCTTTGAATATGCTTATCATGAAAGGCTATCATTTTGGCTTTATAGATTTTTGAATTTTCATAGGCTTCATTTCTTAGTTCCTCCAATTCATTGAGTTATAGAGTTCTTTGGGCCCCGACTTGAATGAGATCAAATTTGACTTGTTTGATGGCCCAATATGCTCTATGTTCAAGCTCTACAGGCAAGTGGCATGCTTTTCCAAAAATGAGGCGATAAGCTGACATGCCAATGGGAGTTTTAAATGCAGTTCTGTAGGCCCAAAGTGCATCATCTAGTCTCTCGGACCAGTCTTTTCTATCCGGTCGAACTGTCTTATGCAGAATGGTTTTTATCTCCCTGTTGGACACTTCTACCTGGCCACTAGTTTGGGGATGGTAGGGGGTAGCGAGCTTGTGAGTGATGCCATATTTATGAAGCAGAGCTCGAAATTGAAAATGAATAAAGCGAGAGCCCCCATCACTAATGATAGCTCTAGGACAACAAAATCTAGAAAAGATGTGTTTCTTCACAAACTTCATCACAACCTTGTGATCATTTGTCCTAGTAGCAACAGCTTCAATCCATTTTGAAACATAGTCCACCGCCACCAAAATGTATTCATTGCCAAATGAAGGTGGAAATGGTCCCATAAAGTCTATTCCCCAAACATCAAAAATCTCTACTACCAGAATGGGACTGAGTGGCATCATATCTCTTTTTGAATTGTTTCCCACGGCTTGGCACCTTAAACAAGTTTGGGAAAATTCGTAAGCATCTTTGAATATTGTGGGTCAATAGAATCCGCTCTGTAACACTTTCGCCGCTATTTTCTTTCTTGAAAAGTGTCCCCCACAAGCGAGATTGTGACAGAAGTTCAAAACAGATTGTTGCTCCACCTCGGAGACACATCTTCTTATTATTTGATCTAGACCCATGTGAAACAGCTCTGGGTCCTCCCCAAAGTAGTACTTAACATTCGTAAAGAATCGATCCTTCTCATGCCTAGACCACCCCTCTGGGATCTGTCCTACCACCAGGTAGTTGACTATATGAGCGAACCAAGGGGTTGTTGTATGAGAGATGGAAAGAATTTGTTCATCGGGGAAGGAGTCGGACATAGGGGCACTTTCGGGAATTACAATCCTAGATAAGTGATCAGCTACAACATTCTCCAACCCCTTCTTGTCTCTGATTTCCAAATCAAACTCTTGTAGTAAAAAAATCCACCGTATGAGACGGGGTTTGGCTTCCTTCTTGGACATCAAAAATTTTAATCGGAATAAACAATGACTTTCGCCCCTAACAGATATGATCAAAACTTTTCGAGGGCAAACACAATAGCTAATAATTCCTTTTCCGTGGTGGTGTAGTTCACTTGGGCATCAGCGAGGGTGCGGCTCCCGTAGTAGATCACCACGGGTTTCTTTTCAACTCTTTGACCTAGGACAGCTCCTACAGCATAGTCTGAGGTATCACACATGATCTCAAAAGGGAGCGACCAATCAGGAGATTGGAGAATGGGAGCTTGTGTGAGAGCCGCTTTCAAAGAATTGAACGCCTCTAGACAGGACTCATCAAGATGAAAGGGAGTGTCCTTGGCAAGCAATTGTGTAAGTGGTCGAGCAATGGTGGAGAATTTTTGAATGAATCTGCGGTAGAATCCTGCATGGCCTAGAAAGGAACGGATCTGTTTGACCAAAGAAGGGGGAGGAAGATTAGAAATCACATCAACCTTGGCCTTGTCAACCTCTATTCTCTTTTCTAAAACTACATGGCCTAAAACAATCCCTTCTCTTACCATGAAGTGGCTCTTCTCCCAGCTCAACACTAGATTCGACTCAATGCATCTTTTCAATACCCGAGTTAAGTTTCCCAAACAATCTTCAAATGAATCACCAAACACTGAAAAGTCGTCCATAAAAACTTCCAAGTATTCTCCCACCATTTCAGAGAAAATGGACATCATACACCACTGGAATGTGGCAGGAGCATTACACAGCCCAAATGGCATTCTTCTAAAAGTAAATGTGCCATAGGGGCATGTGAACGTTGTCTTCTCTTGATCTTTCGGGTAAATAGCAGCCTGGTTGTACCCAGAATAGTCATCTAAAAAGCAATAATACTTCTGCCCTGCCAGTCTCTCCAAAATCTGATCTATGAATGGTAGTGGAAAATGATCTTTCTTTGTGACTGAATTTAATTTTCTATAATCAATGTAAATTCTCCACCCTGTTGGTAATCGTGTAGGAACTTATTCTCCTTTCTCATTTGTTACAACTGTCAGCCCTGACTTATTGGGAACAACTTGAGTTGGGCTGACCCACTTGCTATCAGAAATGGGATATATGATCCCGGCATCCAACCATTTGACCACTTCTTTCTTCACCACCTCTTTCATACTTGGATTCAGCCGACGCTGCATCTCTCTGCTCGGCTTGGCATTATCCTCCAAGTAAATGTAATGCATACACACATCCGGACTGATACCCTTCGAATCGGCCACAGACCAACCTATCGCCCTCTTGTGCTCCTGAAGGATATCTAGGAGTTGGGATTCCTGAGTAGTAGTGAGGTTGGAAGTAATGATTACGTGCAGAGTTTGGTTAGGACCTAGATAAGCATACTTCAAAGGATCAGGCAGAGCCTTCAATTCTAGAATGGGCGGCTGATCCAAAGATGGAAGAATAGGTTCAACTTGAAGTGGAGGGAGTGGCTCTACTCTAGATTCGGGTGCACTAGAAAGTGGAGAATCCTGGAGCATGCTACCCTCTTCTAGACATTCCTCATTAACTTCCAGACTTTCTTCAATTAGTTCTTCAAAAACATCAATGACATTACATTCCTCCTCATGGTCTGGATATTGAGATGCTTTGAACACATTCAGAGAAACTTTCTCTCCTCCGAAAGAAATATCCATCATCCCCGTGGCGCAATTTATATTGGCCTTGGCCGTAGCAAGAAAAGGACGTCCTAAAATGATAGGTGTGTGCTTTAATTCCTGGGACGAGGCCATATCCAGAATAAGAAAATCCACCGGGAAATAACATTCATGCACTTTAACAATGACATCTTCCAACAAACCCCTTGGTGTTTTAACCGACCTATCCGCCAATTGAAGGATGATTGAAGTGGGTTTTAACTCCCCCAGATCAAACTGCTCATAGGTAAAGGTGGGCAAAAGATTCACGCTAGCACCTAAGTCTAGCAATGCTCGATCAAAAGTGACATCACCTATATCACATGAGATTAAAGGGGCTCCGCGGTCCTTCAATTTTTTTGGCAGATGATTCATCAAAACAGCACTCACATCCTCAGACAAGTGGATCTTTTGAGTTACCGCCCTTGGCTCCCTCTTTGGAGTACAAAGCTCTTTCAAAAACTTTGCATATGCCGGCACATGCTTGATTGCATCCAAGAGTGGAATATTGATATTCACATGTTTAAATAATTCCACTAATTCTTCCTGTTGCACCGGCAGTTTCTTGTGAGCCTTCGGCTTTAGAGCATTGGGAAAAGGGACTTGAGGCACATATTCTTGGGTCCTTCATCAACTTTCGCCTTTCCTTTATCCAACTTATTCTCTCCACCCTCCAACTTCTTTTTCTCTTGCACAATCACCGGCTCCTCATCCTCACTATCACTTTCCATGGGGGCATCTTGACCCGAACTACTGCCAACTTCCTTAATCCTATAAGGATTATCTAAAACCTTCCCGCTCCTAAGAGAAGAGATTACCTTTGCATTCTCAAATTGGGGACCTACAGGAGGGGGCAGCTGAGGTTGATTGGGCTGATTGGGATAAGGAAGAAAGGGAGCTCTTGGAGGGAAGCCTGGAGGTTGTTGATTGCGGGGGTTGGCTACCGGTTGGCTAGGGAGCTGGCCTACCTCTCTTCTCATGTTATTAGCAGCAAGTTGCCCTATATGATTTTCCAACTTAGAAATGGATTGTGCTTGGGTAAGGATGAGTTGTTGGAGTTGTTCAAACTTGTCATTAAAATTGGACTGCGGAGGTTGAGAAGGAGGAGGTTGGAAAGGAACTTGAGCTTGAAAATGGTTTGGAGGATACTGATGATACTAGCCCTGAAAATGCTGAGTGGGAGGTTCAGGATACGGGGCCTGAGAATGCTGAAAAGGAGGTAGAGAATATTGTTGGAAAGGTGCATTGGATTGAGAGAAATTATGATGAGACTGAGCTTGTTAAAAAGGAGATTGGTAATGTTGGTTGGCTTGAGCTTGAAATGGTTGTTTTTGAAAAGAGGGATTAGATTGGGTAGATGAACCTTGCTGAGATTTTCAAGAAAAATTCGGGTGGTTCCTCCAGCCTGGATTATAAGTGTTGGAATAAGGATCATAAGGAGGCTTAGAGACACCCTGAGCAGCAAAGATTTATTCTTGGATGAATGGGGGAAGTTGGACTGCTGTGGGGTAATCAGTTACCCCATGATCAGGGCTAGAACAAAGAGCACATATCTCTTCATGACTGGGAGCGGAGAATGGTTGAGGTCGAGGGGCTAAAGAAGAAGAAGGTTCATGCCTAGATAACAACTGATCTAGCTTCTGAGTTACAAGATCAACCTTCTCTATCTTCTGTGCCAACAAATCCATTTTGTTCAATTTCTGGGTCAAGGCATTAATGTCCATCCTGTTCTCACACTCACCTTGGCTCTTAACTTCATAAAGTCCACCCCTCTTAGCTGGCCCAATCATTCTCTCATAGGATGAGAGCGAGGTATGACTAATTGAATTCTCACTAAGTATTTTAAATAAATCATAAGCCTAATCTTCGCTCTTACTCATGAATGCTCCCCCACATGATGCATCCACCATATGTCTATAATTCTCCGTCAAACTCTCATAGAATGCCTGTACAATTTGCCATCTTGATAACCCATGGTGGGGGCATTTCCTCAATAAATCTTTCAGTCTATCCCACGCTTCATGGATATGCTCTCCAGGGTTTTGTGTGAATCTAGTAATTGCTCTTCTCATGGTATTGGTTCGTCCTATGGGATAATTTTTTTTCAAAAATTCTTTTTGCATTTCCGCCCATGTATCAATGGTCCTACCCAAGGCTCCTAACTAATATTTGGATTTATCCTTGAGAGAGAATGGGAAGAGAGTTAGCCTAAGAGCATCATCAGAGAAATTTTGGATTTTAACAGTTGAGCATATCTGAAGGAATTCATCAAGATGTTTGTAAGGGTCTTCATTGGGATTTCCATAGAAAGATGGTAACATTTGGATGATACTAGACTTGATTTCATAATGAACCGCCTGATTCTGAGGTGCTTGGACATGGAAGGACGGTTGGTATTGATTAGGCAAGAAATAGTCCTTCATTTGCTTTGGAGGATCATGATTTTCGGCCATTAGATTTTGGTGGTGAGGTCCTTGATTGTCGGCCATGAGATCTTGTTGGAGATCGATCCCTAGATACAAGACTCTCTCAATTTCTTGAATGGGTCCTAGTAGGTTTGGATGTTGAGATCTTCTACCTTGCATGAACTAGGATGAAGAGAGAGATGAAAGAGATTTTTTATGATGATTTTTATTTTTTTAATTTATTATTTTTTTGACACAAAATAGGACGAAGAAAGAGAAGAGGATTTTTTTTTATGCAAACACAAACAAGTTGTCACACAAATTACCTAATGACCTATGTGTGACCTAAACCTACAAATTGGGTTTCACAAAATGACTAAAGTATAACTTGAGTTCACCCTCAATATTTCCACCGGTCAGGTAAGGGGTGGGGTAGTGGGAGGCTCCCCTTGCTTTCGCTAGGTCCTAATTAAAAATCAATAGCCCGCTTAAGGCGTTTGCCGTCCGACCGTCTTGCCTTAGGTATCGGTTTTCACAAGAGGGTAAGCCCAAATAACACAATAATCACAGTGTGAATCTAGGGCCAACATCTACTGGATTTTATTTAAGGTCTAGGTGATGCAAAGATGTAAGGGAATTATGATTTGTGGGCTAAGGAAGGGTGATGAAATCCCCACCTTATCTTGCTTATGGGTGTTGCCCTTAGAATATTTTAGAAATGATATGCAAAAAACTAAATTCAAACAAGGGGTTCTATGCAAGTATGCATGGGCATGTGATTTAAGAAAAAGATTAGAAAAGAACTCACCTTGCCCCTCGCAATCTTCCAAAATGAAATTGACATAAACTGAACAATAAGGAAGGAAGAACTTCTATCTTACATGATGCATGACCTAAAGCATGAAAGTGTGGTTTCTACTCTTGCAATGAAGATTTTTATTAAAGTTTAAGTGATGATTTTTTTCTTTTTATTTAGTGAACCTATCTAACCACAAGATATTAAATGTAGAGAAATGAAATTAAAATGAAGGAGGAAAAGTTTGGATACTTACTTGAAAAGCGTTCCCCCGTTCTTAATTTTTTCAAAATGAATGATAAAAAGACTAAGGAAAAGGTGGAGACTTATCTCTGATTTTTTTTTGAATTTTCAAGTTGATTTTTTTCTTTTTTTCTGTAAAAATAAGAAAAGAGAACTTTATTAGTACACTATATACATAAGGAAAATAAAGTTCTTAAGTCAAAAATCACCATTCCTCCCCAGCAACGGCGCCAAAAATTGATAACGCGAAAGTTCATCATTTAAAACATGCGTATCAATCTTAAAAATTTCAACTCGCACTATATGAAAGAAAGACGTAATGAGGTGGCGAGAAGGGTCGAATCCACAAGGAAGAAGAGATTTTTAAAGTTAAAAACCTTGTAACCTTTTAGAAAAAAACACTTGTGATTTGGCTTTGCTTAAAGAAAATAGTGAAATGATGAACAAACCAAACACTTAATTGAAAACACCTATGACTATGCGCCTATGCTATAAAAAATAATTGCATGAAGTGGAAAGAAGAGATAGAAGAAAGAGGTAGAGATTGGAAGAAGATCAAGAACTAGATCAAGAGAACAACTTTCATTAACTTAAAAGAAAGAGTACATGAAATGTGAAACAAGTTTACACTAATGACACAATGAGATTACAATGAAGTGAAATAAAACTAAAGCAATAACAAAAAGAGGAGCCTAAGGTGTGAAGATGGTAGTAGCAATGGTGATGACGCCGTCGTCTCCTCCTCGCCGAGCCTTAGAGAGGATCGCTCTGCCTTGAAAGAGATCACCGTGGAAAGAGGTGGATGAAGAAGCCGTCGCCGTCCACGTCACAAGCCTTGGAACGTCGCCCGTCTTGATGTGCACGCCGCCATGAAAGGGGAGTTGTGGAGGACAAACTTTGGAGAGAAATATAGAGAGAAATGTGGAAGGGTTTGTGTGGAGATGAAGAAAGAAGAAGATGAGAGAGTAAAACAATGAGAAAATAAATATAACTCGTAAACAAAGAAGAATTGGAGGAAGTGATAGAAGAAGAAAATATAAATCTACATAAGAGGAAGAACTTTGATGAATAACTCAGAGAGAGAAGAAGAGTGGAAGGGCTTCAAAACCGAGAAATAACAAAAGCTAGAACCTCGGATGAACAGTGTAATCACATGATAGCAAGTTGAACAATGGGAAATAACTTTCAAACCAGAAAGAATTAGAAGATGGCGTTGAAGAAGAAGTTGAAGATATTTTAAAAATAAAAAACTTGTATGAAGAAAATAAGAGGAGAAAATGACTAGAAGGGTGAGAAACAAGGGGAGGAACAGAGAGAAACACTGGTTCGCAGATGAACAGGACAGCACAGTGAAAAATATGAAATAGCTTAAAAACCAGAAGGAATTAGAAGAAGATGCATAAAAAGAAGTTGTAGACAACGTAAAAATAAAGAAATTTCATAAAGACAGCAAGAGGAGAAGAGGGACGGAAGAGGGCGAACTTGGCGAACTAAAAGATGTGAGAGGGAGAGAAAGAGTGAAAAATTGCCAAAAGAAGAAGTCCCTTTCTCCTCTTTGTCATGGGCTATTTATAGGGAAAGTTGAGTAGATGAAGGGTGGAGATTGTATCAAAAGGAGATGGATGGCTGAGATTTAAGTGGAATATGATGCATGGGGAAGAGGAAAAGTAGGTGGGCACCCCCTTTCTTGGACTTTGGGCACCCCCTTTTCCAAGGCTCATCATGTCTCTCTTTTTTTTCAAACTTTGAATTCAATTTTCCCTCCAACCGAAATATGTGTTTCTTTTCCTCAATTTTAAACTTTTGAAATTTCTTTTCCCTCCAATTAAAATATGTGCTTTTTGACTTGGTCAAAATAGTGGTGACAGTTTTGCCCCTGACTTCTTTTGTAATTGCCTTCGGTGTCCTACACACACATAATTGCACTTTAGTCCATAAAAATTTACCACAATGTGTACATAAATCTCAAATGCTCATGATTATGCAATGGAGAATTAATGCTCATGGCCCTCAACTTCAAATTATTAAATAAAATTATGAAATTAATCAATTTGTATGAAAGCTCCAATTTAAATGCGGAGTTGAGGTTAACTATGAAATATGCATAATTGCCTAATTATATGCACATAAAATGGTGTACATGCAATGAATTGTCATAACAAATGGACACTTATCAGTCCGTTGGCCGCCGTTGTGCCGTCCGGCTTGTTAGCGGCTTACTCCACACGTGAGTATGACCCCGCTTCTCCCCTGCAATCCTTCAGGGATGGGGGAGATGTTGCCCAACTTTCGCCAGGCTTTGAACACTAAGTTACCCTGATGATTTGGACTTAATAAAACAAGTGCTTTTAAACAATGAACCTCCGTGCTGGAGTATGAACCTCGCACGAGCTCATGACTCTGCTTCTCGAGAGCCTGGGGCTCCAGTTCAATAATTAATTTACTCAATTAACACAAAATAGGCTAATAAACAACTCTGGAACTCAAACATGTTGAAAATAACAAGAAAATAGCCTAATCCGGCGCGCCCTAATACGGCGCGGTACCCGCCCGCGCCGGATTAATATTAGACTCAAAATTTCATGTTTTCAAATGGTCCTATTCCGGCGCGCCCTATTTCGGCGCGTCCCAAGCCACCCGCGCCGGTTTAGCCCATTCATTCCATACCGCGCCGTTTTAGCGCTTTACCTACGCTTGGCCGCGCCATTTTAACCCCTATACCCATGCTTGGCCTCGCCGTTTTAACTCTTTTACCTACGTCTCTCCGCGCCGCTTTAAGGTGATTTCTGTCCCGTCGTTTTAAGGTGATTTCTGTCACGCTGTTTTAAATGATCACTCTCCGAGTGAATATTAAACCGCCTTAATGGCGAACACTGTCCCGATTTGGATAACCCATGGGCACATGGAAACCCCTTGTAGGCTAGCCCTCGGGAACCCTCCATTTGGGTGTTTACCGGATTTACGATTACAGGCCCGTGGAACATCGATACCCCTCGTAGGCTCGCCCTCGGGGTCTCCGTCCATCTGGGTCCGTCGGTCGCCATGTTTGGCCTCTCGGTATTTAGGAGTCCGTCATCAAGGGTGGCCCTCTGCTTATCCCTGTAACCCTCCGGGTCTAGGGGAGATGCTACCGGATCTTTACCAGGACATTTGCAAGACCGGGAATAAAACAAAATGAAATGAATAAAAAAATGATGAAATAATAATAATAATGATCATAAAATGAACAAGAAATAACCAAAAAAATAATAATAAAATATATAATAATAATAACAATAACAATAACAAATAATAAAATAAACAAAATAAAATAAAATAAACAAAATAAACAAAATCCCACCGTTACCCAGCGCGGCTTAAATCGGCACGGCCTAAACCGGCATGATACCCCCCACGCCGAATTAACACCATACTCAAAATTATTAAAATCTCAATTATAGTTACTCGGCTCACTCACACATATGCGCGCCATTTTAACCACGAAAAAGCCCCGCCGTTTTAACAAAAAAGGGACATAACAAACCCAAGAGGCGCGCCACTTCTAAACTCATCCGTCATCGCGCCGGATCAACTCTGCCCACCGCGCCGTTTAATTATCACTGGCACAATACACATTTTGAATCGGCGCCACCCCATTCCCCTTAAAAGAAAAAAAAAGGAGAAAGTAAAACAAAGTAAACCCATCATCGCGCCCACCACGAGGCTCCCGCGCCGTTTCCACGCTCCATACACTAACACCCTTATTAACACACAAATGTATCACTTGAACAAATGCATTGTCCCGTTGTCTTGAACCCACGAAACACTCACGTGCACACAGTGGTATGGCATGCATAACACGCTAACCCACCCCACTAATACCATTAACACTAACCTCTTGCATACGTCCAAAACCCCACCTAACCCCTCATTATATATGTACATATATATCAAACTAAAACCAACCAAAAAAATGATTAAAGAAAACAATTGTTCTCATGTACAAACTTTTCATGTGCAGTTAATAATATATATATATATATATATATATATATATAAACCTAAAATAATAAAATGAGAAAATGATAATGAAATGAAATAAAAGATGAGTGAAAGGAGGAAAATAAACAATAAAATGAACAACATGCTCTCACTTAAAAAAATGGAGAAATAAAAATGATTAAAATAAAATAAGCAAATAATAATAAGAAGAAGATATAAAAAAGGGTAAAAGTGGGAAATAAAAAAAACACAATAAACAAATAATGGTTGAATAGAAATGATAATAATGACAATAATAATAATAAAGGAATAAAGAGTGCTAAATAAATAACAAAAAATAATAATAAGAATAACAACAATAAAAATATTAAATGAATAATAAACAAACAAATGATGAATAAATAAATACCAAATAAATGTCAATAAAAGAAATAAAAATGCATGCATCTGATGTAAAAATAATAATAAAATAAAAGAAAATAAATAAATAAATAATAAAAAGTACATTCATACATTTAAAAATAATGACAAGAATAACTAAAGAATAACGAACATGATCGTGTCCACTCCGGAGCTCTCACCTCCTCTAGACCCCCGTGCATGGGAATATTGACGACCCCCGCCTGACAGGTCGTGTCTGCACCTCGGGATTAATCCCATTATGGCTACGGCATGACCTTGTCCTGGGCCGATAAGCCATTGAATATTAGCTCGTCTCGACCGGGTTTTAACCGCATCCCCTTCATTTCTCAAATATCAAATTTGCCATACCCTGGCATACATTGTCCCGATGATACACGAGTCTGCCCGAATACGGTCATACTCGGCCCACCTCATGGGCCCATATGTATGCATCGTAACGCTATGTGCAGTCTCAAAATAAAAAGGCAACGACTAATCGATAGCCCTACGAGTGACAAGGACTGTCAAAGTCTTCCCTAAATTTACAAATGAATGACCAAATAAATAATAAAACTAAATATTGCCACCTTGCACGCTTGCATGATCCGACTCTCTGGTATATCGAATGGTGATTAGCTGAAAGTCGGGTTACGCCCGGCCGGAGGCTTTCACTATGCGTGATGATGGTCTTCGGACCCAGGTTCTCCGCCCTGTACCGGGAGCCGGCCTAATAAACAAATACTACCATATTGTGTGCTTGCTTGCAATCACATCTTTTACATATTCTACGGGCCCCATGCATGGCCTCTCTATTTTGGCGATTAATTAAGGGTTTTCTCTCTTCTGGAGAGATGTAATTAACGCCGTAACTTTTATGGTACGGCGGGTTTTGGGTCCTGACACGATCACCTATAATTGTCTGGTTAGTCAGACGGTGCGCATAATAAATTTGTCACTCAGTGACTGGCACGCCCCATGCAAATAAACCTTTAATAAATAAACCAAATAAACACATAATCTATATACAGATATATATTTTAATAATAAAAATCCATCTCCCACACCGGGCTATTGGCAAGAGTATATGCTTGCCACCAAACTGCTTCCAGCTCCCGTGTGCATCCGAGGAGCACAATGTCGAGTCGCTGACAACATTCATTGTCACCTTCAAGCGACAACGCCGGAACAAGAAGGTTAACAGGGACAAACCCATTGTCTTCTACAAAGGAGACATGGTCCCTCAGGCCCCGCCGGATGATGACTTCGGCTGGTCTAGGCAAGCCAATAACACCCCTGAAGCAGTTCAGGTGTGGGGCGACCTGTCGCCGCATATTCAAGAGATGTGTTTGGAACAACACATTCCCCTGTGGCAGACCTCTGCCCAACAAAGATACTTCCGACGACTGTGGGACCCTTCCCAGGTCCGGGGGCAACCCCCGTCCTTCCACAAGGATACCAGGGGGCTTAGCTACGACCAGGACTGGGACTTCCGCGTCCACTATGCAGTTAACGTCATAGGCTTGGTACCACCAGCCGACGATCAAGCAAGAGTCGAAGCTAAATTCGACAACTCCGGGGATGAGAGAGAGGAAATCTTGACCCCAATATCCGCCAAAGCCAGAATTCCGGTTCAAGCCGTTGAGGAATCCTCTTCGCCTCCCTGCCAAGACAAAGGGGGAGAAGAAGCTCCTCCAGTCTCTCAGCCAATGAGGAACCCAGTATAATAAACCCTCCTAAGGGGGGAGGGGGATATCTCTGGTCCTAGCTGCGAAGGATTGTCAACCTCACCAGGCAACCCCGGGGAGACCTCAGTAGCCCCGGTTGACAACTGCTGACCAGGAGCTGGTGACCCGGATCAATCCTCGATGGATCCCAGCAACAACGGCCCTCCAGTCCCATCGGCGTCAACCAGTGGCTTCGGGAACCAAGGACTACCCGAAGTCGACACTGATGATGAGGATTTCATCGACCTCCAACCCGCTCCTCCCGAGCTGGAGGACGGCGGCCAGGCGACCATCGACGATCTCGTGCAGATCAACATGGGCGACGATGAAGCCCCTCAGCCTACATTCATCAGTGCCCTCCTCACCGAGGCAGAGAAGCAGAGCTACAAGCAACTCCTGCTCGAGTTCAAGGACTGCTTTGCTTGGACCTACGAGGAGATGCCAGAACTAGACCCCTCCGTAGCGGAGCACGATCTGGCCATTTCTCCCTCAATCGCTCCGGTCAAGCAACCACAGCGACACATGCATCACGAGTTGGAGCTCCAGGTCTCGGCTGAAGTCCACAAAATGGCGGAGGTCAACTTCATCGAGCCGTGCATCTACCCGATCTGGCTCACCAATATAGTCCCAGTCAAGAATAAGAATGGTCAAGTCCGCGTCTGCGTCGACTTTCGAGACCTCAACAAAGCCTGTCCCAAGGACGAGTTCCCAGTTCCAATTACTAAAACGATGGTCGATATGACCATCGGCCATGAAGCCTTGTCTTTTATGGATGGGTCGTCCGGTTATAATCAGATCTGGATGTCCCTCAAAGACAAGAATCACACAGCCTTCAGATCCCCCAAGGGGATTTTCAACTACATGCGCATGCCCTTCGGTTTGAAGAATGTTGGTGCTACCTACCAAAGGGCCATGACCAAAATATTCGACGAGATGCTGCACAACACCGTCGAATGCTATGTCGACGACCTCGTCGTCAAGACCAAAAGGCGCGAAGACCATTTGCACGACCTTCGCCAAGTCTTCGAGCGTCTCTGGCAATATGGGCTCAAGATGAACCCCATGAAGTGCGCCTTCGGCGTATCCAGCGATAAATTTCTCGGCTTCATTGTCAGGTACCGAGGAATTGAGGTGGATCCCAGCAAGATCAAAGCGATCCAGGAGCTTCCACCACCCAGTAACATCACCGAACTTAGGTCCTTCCAAGGGAGACTGACCTACATTCGGAGGTTTATTTCTAACCTCTCCGGTCGATGCGCGCCTTTCAGCAAGCTAATGAAGAAAGACGTCCCATTCACATGGGACTCGGAATGCTTAGCGGCTTTCGAGCAAATCAAGGAGTACCTCCTTACTCCCCCAGTCCTGGGAGCACCAGTCAAGGGTAAACCCCTCATCCTTTACATTGCTACTATGGACGCTTCGCTAGGAGCTCTGTTGGCGCAGATCAATGAGGAAGGTAAAGAGCAGCCCCTCTATTACCTCAGCCAGAAGCTCGTCGATGCCGAGTACCGCTACTCCCTCATGGAGAAGGTCTGCTTAGCACTAGTGTTCGCAGTTAAAAAGCTGCGGCATTACCTCCTGTCTCATCGGGTCGAGCTTATCTCCAAGATGACCATTTGAGGTATCTCCTTCGACGGCCTGTCCTCTCAGGCAGATTGGGGAGGTGGGCTCTCCTGTTGATGGAATACGACATTACCTATGTCCCCAGAAAAGCAATCAAAGGACAGGGCATGGCTGAATTCTTGGCAGCCCATCCAGTGCCAGATGATTCACCGTTCACCGCTGCGATCATAAGTGTAAATTCCGCCCGCCTCTGACGCGCGGGCCAGCTCCACAACCCCAACACTGTTGTCGCGCTCGCTGACGGGGCCCTCTGCCACAACTGCCTGCCCACCATCAAGCTGCTCCACGCTGGCCGCGGTAACAACTAGCGGGCCCAAAGGGGGCATGGGCCGCTCTATCCTCCTCACCCAACGGTCCTCATCCCGGACAACACGCCTCGGGACCATCTTGTCCATGCCAAATCGGGCCATAGCTGCAAGACATAGCACAAAAATGGTCAGTATTCCAGAAATTCAGTACATATAATACAACAAATCACAAATATATGAAGCGTCAAAATGCAACTACAACAACTTGGAAGGAGAGGTTCACGGGACGTACGCCCTCGTCTCTGCCTCCGAGGCACGACCCGTGGGGGGGATTTGTTGTACCCGGACTATTTCCCCAGCAAAATACCTAAAAATAGGGGTTCGAGAATTTCCTCGAACACCTTCAAGGCATGGGCTACCCGACCCCTCCGACAACCCAGTGGGCCTGACCAACGGCCCTAGCACGTTGGCCGAGGTACACAACGGCTCTAGCAATCAATCGGGACTGCTCCCGATTCATAAGTCGTGAATTTCCTCCGCACTCTACACGGTCACCCGGGCCGCCCCGGGGACACTCACACTACAAGCCATGCCACATGGCACTCAGTGAAGAGGCTAGGGGCCTACCCCGGAGCGCCTTCCCTCAACCCTCCAAGGTCAAAGGGAGACCCAAGTAGGTCGACCACAGGCTCACGAGGCATGTAGTACGCGTGTACAGATCACACATGTGTGTTCAGCATTCTGCCGAACACCTTGTGGGCGCACGTGTTTCAACCTTTCTACACCAACCCATGGGCCACCCCATGGTCCCAGTACACCAATTGGGTCCCACAACGACCCCCCCAGCAAGTCGGGGCCACCCCTGACCCCCAGACACGTGGCGACAAGCCACCAAATTTAACTCTCGGGGCAACCCGAGGCTACCCTACCAACCCGCCGTACAACGTGGCACGTAGCTCGAGGTAGGGCCCATCGGCCCAAGGTGCCTCCTCCTAGCCCCTACGGACTCCTACCCTTGGCCCTTGTCTGAATCCGAGGCCCGTCGGCCACCTACGCGGCTCATTCGGCAACCCGGGGTGTGTCGGGCATTCGCCCGAACACCTTGCGAGCGGCCATTACAACTCGAAGAACAATGGCTCCCATGGGTCATTTCAACCTTCCGAAACTTTATATCCCCCAAGGGGTATCCCTAGATGATGAAGGAAGACCCCCGGGGGCCAACCCTCGGGGTTACGGCTTTGCCCGGGGCCCGTGTGCCCCAGGACGTGGCCGCGCCCTCGGGGAGGGCAAACTCCCTAGGGGGCCGCGCCCTCTCCTCAGCCCGGGGGTCCGACAGCCCTCCCCAGTCCCTGTTTGTGCAGATGCGGTCCGAGGTTCGTGTAAAGCTCGTTCGTCATACCCGTACACGGAAGAATTCGTGAAGACGAAGTCCCGGGAATACGTGGGGTCGCACACGTCGATCCCTCGGTCTACGCACACAAGCAGCGAGTCAGCCAGTCCAAGCCTGTATCCTTTGTCTTCTAGCATCCAAACGAGTCAAAGTGGGGCTAAATTAACCAAAAAAATTGGGTTTTATAGAAGGGGGGACCACTCCCTCTCTCTCCCTCTACCTGGTCCGCCCAAACCCCCCCTTGGGGAGGGGTTTATGAGGACCAGGTTGGGCCTCCAAGCTGGTCCGCCTAAACCCCCCAAGGGGGGCGGGGGTTTAGGCGGACCAGCCTGGACCCCAAGGCTGGTCCGCCTAAACCCTTGTATAATAAAAAAAAAGATTTTTAAGCAAAAAAAAAAGGACCAACATGGTCCGCCCAAACCCCCTTGGGAGGGGGTTTAGGCGGACTAGCTTGGACCCCCAAGCTGGTCCGCCTAAACCCCATCTCTTCCACTCACACACACACACAAACACACACAAATAAAATTCAAATAAAATAAAAATAAAAGCACTATTTGGGGGGTTTACCCCGACCAAGTTGGACCCTCAACTTGGTCCGCCTAAACCCCACCCCTTCAACTTCTATAAATTGCCCCCCTTACAAGCTCAAGAGAAAAAGATAGAGGACAATAGAGGCAGAAACACAACGCGTGAAGGAAGGAAGGAAGCAACGCACGGACATGCTAACTTCCCCGGCCTAATTGTCGCACCCTCGGACTCCCGAGGCTTTCGGCAAGGGTTGGGAACGTGAGAAGACAAGTGCGCGCGCGATTGACTTGGTAGTCGGCTCACACATGCCGAGGATATGTCTCACGTACTCCCCTCACGCGATGTCTAGCCGTCTCATGCCAAGTCCATCCCCGCCTCGTGTAAGATGACCGTACCAACGGCGAATACGCCCGTGCCCCGAGTCTGCCCGTGTACGTCGACTTACGACACTCACCGTGGTGACCGCGCAACGACCGCGTCGGCCCTCGACAAGGATCCGCGTGCCCACCGTTCATTCTCCAGTCGGCCGTTGGCCCCTCAGATTGACGAAGCCAGTCTAGTCGGACCTCTGGCCCGGGAATCATAGTCCCGGGGCCGACCTTGACTCTCCAGCATGACAACACTCACTGTTCGAGACCCAGACCCGACCACTCGCCTTGAGCCGCGTCCGACCTCAGCCAGGCTCCCGCCATGTCCATTCTGACTACCAAGGCAGTCGGACATACACCAACTCCTCTGTAAAGAGTTCCAGTAAAACACGCAGACACCCGCTTTGTCACGCAATGACCCGAGGGTCGACTCATGTGTCGGAAATGTCCCGCGGCTTGCGCCCGTTGTACTTCGGCCTCCTCGGCCCATTTGTAAAGCCCATGTGGCTCATCGTAAAACTAGTGAAATACATACACCCGTATTCGGGCCCCCAGTTTCCTACCCACACCACTTGGCGTCCGTGCCCAATACCCCAACTCCAGTGAACGCCCCTCAATCTAGCACGTACCCCTAGCTGCTGAATGCGCCCAGCCCTCCACCCATGGCTTCAGACACATATACAGACTTTTCTTCAGCATGGAACGAAGGTATTTGGATTCAATCCGATGTAAATAAACACCGGTTGCTTGCGACCGGTGGGGAAGGACGTCCTGTACATGATTCCCGCAATCGCCTACGCACTCGCACCCATGGAACCCCTTCTCTCCACGTGTCGCCCGATCGCCTGAGCCCATGTGTCGCGCCCTGGTGGCGCTTCCCCGGTCAAACCTTGGTTCCATGAGTGATTGTCGAGAGATCGACTGGCACGCCTGCACCCTGTCCGGTTAACCCTTAGCCTGACATTCCCGTGCCATTCCGCCCCTTTCGACTTTCCGTAAAAGGAGAGTGCCCGGTACCGCCGTGAGAGACATGCAACCGTAAGGAGGATACCTGAGATACATCAAACTCCCGTATTTTTCCTTCCCCACTGTATTTCTTCCTTCACCTTGGTTAACCGGCACAAAAACCCGCGCAATAACGGCTCACCTCATTTCTGATTGAAAATGGTTTCAAGAGAGGTAAGGTTGATCAAACACTTTTCACAAGGAAATCAGGTAAAGATATATTAGTAGTTCAAGTGTATGTGAATGACATAATTTTTGGAGTTACTAATAATGCGTTATGTGATGAATTTGCAGAAATTATGCAAGGAGAATTTGAGATGAGCTTAATGGGTGAATTAATATTCTTTCTTGGACTGCAGGTGAAGCAAACATCTGAGAGAATTTTCATAAATTAAGCCAAGTACACAATGGGGCTGTTGAAGAAATATGGGATGGCTGAAGCAAAACCTTTGTCAACTCCAATGGCCACAACCTCGAAGTTAGACAAAGATGAAAATGGTAAAACAGTAGATCCTACATTGTTTCGAGGTATGATCGGATTACTACTGTATCTTACAGCATGCCGCCCTGACATTCAATTCAGTGTATGTCTTTGTGCCCATTTTCAGTCATGCCCTAAAGATTCTCATTTAACGGCTGTTAAACGCATTTTTAGATACTTACTTAGCACAATATATTTTGGCTTGTGATTTCCCATCGGTAGTTCTTTTGATTTGATTGCATACATTGATGCGGATTATGCCGGATGTATTGTAGATCGTAAAAGTACTAGTGGGTACTGTCAGTTTCTTGGTGGGTGTCTAGTCTTATGGACCTCCAAGAAATAACATTCAGTAGCTCTCTCAATGGCCGAGGCTGAATATGTAGCCGCCCGAAGTTGTGGAGCCCAAGTACTTTGGATCAAAAATCAATTGCTTGATTTAGATATTGAAATGAAATGGGTGCCAATCTTGTGTGATAATACCAGTGCAATCAGTTTGTTAAAAAACCATGTTCAACATTCTAGGACCAAGCATATTGATATTCGTCATCACTTTCTGAGAGATCATGTAGGAAAAGGGGTCTTTGAATTGAATTTCATTGACACACACAATCAGCTAGCTGACATCTTCACAAAATCCCTAAACCAGGATCAATTTAATAAGATAAGAAGAGAACTCTAGGAACAAGAAATGTAACGGTCTATCGTGAGACCGTCACATGCCTCTAACGCACCGGCATTCGACCGTTACATATTGTTAGTTCCATAAAGGAAAGAACGAGTACAAAGATCAAAACTTTAGACTCTTATCCACTGAGGATCGACTTGGGAAGAGTTATAACATTACTAAGGGCTCTTAGAGATTTGGTTTTGATAAATTAAGGACTCTAAACTCGATCTAATCTTCAAACCTTAGCTAGAACCCTATAAATAGGACCTAGTTCTGAACTGCGCGACCCCTACTTTTGCTCGCGTGGAATCAAGGTAAGGATTCATTATCTCAGGTAAGTTATTTAAAATAATTTGTTCACAATACTATAGACTAACTCGTCTCAAAATTTCACATCTTTAGGTCAAGAGGTCGTGGAGTTAGAGCTCAAGGAAGTTGCTGAAAAGTCACAGGAAGAAGGGAACTAGGGTTCGGTTTTCAAGCCTAAATTGGAAGTTAAAGCTTAAGTAAAGAGGTAGGTTATCTCATGAACGGCAAAAACAACCTGATAGGACTATAAGCCCTCTAGTTTGATTTAATTTCATGCATAGTAGAGCATCAATTTCATGTTTTACTTGTTATATGCATCACATGCATCCCTTAGCCCTAATTGGAAATTAAAGAGATGTTTCTTGTTTATTTCACTGATACCCATACATATAGATAGCCTATACTTCATTATCATGCCTAGAATAAGACATGGTATTTGATTTAGACATGATGTGAGTTGATCTCTTGGATTCTATATGGTTTTCTGTTAGCAGATACTCTGACACATCAGGGTAGGACCGTCATATATGTGTAACGACCTTACGATGAGCCGTCACAGTCTCTGTGGTATATCTGATTGCTTTGATAACTCTGACGCATCTGTCCAGACGCGTTACATTCATGTAACGACTGTTCTATGATCGTCACAATCGTTGTGACGCCCCACTTCTAGACCGTCAGAGCCTGTGTTCTGTCAACCCTAAGACAGAATATAACTTGCCAATATTATTTATTGTTAAGCCTAGTTATCTAAGTTTTAACCTGATCATGTGATTTTAAGGTTATTTGATTGTTCATGATAGGTATTGCATGATTTGGTGTCTCATGGTTATTTTAAGTAATGTTAGTTTAATGAGCCCAATTCTATAGTTTTGTATTATAAAACATGACTCTTTTTAACGTTGTATTGACGGAGTTTTCCTTATGATTTTCACATTGATTCTACATATCTCTCTCTGTCAATAGAGTCATTTCTATAAGTACATGGCACATATTCCGGTATGTTGTCATTAGTTCACACTTTGCACTATAGGAACACAATCTTGGACTTGAGGACCTCTCTATTAGATATTCCTTCCAATGGACTAGGAAATTATTGTTTCAAGGCCTCCGTAATTCTCCGCGAGCCTGGGATTCCCACTAGGACGCCGAGTTGGTTGTACCATTAAAAGCCCATTAAATAGAATACACTATCCTTGTTTCTGATTCTAGTAATGTAACGGCCTTGCACTGGACCGTCATGCTCACGTAACGGCCCAATTCATGACCGTCACATTCCTTTGAGTCTATTTTCATCTTTCTGGACTCGGATCGCTGTAACGGCCTATTACTGGCGCGTCACATGATGTAACGGCCCAGTTAATGACCGTCACACAGTTTGCATATGTTAACCCAAGGTTTGACCCAAGGGTTGATTTCTAAGGTTCTAGAGGGACTAATGATAGTCTAGAACTTATAATATTGTTCAAGGAACTTAATGTAATGAATGAAGATTAAAAGAATGTGTTGTTATGCTGCCGATTTATTTCTATAAGCATGACATTGTTTAAGTCATTTTCTTGACTCATACATTCTTATGTTGAAACATTCACTCATTGACTATTGTTATTATTGAATTGTACATTCTTGGCCATACTTTACTGTTATATTGCGTGGAAGTAGCTTAATTTATACCTGAAGATGCGATCGAGCACTGATTGTGTTCAAGGGCTCTATGCTAGTCCCCTCGGCTGATTGCCGGAAACATACTATTTTATAAACCATAGGGTATGATGCTACTAGCGTCGCATTACGCTGGGAGTACTATTTCTATAAATAAGTGAAGATCCACGACACGACATGACATTCTTGTACATGACATTCTTGCTTGATATTCCATAGAAATTCACGAACTATGTACTCAAAAGAGACTAGTGTGATGAATATGTGGCTTGCTCATTACATGCTTGCTCGTGAAAGGCCAATATCATGTTCTTGTTATATTCTTGCTAGTTCGTTCTGGTTCTCATTCCATCTTATATGATTGTCCTGTTACTTTGGTTTAATCACGTGATCGTCGCATTGCATGACTTTATCTTATTTCTCTAGAGCTAAAATGTTAATTACTTTAATAATGCCTTCATGTTGATGCGAAGATACCTACTGGGCAAGTGTGCTCATTACCTATTTCCAATGTTTTTCAGGAGATGGAAGTAGTTCGGCTTCGGAGTCGGGCTATACTAGTGGCGGGTCCGGAAGTGAGTGAAAGTCTTATAAAGCTACGAGTGAAGACTTAGGGAGTCTATAATGTTTTAGATTGAATCAATGTAATTTTCCTATTTCTTGAGTCTAGTAGAGTGAAAGATGATGGAAAGTGGTTGTATTATGAATATTGATCATTTATGGAATAAAGTTGAAGTTTGATTTAATCCGGTGCAATTGCATTTATTTGTGTGGTTGTCTCGCGCTCTGATTGTTCTTGCTTGCAAGAGGCTTACCATGCCGGCTGTTCGCGCTCCCCGAGCGAGTCTTCCGCTGTAAATAAAGGCTCGGGGCGTGACAGTGCAAGGGTGAGAGCATACATGCATAGGTTTGCACTTAGGATAAGAGTTGCATTTGTAGAAACTCATATGCATCAAGGGTAGGAAAGCATGCATATTGTCTGTATTTTCTTTTAATACCTTGTGTGTTCACATACACCCATGCATGCTTGAATGTATTTATATATATAGCCCTCCTTGAAAAATATTTCTAAGGTCAGATATTCCTTGGTTAAATAATTGTGGACTCAGTGATGTTGGACCTAAGGAAACTTCTGAGGGGGAGTTAGAAACTTTTCTCAAATCTGCATCTCTTTCTTTCCCTCCACTTCATGACGTTGTCTCAAATCAGAAGGTTGGATGATAGTCCCCCCCATATGAAAAAAAATGATGAAAAAAAAATATATGAATGAAAAAAATTAGAAAAGAAAAGAAAAAGAAACAAAAAATACAAAATTTGGGGTTTTGGGGCTAGCGGTCGATCGCCGCTCCCGCACCGGTGGACTGGTGGCGATGAACCTACCCGACCGGGTCTCAACCGAGCCATCTTATATGGGGGTCCAACACCCCATTCTCTCATTCTATCACCTCCACTCTCTCTCATATCCCATCTCCTAACCCTAGAATCTCAAAACTCCACCTCCCAAGCCCCTAAACCTCATCATTCCTCCACCCGCACAAGATCCGGCGTGTTCGTCACGATTTTGGAACGAACTCCATTCGGCCGTTAGTGCGTTCGTGGAGTTTCCTCCTAGGTTCCAGTTTGTGGAGAAGGCCTTTGCAAGCCCCTGGAGTGTCTGTTGCTCTATCTTCATCTCCCGGGACGAGGGTCATTTCTTCAAGGGTTTTTCACCGGGTTTCTAGTTCAGGATGCCGCCTAGACAAAGCTCTCGACGTTCTGCCCAAGGGGAAGCGAGTGGCAAGAGACGCGAGGCACCGGCTCCTCCACCACAGCGAGCCCCTGCACCACGTCGTGCACCTCGGTTACCTCCTCGTCCCATTATCAACCCTCGACTGGTCGACTACAATGAGGTGAATGAGCTTTTGCCTGATATATGTGCTGTCTCTGAGATTCAGCCAGGATGGACTGATTTCATCACTAGATATACCCGTTATTACCCCAGTTTAGTACAGCAGTTTTATGGGAATTTGATTGCAAGGAATGAGGAATTATTTTCTATTGTAAAAGGGGTTGAGATTCACATTACTCCCGATCTGTTTGAGAGATGCTTAGGAGTTGCAGCTAGAGGAGCTGACTTAGTTTTTGGTCATGGGGAGGTTGAGGACACATTTCTTGCTATGACCAGTTGTGAGTACGTGCGTGGTGTCAGTAATTTAATTGAATTGAATGCGAATCATTTTCCACCACTGCAGCGTGTATTGCATCATATGTTTACCTCTCTCATTTGTCCAAAGAGTGGCAGCAGAAATGAAGTGATAGAGGTTCATAAATTCCTGTTTTACAATGTGATGAATGGGATTCAAGTCAACATGGGTCGCCTCATGATGACTCTCATTGGAGCTTGTCGAACAAATTTGCGACGATCCTTGCCGTATGCTTCACAGTTGACCGGGATATTCATTCATGCTGGGATCAATTTGGCAAACGAACAGTTCATTTATGTTCGACAGGATGATATCTATAATAAGCATAAGATCTTTACAGAAATGGGATATTACTACGGTCCCGATGGTGAGTTACGTCGGGATGTGCCTACTTATGGAGAAGAAGTTGATAGTGAAGAAGAGCAGGAACAAGCACAGCAGTACGATCAAGGGGATGTCCCCCCGCCAGTTCAGGCCGAGGTGTAGCCTCCTCCACCCTCATCTCATCATATGGATCCCGAGATGCCTCCTCCACCACAGTTCTATCTTGGAGAGTCCTCCTCTCACGGGGCCACACAGCATTCTTGGGTAGATTATGAGACTTTTGATAGGCGGTTTACTGGGATAGAGACTCATGTGGACACTTTTGGGGATCGACTTTCTACACTCGGGGATCGTGTCGACACTATGGGCAATATGATTGACACTATGTCAGGCCGCATAGATTCCTTCGCCACTGTTCTGGATACCCTCTCCAGTCAAATGGCCACACTCTCCACTCATATGACTACCCTTACCGACAGTGTTGCCAATTCTAGCCAAGCCTTCCACATCATGAACATGACACTTCTTGGCATGTCACGCCGTGATGCGGCTCGTGACCTCTCCATTGGCCGTATTCGGGATAGTCTTTAGATTCAAGATCATTCTCTTGAAGACATTTGTCGCCGCCTTGGTTATCAGCCTCCTCCTCCAGAGGATCAGCCTTCTGCAAATGCACCATGAGGATTTTTCTTTTTTCTCCCTCTAGATTGCTGTACTTTGGTCTTGTGTCACTTGGGTCCCCCTTCGTCTATCCTATCCCCTTTTGATGATGCCAAAGGGGGAGAAGTAGCAATGTAGGGTTCTATATATTTATGTATGTCAGTGTGTGTTTGCATGTATGATCATGTGAGGATCATTATGTCTGTTCTGCACTTGTCATTTGTTTAGTCTCTTATGTCTAGAGTCGTGCATTCACTCTCGCATTAATGTACCTTGTAATAAAATGATGAATTGAATGCAACTGGTGTTTGATCTCAAATGGTTGGCTCTTGTGTCTCATTTCTTTTCTAATTGGCAAATAAAGTGTTGAATGGTTTGTGTTCGCTGGCTTGATGGGATGTGAGTGAAATGCCTTGATTTCGAACTTTGATCTTAATTTTCAAACATTGCTTAAAAGCACGCTCATGTATTTAAATACCATCTCAGTTTTGTCATCATCAAAAAGGGGGAGATTGTTGAGTATATTCAGGTGATTTTGATGATAACAAAATCTAGGACGTACGTTCTATCACATGCCATGTATTATCAATCAAGTTCGACTCTCATACGCATTCAAGGCCTAATTTCATCATGCATTATGTTTAAATGATCATACCCCTCCTAATGCATAAATCCATATTGGTTCCAAAACTGCCCAGGCTAAACTTAACTCACTCATTTTAAATGAAACAGGATGTGTCATAAACTGATTAGCTCACATATTATGATTCATTGGCTAACATCTTTATTTTTGCAAGATTTCCAGCCAGCGGTCGACCGCTAGTTAGGGGCCAGTCGACCGGTTTTCCCAGCAACGAAAGCCCAATTTCTGTAAAATTCCGGTCGACCGCCCCCTACTACCGGTCGACCGCCAGCCTCGAAGCAGCCATATTTGACTTTATTTTCTACAACGTGGGAAGCCCTCTTCATTGGGTTTGTTTAATCCAAAAGTCACCAGACTTACCATGATTTGTGGATCTGGTTTCTGGTTTGTCTCTTGACCATTCAAGAGTTATAAAAACATCTCTTTGGGGTAAGAAACCTTAATCAATCCAAGGAGGCTCAAGGAGGCTATCAAGGGGAGAGAAGAGTGTTGCTACTGTAGCTGTGAACAGTGCTCCGGGAAGGAAGTTCTTCATTCATCTTCAAGTGATCCAAGTCACATCTGGAGCAGATCAACCCCAAGTCAATTGGAGATCAAGCGGCATCCAAAATCTTCTTCATCAACTAAGGGGGAGCTTGAATCTGAAGTTTTTACTTTGTGTCTTCCATTCGATTTCTATTTCAGATTCAAGTGTGTGTTCTTGTAATATTTGAATACTTGTGTGTGTGTGTGGATCTACGCAGATCCGTGTGTGTGTGTGTGTGTGTGTGTGTGTGTGTGTGTGTGTGTGTGTGTGTGTGTGTGTGTGTGTGTGTGTGTGTGTGTGTGTGTGTGTGTGTGTGTGTGTGTGTCTATTTCTTCACATCTCTTTGTGATTCCGTGCTTGTACACCTTCGTGAGAGTTTCAAACTCTTCACATGTGTATGTGTGTGTTTTGATCTTGTAATCCTTTATAAGATAGTGTGAGAATCCTCACAGATCATGAGGGGTGGAGTAGGTTGCCGTTGTTGCATCCGAACCACTTAAAAATCTCTGTCCTTTGTGTGGTTTGTTCCTTTTCCTCTATCCCCATTCTGTGCAGCATTCGCGTAGTATTTCGGGTGCATTGTTTGTGTTCGATCTAGTATTATGTATCATTTCTATACTGGATTTTGGGTATATCAAAAGGTGGGTTCGGATCGGCAAGGCAAACCTTGTCTGGAAGATAACACCTTGCGTGAGTTGAATCTCTGGATTCTCACCTCCGCCATCGTACCTAAGATCGGTTGAGTGCGATAGATTCTATTAGATTTCTTAGTTTCCATATAGTTCTAGATTTCAGATCGGCTATTATTCACTCTTGTTTGAATTAGACAAAAGTTTGTATACACCCAATTCACCTCGGTCTTGGGTGTCATTGATCGCGGGACTTCAACGGTCACGCCGAAACACGATGCAAACCAACCAGGAAGGAGTTTAAAGCATGAGTCCTTCGGAGTTCAAGCCCGGCGGCACAACCCATGGAGCTCGGAGGTCCACCAGGATCTAGACGCCGGATCTGTAGGGTGGAGTACTGTCGGTAAGGTGGAAGGGCTCACCGACTGAGACCATGGAGGGGGAGCCTGATGGAATGAAGCACAAATAGAGAGAGAGGCGGAGGTCACCAGGCCATCCTATGAGGAAGGAATGGCTGGCGAAAAAAAAAGCACCTGAGGATGGCTGTCGTGCTTAGAGGCAAATGGTAGAAACTGTGGCAGAAGTGTAAGACAACAAGGAATGCACACACAGAAGCAATGTCTACGGGAAGAAGAACCGTTTACAAACTCTTCATTTATTCCTCATGAAAAGGGAAATACATGGCTAATACATCGTAGGGAGGAGAAAAGAGTAGTAAAGAAATACAGTCGGGAGAACGAAGCACTGGCTCCTTCCCCTTGACCCTCACCTCTTCTCCCTCACTCACCCTCACTTCACTCTTCTTCTCACTCGGGTAACAACAGTGGGAATATAGGGGACCGACCTTCTCTATTCTTCTCTTAGGGCATGTTTGGTATGGGGTTACACCCGGGTTATCCCCGGTTCAACCCTACTCAATGTTTGGTATGGTAAAAATTGGTGAGGATAACCCGAGTTAAGAGGAATATGGATAACCCCAAAATCAGGGTTATCACGGGGATAACTCATCCCCACGAAAAGTGGGGATGCGTTATCCCCATCTCCATCCCTGTAACGACCTGAGAATCTGATTATCGGGAAGGCCCGATAACCCGAGACTCGTACCGCCACCCACGAGTCCGAAGACTCGGAAGGGTTAGAAGGATGGTGTAGAGACTACACAAGTATCACAAATAATTACAGAAATTAAACAGTTATAATTAAGCAGGAAATAAATAAAATTTTAATTAATACATGGTCCACAAGATAACAACGAAATAACAACAGTAGTCCACAACTAGTACAGAGACAAGGAAGAAAAGTACAGCTACACGGGGCATACCCCGGCTCTGACCTCTGGCACTAACGCTGGGCACCTGAACCACGCTGAGCCTTAGACGCGCTCCCTTGAAGCCGCGTCTTACCTGAAACATGGTGAAAACACACAGGGAATGAGTCTCAGGACAAGACTCAGTAGGGATCACTCGAACCCTACCTCGCAAACAGAGAAATTGCTACGCTAGCAGTAAGCGAGTACCTCGGGAAAGGAAGCCATGCCATCTACAAATCACCTGTCTCACGGCATGAAAATCGACGCACGTGCCACGGCAAAGCTACCGGAACACAGCAGTCAACACGACCAAACCCAAAGGTCAAAGTCACAAGACTGACAGTCTGTCACTCACGACTTGACAGGAGTACCTCCCACTAGAAGCACAGTCAGTAGCGTCCCCTGACGTCTTACATCGCACCGCAGGTGAACTGCCTGGCGTGGTAGCTCCTATCAGAGGCACGGACACCTAACAAGTAACCACAAACAAGTGACTAGCGGGGGTCACGCCCGTTGGCATGGGTCCAACTACCCCCAACCACGTGTGCACACACAGACCATGTGTCCTAGGTCTGGCCCTCTGATCGGGTTTCCCCCGTAGTCGGACTCTGGCTAACGACGAGGGGCCCGACGGAAACCAGTCTAAAACCATCCTCAGGGTAGCCTCTCCACCACTCCCTGGTGGGACCACGCGCGTGTAAGCAGGCTACGACTAGTGGAGGGTCACTGATTGAGTAGACTCTCAAGTCAACGGAAAACGACGTCCGCATCCGACGACGTATGGGGACCATCCCATGTACCAGCACCACCGCACGGCGGCCACAGTCGGACAAGAAATGAGACTGTGAACCTCCCGGCGCAGTCCAGAGCCTGACGGTCTATCCTAGACACGTCACAGTCTCTGACGGTCTAAGCCAGACCGTCACAGTGATGGAGGCATCACCCACGATTCCCTTTGGCTCGGGTCCACTTCTTCACACTCGGGAGTTGGTTGAGTTTTGGCCTCACTCTATTAAGGTCCCTTATCCATTTTGTAGCTTTCCTTTGAGTCATTTTGATGTATTTTCATTTTATTTGAGTCATTTCCCTAGGTCTTGCATTTATTTTCCTAAGATTGTGTGTCATTAGATGATGTAATGTGCTAATTGGGCCCAATTCATTGGACTAGGCCCATGTGCACCCCTTCCACCTTCGGTTATTTGCTATTGAGTCTTTTGTCATGGACTTTTGTAGAAATGTGGGTTTCCTATATATAGGACCCCATTTCCCCCATTTGAAGTCAATGAATGAATGAATCAATCAATCAATGAAAAAAATGCCATTTGAGAGTCCAAAGCTTAGTTTTAGTGGAGTGATTCCTCTAGTTTTTGGGTGAGAAACCCTAGGGGAGAGATTCCCCACCATTCCCTCTCTTAATCTCTCTTTTTCACTCCACTTTCTCTCTCCTCAACACCCAATTTCAAATTTTTTTTCTCTCTCCTCCCCTCCCAACCACCTCCACTAGCTACCCACCTCATTTAATACCCCTCCACTTCCCCAAGTTGCCATTACTCCACTCCCATAGTCCCTAGGTGGCATCTTCCCCATTCCAACACCTTTCTCCACCTTCCCACCAAATCTACCCCATTCCAATACAAACTCTCCACTTCCCCACATAATCACCCACCTTCCAAGGCCATTTCAAATTTAAAATTCACACTCCCTCCACCCACTTGTTCCCCCTCACCTTCCCCCCTCTCCCTCCAAGCCCCAAATTCGTAGCTCCTCTCTCACCCACAGAAAACACCCCCTTCCAGCTCCCATTCTATCCCTCCCTCACCTTGAAACACCCCATCCTAGACCCCCTCACAGCCCGGGCTTTCCCCACACTCATCCACCCCCATTTCCTCTCCCATATACCCCATTTCCCCCCCATCATCTTCAACCTACCGTTTCAGCTGACAACCTGCAGAAGTGTACCATCTTACAGCGGCGACCACGGCTTCCTCCCGACGAGTTTGAAGACCCAAGAGGCATCCACGGAAGCGGCTACCTGTCCTCTTCGCAACGATCGAGGTCTCATCCCCATCGGAGATCGGTGCTGCTGTGGAGGTCCGTTCTTCCCCGACCGCGCAGTTCTGCTCCGGCTGAGGATCTGAACCGGACTAAAAGCTCGGCCACGACAAACCTTGGACGAACCAGCCCCGAAGCTCTTCTACAAATATCTTCCTCCTCCAGTCTTCGTTCAGGATCAAGAAACGGAACCTCATTCGGCTGCCGGAGGAAGGAGTTACAAATTTTCTCCCCCAAGCTCTCCAGTCTTGTCTCCTGCAGTCTGCTCCGACCAGTGCCCACTCTTTAGGGTACACCGACTGCCCTCGACCTCTGATTGCATCCCCGTCACCTCTGGCTGAAAGCTACTTCGACCACGAAGACGTCGCCGCCAGTTTCGTGCTGATCGGAGTTCGGGAGGGTGCGTGGCGTCCTCTGCAACCTGCTGCCAGAAGTCTGCAACTGCGAGTCAGAAAACCTGATGTCCTGTTCCAACCTCTGCCCCAGTCAACAACGGTCTCAGAAGAAATTTAAGAAAATCTGAAGCGTTCCTGTCCCTGTTAAGAAGCTTTTGCCGCCGGTCTCGCCATCGGAAAAATTCGTGAGAAGGATCTACAGCAACCACACCAACACACTGTCTCTGTTCGTAGACAACCGGCAGATTCGGCAACCTCGCTTAATCGTCGTTCTTTACCTTACTTTCCCCACCCCGCTTGGCCGCTGAAGGCCCCTCCCTGCGGGAGGTAGTATTGTTGTATTCACATTAACCCCCACCCCAAGATCCCCCTCCTGCGAGAGGCGTAGTTTTGTACATGGTTTGAGCAGGTCAAGCTTCACCGCCGCGGCGTGTGGGGAACCACCGCCTCCCCGCTCGCCCTCGTCTCCGACCGGGACCGGTTTCTTCAAACCGGTCGAGTAAGTGCCTCATCCTAGTTCATTAGTGTTGCTCTTTCAATATTTACTTCATGCGCCGCTGAATTTGCGAGGGAGCGCCCGATCCTCAAGTCCATGACTTAAGAGTGATCGCCGTGGGATAGTGTGAACCGGTGCCCTTGTGCACTTTGTCGGCCCCAATTGAATTGGGCATCCAAACCTTGGGAGTCAAACCTTGGCCTTGCTGGCCCTCTACCAGCAAGGGCCCTTTCCATACCTCACACTTGGCATCGCCAAGTCACTCCGGGTATAGAGTGCGACGGGAGAGCGGTGGCCCTTAAGGCCCATTTGAATGCTTAATTGTGCTTGTTTGCCTAAGTCCGAGGTCGTGTCACATCAAGTGGTATCAGAGCAAGTCTTTGACTTGTCTCTATCAAGTCAAGTCCTAGGGCATTCTTGCATTAGAGTCATCATCAATCGACCCTTGCATTGATCCCCCCGATCATCATGGCCAACTACTTAGCCTACTCACCAACCTTGAATTTCATTCTAGATGGGGACATTACCTTTGACGGATCACATTCTAGTGATTATCTTAGGTGGGAAACTACCATGGAAAGATATTTTGAACGGACTTGGGTATATGGACCCGCGAGAGTCCGCAAGGCCAAGGGACGATTTCGGGGTCAAGCCAAGAGTAAATGGGCAAACATAGAGGGATTAAGAAGGGTTAGGAGGCAAGAGCCCATTTCTTCGTGGGATGATATGAAGAAGGAACTTAGGAAGATCTACATCCCAAAATATTCCCAACCCTCCTACTCGAACACCCCAAGCCCGAGGAGCACTACCACTCCTCCATCCTCACCCGACCAATTTGAGACCGACCTTTGGTCTCCACCCCCACCAATCCCAACAAATCACCTCTCAACCATCATAACTACACTTCGCAACGAAGTCCTCTCCCTTAAGACCCTAATAAACCAAACATCCACCTCTCCACCTAACCCCATGAGGGCCCCCATACCCCAACCAAAACCCCTTCCCTAACCTACGCTAGTCAAGCCCCTTTAGCTCCCACTTCCACCCCAAACGATCCTAAGGGCAAGAGACCCCTAATCGACCCAATCCCCTCCATGATGACCACCACTCAACCAACCCTCACCATTCAAAACCAAGTGGACACCGTGTCCACCCCTCCACCTAGGCCCATGATTGTCACCACCCTCCAATCCAGAAGCTCCCACCAAACCCCTACCCCACAAAACCCCTTGGTCCCCACCACCACCCCTCCCTTGTCCCCGAAAAAGGACATTCCCCCCAAAACCAATCAACCCAAGCCACCCCAACCAACCCATCTCCCACTCCCTACCCCAAAAGTCCAAAGTCCTAGGCTTCCACTACTTCCCCTCCCTATCCAAGCCAAAGTTTCCCATCACCCACCACCCCGGGTACACCATGCACCAACCATCATCACCCCACCCCCAATAGACCTTCCCATTCCCTTGAGAAAGGAGACCACAACCATCCACATGGAGTAGATGAACCCATCCCCATCATTGAGGAAACCCAAGTTCATATCCGTGGTAAGGAAGAATCACAAATGTCCCCTAGCTTGGACCCCCAAGAGCCACAAGCCTTCACAAATAGCACCATAATCATAGATGGGCCCCTAGCTAGATGGCTAAAGGAGAGACCACTTCACCCCATCGTGTCCTATGTTTACCCACCCATGGAGAAAAACCTTCCCATTGCACCCATTAACTCCTATCACACCATAATCCAAACATCCTACCAAGTGGAAACCTTAGAGGATCTTCTTAAGGGCGTAGCATGGCAAATTGAGTTCACTAGCATGTTGACCCCTATGGCCAAACCACCTAGAGCCTTGGCCTCCTACACCTATGCATAGGGTCTATCACCTCGATTTGCACCATTGGTTGCTACACTAGTGACCTCCTTCTATTCCTCCCTACACCCGATGAGCCCAACCTTCTCCTCGATTTAGAGCTTCTTATCTCGGGTAGAAAGCCTAGTCCTCCATTCATGGCCGACCATCCCACCAAAAACTTTGGCCCGATCACTTTACTAGAGGAGGAGAATCCACCATCAAGGGGTTGTGAGGACCAAAAGGACCTAGGGTTCCTCTCCTTAGGTGACCCTTACCATGACCCCTTCGATCCCTTCCTATACCCACCCATTAAGATCCCAAACACTTTGTTCGGCCAACCCACTAGAAAACTTGGCCCACCTTGGAGGAGGATGACTCACAATTTGGGAACCTTGAAGACATAGAGTGCCTCCCTCTAGGAAGACCTTTCTACGACCCCTTTGATCCCTTCCTATGGGAGTCTAGTTCCCCATGTAACCCAACCATCTTACCCACCACCCACCCTTTCCTACCCTCACCCATCATATTGGGCCAAACCAATCTCATCCATGACCCGGGTTACACCTTGGGAGCCAAGACCTTGGGCCACATATCCCTAGGTAATAAGGTTGTGCCCCACCCCATGATGACCACCTTCTTAGATCCATTCGATCCGTTCCAATGGGAATTCAAAGGTTGTCCCACCCCTATACACATGGAAGTCACTTTTGGGAAAAGTATGCATGTGTCTAGGCTTTCCACACCCCTTGGCATGAACACTATGTTGGGTCCATTCATTCATATCACCCACATGTCAAGTAGAAAGCATGAGTGGTCCAAATTTGGATGTAGTGGTCCACCTTCATTCATCATGGGTCTTAAGCATATCAAAGGCATCTACGGATGTCCGGGTCCCCCGACATGCATCACCACTTTGCATGATAGATTCACATATGGTTGCCCCGGTCCACCTAAGCCCACCAAAGTCTACATGACAACATTGCATGATAAGTCCACATATGGTTGCCCCGGCCCACCAAGGCTCATCAAGGTCCATATGGCATCATGGCATAAATGGTCTATATATGGTTGTCCAGGTCCACCCATAACCACTAGAAGGTCAGCACTCACAAAATTGCATGAGGAAATCCGCAAGCACATTAGCATAAAAAATGAGGCTTATAAAAGGTTGGCTGACTCTCACCGGCGTCACTTAGAGTTCCAAGAGGGTGACTTTGTGATGGTAAGGACGGAGAGGCTCTCCCCAGGAGCCAACTCCAAGTTGAGGCCACGTGGGACTGGTCCCTTCCAGGTTTTGAGGCGCATTGATGCAAATGCTTATTGGTTAGATCTCCCTGAGGACTATGGGGTAAGTCCAACATTCAATGTCGCCGACTTAGTGCCATACAAGGGCCCCACGGTGGTACCTAGTGAGGAGATTGAGCCTACTTCTTCCTTTGAGAGAGCACCCACCCGTGAGGAGAGTCCACTAGCCAAGAGAGCTCAGCGCGAACGCATTGAACGAATATTGGATGAGCAGGTCACTACCACCCGGAGCAAGGTATATGAGCGCTATCTCGTCAGGTGGAAGGATCGGCCTCCTTCGGAAGACTCATGGGTGAGTCGGGAGGACCTCCAGCGGTTGGATCCGGACCTCCTCGAGCGGTACCTTAGCCGGATGGACCCTTACTCGACGGAGTTGAGCTCTTCGCGGCCCAGGGGATTTGATGGAGGCATCACCCACGATTCCCTTTGGCTCGGGTCCACTTCTTCACACTCGGGAGCTGGTTGAGTTTTGGCCTCACTCTATTAAGGCCCCTTATCCATTTTGTAGCTTTCCTTTGAGTCATTTTGATGTATTTTCATTTTATTTGAGTCATTTCCCTAGGTCTTGCATTTATTTTCCTAAGATTGTGTGTCATTAGATGATGTAATGTGCTAATTGGGCCCAATTCATTGGACTAGGCCCATGTGCACCCCTTCCACCTTCGGTTATTTGCTATTGAGTCTTTTGTCATGGACTTTTGTAGAAATGTGGGTTTCCTATATATAGGACCCCATTTCCCCCATTTGAAGTCAATGAATGAATGAATGAATGAGTTAAACTTGCCATTTGAGTTCAAATTGGAGTGATTCCTCTAGTTTTTGGGTGAGAGACCCTAGGGGAGAGATTCCCCACCCATTCTCCTCTTAATCTCTCTATTTCACCCCTCTTTCTCTCTCCTCCAACCCCAATTTCGAATTTTCTTCTCTCTCCTCCCCTCCCAACCACCTCCACTAGCTACCCACCTCATTTAATACCCCTCCACTTCCCCAAGTTGCCATTACTCCACTCCCATAGTCCCTAGGTGGCATCTTCCCCATTCCAACACCTTTCTCCACCTTCCCACCAAATCTACCCCATTCCAATACAAACTCTCCACTTCCCCACATAATCACCCACCTTCCAAGGCCATTTCAAATTTGAAATTCACACTCCCTCCACCCACTTGTTCCCCCTCACCTTCCCCCCTCTCCCTCCAAGCCCCAAATTCGTAGCTCCTCTCTCACCCACAGAAAACACCCCCTTCCAGCTCCCATTCTATCCCTCCCTCACCTTGAAACACCCCATCCTAGACCCCCTCACAGCCCGGGCTTTCCCCACACTCATCCACCCCCATTTCCTCTCCCATATACCCCATTTCCCCCCCATCATCTTCAACCTACCGTTTCAGCTGACAACCTGCAGAAGTGTACCATCTTACAGCGGCGACCACGGCTTCCTCCCGACGAGTTTGAAGACCCAAGAGGCATCCACGGAAGCGGCTACCTGTCCTCTTCGCAACGATCGAGGTCTCATCCCCATCGGAGATCGGTGCTGCTGTGGAGGTCCGTTCTTCCCCGACCGCGCAGTTCTGCTCCGGCTGAGGATCTGAACCGGACTAAAAGCTCGGCCACGACAAACCTTGGACGAACCAGCCCCGAAGCTCTTCTACAAATATCTTCCTCCTCCAGTCTTCGTTCAGGATCAAGAAACGGAACCTCATTCGGCTGCCGGAGGAAGGAGTTACAAATTTTCTCCCCCGAGCTCTCCAGTCTTGTCTCCTGCAGTCTGCTCCGACCAGTGCCCACTCTTTAGGGTACACCGACTGCCCTCGACCTCTGATTGCAGCCCCGTCACCTCTGGCTGAAAGCTACTTCGACCACGAAGACGTCGCCGCCAGTTTCGTGCTGATCGGAGTTCGGGAGGGTGCGTGGCGTCCTCTGCAACCTGCTGCCAGAAGTCTGCAACTGCGAGTCAGAAAACCTGATGTCCTGTTCCAACCTCTGCCCCAGTCAACAACGGTCTCAGAAGAAATTTAAGAAAATCTGAAGCGTTCCTGTCCCTGTTACGAAGCTTTTGCCGCCGGTCTCGCCATCGGAAAAATTCGTGAGAAGGATCTACAGCAACCACACCAACACACTGTCCCTGTTCGTAGACAACCGGCAGATTCGGCAACCTCGCTTAATCGTCGTTCTTTACCTTACTTTCCCCACCCCGCTTGGCCGGCTGAAGGCCCCTCCCTGCGGGAGGTAGTATTGTTGTATTCACATTAACCCCCACCCCAAGATCCCCCTCCTGCGAGAGGCGTAGTTTTGTACATGGTTTGAGCAGGTCAAGCTTCACCGCCGCGGCGTGTGGGGAACCACCGCCTCCCCGCTCGCCCTCGTCTCCGACCGGGACCGGTTTCTTCAAACCGGTCGAGTAAGTGCCTCATCCTAGCTCATTAGTGTTGCTCTTTCAATATTTACTTCATGCGCCGCTGAATTTGCGAGGGAGCGCCCGATCCTTAAGTCCATGACTTAAGAGTGATCGCCGTGGGATAGTGTGAACCGGTGCCCTTGTGCACTTTGTCGGCCCCAATTGAATTGGGCATCCAAACCTTGGGAGTCAAACCTTGGCCTTGCTGGCCCTCTACCAGCAAGGGCCCTTTTCCATACCTCACACTTGGCATCGCCAAGTCACTCCGGGTATAGAGTGCGACGGGAGAGCGGTGGCCCTTAAGGCCCATTTGAATGCTTAATTGTGCTTGTTTGCCTAAGTTCGAGGTCGTGTCACATCACACAGTCACCTGACGGCCCATCGCAGGCGCGTCACATGCTCAGTGCAAAATCGCGTGTAATGCACCTACCATGGTGCGTTACAGCCTGTGACGCACCTACACTGGTGCGTCACTAGACAACTGAAAACCATCTGTGACGCGTGCCACTCGGTGCGTCACAGCATGTAACGGACCAACTCTGGTGCGTTACAACGTGGGGATTCGTTAGCTCTGACGCACCCCCACAGGGGCGTCACAAGGTTGTGGCGCGCCAAGCCTGGTGCGTCACACGCCTTGACCCCCAATGGTCAAAATCCAACGGTCACGCCAACGGCTAGATCGTCCCTGGCGGTCCAACCCAGGCGCGTCACAGTGCCTATGGCGGTCTATCGTGGGACCGTCACAGTCCACAGACCCCAGTCGGCTGAAAACAGGGCTGTAACGCACCCACCTGGGCGCGTTACATGGTGTGACTGTCACTGGAAGGACCGTCACACCCGCTTGACGGCGAAACGGCGGGAAAAGCTCAAAAATTTCAACCACGCCCCCATGCCTCCGTCGGAGAGGGGGAAATCAAAGGGGAAGACCCCTGGGGACCCCTAGCATGCTTCTAAGCCACCAAAACGCAAAATCATGGCTTAAAAACATAGATCGGGCGAACTCTCCCAAAATCATGCTTTTGTCCAAACCCGCTCAAAGACACCCCTCTCGGCTCCCATTTGGCCTACAAAACGCGGGGGAGGATGGGATGAGCATCGGGATTCGTCCCCCTACCTTAATGGAGCGAAAGCTCTGCCGAATCAAGCTCAAACTACGAAGAACACTTTTGGAAACCTCGTTCCTCCATGCTTCCCACGAACACCGAACGCCCACGAGCTCGCCTCGCCGCCGCCCACGCAACCGCGTCGTCGCCCCGCCGCCGTCTGCAGCCGGAGAGAGGCCCGTCGCGATCGAATGGGAGAGAGAGGGGGAGAGGGGGATGCTCACGGTGGGAGGAATAAGAAGGAGGAAGAAGAAGAAGGTGGGGAAGAGAGAGAAAAAGGGGGGGTATTTATAGAAATTCTAGAAATTCTTAAAAAGACCAAAAAATCAAAAATTACGTTTCCGGGATCCTCAGAACGCACCGATCGCAACGGTACCACTCTCGCCTTGGTGAACGGCCCGGTTCAGCCGCAACGAGGTTCCGACGGAATTACCGAAACACACACCGAAAATCGAAAAACATGCACGGAAAAGTTGCGGACGCACTCCGGGCCTCCGAAATAACTCCGGATCGCGCCGACCCGAACATGAAAGATGTCCGAAACGAAATTTCAGACACAACAGAGCTGGACATTCCAAGAAACCTGATTCGGGACCCAAAAAGAAGGATCCGAAAGGTCTGGGATATTACAGCCCCCATTTCGTCACCCGTGCCTTTCCCACATTCAGCCTTCCTCCACCCTTCGCCCTCCCTGTGGACGGAACCCTCGTCGCCCGACCGTAGCTCGTGCTGGTGAGCTCTGGTGGCCGACTCCACGTCTTCATCTTCTCCGGTGGCCGACTCTACACATGTCATTCTGGTGGCTGACCATGCTCGTGTCATTCCCACATTCGCCCTACGCCCTTCCTGTGGACGAAACCCTCGCTCGTTCGCTGGGGGCTTCGGGCCGGTGAACTCCGGTGGCCGACTCCACAGCTTTGTCTTCTCCGGTGGCTGACTCTACACAGGTCATTCTGGTGGCCGACCATGCTCGTGTCCTTCCCACATTCACCCTTCGCCCTTCCTGTGGACGGAACCCTCGCTCGTTCGCTGGGGGCTTCGGGCTGGTGAGCTCCGGTGGTCGACTCCACAGCTTCGTCTTCTCTGGTGGCCAACTCCACAGCTCGTGCCGGTGGCCGACCCCACAGCTCTTCTCTGGTGAGCACTTCGTCTTCTCCGTCTGGGTCGCCCTATTGCAGCCGACGGTCTCCAGTCTCCGTCTTCTCCATCTTCTCGTCTTCTCCGTCCAGTGAGCTCTTCTTCGGTGGCCAACCCCTTTTCTCGCCTCGCCGATCACGCCGCTTCTCACGATAGTGCCCGACTGGCATCTTCATCTTCTCCTTCGGTGAGCATCTTCCACACACGCCGGTGAGTAGGCTAATACCCTCTCTCCCACCACCCGTGTATGGTCCCGCCATCCCTTGCCTGCTCCTTCCTCTCATTTTGATGTATCAACTGCTCCCTCCCCATTTTCTTGTTTCGTCTGCTCCTTCCCATTGTCATGAATCGACTGCGCCTTTCCCTTTTGCTGTGTGGTTTGCTCTTTATGTCCCATTTCAACCCTATTTTCAGTTGCAGGTGATGTCGTTTTATGATTGTGATTTTATGTCCTTATGAAATTTGACGATTGTTTATATTATGCCATAGGCTATCGACTGCTCCTTCCCTTTTGCTGTCGACTTCTCCTTCTCATTTTGCTGTGCAAACTGCTCCTTACCCCATTGGCTTGTACGCTACTCCTTTCCATTCAGGGAATTCAAACCCTATGATTAATTGCAGGTGATGAACGCCCGATTTCAATGTTCTTTTTATTATCTTTATCAAATGTGATGATCATTATATTTTGCCATAGAATATCGACTGCTCCTTTCCCTTTCTTGTCGACTGCTCCTTCCAATTTTTTCTGTGTGGATTGCTCCTTACCCTTCAGGTAACCTGTAGGACGTTAGCTCCAAACGTTTCTGAGTGATATTATGTAATTTATGATGGATGCCTATGATAACACACTTTATGTAATATGTGTTGGTTGTGTTTGCTATATTTTATAGTCAATATTATGTTTATTATATATATAACACACTGAACACACACGCACACACACGAAGGCATATGAATGTTTAGTTTACTTGTTACAACCGAAATATATCACATACAATTCATGCATTTAATTAAACTGGTGATCGTTATACATCTTACCATGATGTTATGTTAGTTTGTTTATTTGTGTGTGCCATATTTTATCTTGCATGTGAATGATGATTTTTATATACTAGCATTCATGATAATTTATTCACAATTACCTATGGGGGCATGGATTACTCTCATTTGTAATTTCCTAATGATTATTGTTGTTGTTCTAAATAAGTATGAGTGGATCCAAAGATCCGAAGAGTAGGGTGGCAAATTGGAGCAACGAAGCAGATATATGTATTGTTGACCTCCTCGCTGAGCACAAGACTAATAATGATGGTTTTGCCAATGAAAACTTCACAAAAGATGCATGGAGAAATACGGTAAAGAAATTCAACGAGTTGACCAAGTTAGGATATTTGTTGGAAAATCTGAAAATTTGATTTAAAAATTTGAAAAAGAGGTACTATATAATTGTTAGTCTAAAGAATCGATCGGGCTGGGGTTGGGATGATGAAAAAAATGCCAGTCCCAGGTACTGTGGAAAGTTGGGATGATCTCATATCGGTAGGTAGCATACCTATTGCACATTTTAGAATTATAATATTCACATTCCATTACATGAGTAACATGTGACTTCACATACGCAGATGAATAAAGAATACAGAGCAATCCAAGGGAAGCCGTTCTTAGTTTTTGATCAAATGGAATTCATTTGATCTAGTTCTATGGCTCGAGGGGATAACGCTGCATGTAATGAAGGTATCTCTTATCTTGACCAGCGCAACGACAATGGTGATGAGCAGTAGGCTATGGAAGATGAATTTAATATAAGTAGTATCTTTAATGACACAGAAACACCAGAAAACATTCAGCAACAATCACAAATGGGAACACCTAATATTGAGGCAACCCAAGATGTGCCACCATCATCTAGAAGCATTCCTTCATCTAGTAATGTAAATAGGAAGAGGAAGCGAGCATCTTTGGGTAATGAAGAATCAATTGACAAATTGGTAAGTTTAAGTCATGAAAGGTTAAACTTGCAAAGGGAGATGCTAGAATTGCAGAAGAAATCTACTCCACCAATGGATTTGGCAATTGATGCCCTCTTGAAGCTACATGGACTTCCTGAGTAAGGCATATTCAGAGCGATTGAGCTTATCAAGTGTGTCGAGGACCGTTCCATCTTCTTGGCTCTCCCAGAAGAGTTAAAGGTCGGATGTATATTAAGCCATCTAGGCTATTATTCATAGATCTTTGTATCCTTTTTAACCTAATTGTAATCTCCTACATTTGCTATTTCTAGCTCTTCTTTAGTGGAATGTGAATATGATTGGCTATGTTTCATTTACATGAATTGTGCGATGATATACTCATGCATACTTTAATACATGCTCTTTCTTTCATATAGGATTTGTAACTTTTGTATTACCAATGGATTCTCAAACTGCTCAGGCTGGCCCGTCACTTGATCTCCTTATTAAGTTTATGACTGAGGAGGAAGAGTATTGGGAGGAAGTTGAGCATGTAGTTGTCCTTCAAATGTTGTCGGCTCATACCTGTATCTCTAGGCCGTTAATGCACACAAATGTTGGTCGAGGACATATGTGGGTTAAACAATTAATGGTCGGTCATGTAGGCAGATCCTACTCTAGCTTTCGAGTGCATCCTTCTCTATTCTTAAGATTAAGGGATACATTAATGGAAAGGGGTGTACTGAAAGACACCAAGAATATGTCGGCCATTGAGCAATTATCTATCTTCCTTCTCGAGGTTGGACATGGAGTTGGTAATAGGTTACTCAGGGAATGGTTCCAACATTCAGGTGAGACCATCAGCCAATATTTTAACAATGTACTCATGGCAGTGTTATCCATGCGTCATGATTGCATTAGGAAACCCACAGGTGAAGAGCCAGTTCATCCAAAAATAAGGCATGATCCAAAATTATATCCATTCTTCAAGGTGGCGTGGTTTATAATCATTACGCATTGATTCATAGTTATTGTTCATTAATTACCAATGCTTATTATTTTGTATCTTTTTTAAAATGTATTAGGTGCAATTGATGGGACACATATTTCTACAAAGGTGCCAACGGTCGACCACCCTCGTAATCGAAATCGGAAGGGTGAAACATCCCAAAATGTGTTGGGTTGTGTGAATCTTGATCTTATCTTTACTTATGTTGTTGTCGGTTGGGAAGGATCAATTGCAATTATGAAAGTACTGAGATGGGCCATTGAGAAAGGTGGATTTACTATTCCTGAAGGTATAGTTTACTCCGTTGATAGAGTGCCCTTCTGTACTATCTTCAACACTCTGTATTTCTTGGAGATGAGAGCTTTTTGATAAAACTATCTGCCAAAGTTATCTATCAAATAAGTGCAAAAACACATTGTAAAAAAAACACTATGAAAAATATCCCTGATCTTAGTAACCGGACCTGCTTCTCTTAAGGCAAGAGTTGAGGTTCGCGTCAAACGGTGAAGGGTTGTGCAGCATCATGTGTGTATGAAAAAAAAAGAGAAGAGTTGTGAAGAAGGCAGAGAAAAGCTCATGTACTCAATGCTTTGATCTAGGAAGTACAGAGTTGAAGGATACCTGTCTAGAATGGCAAATGAGGGGTGCAATTATCTACGTTGTGGATTTAATATTACACATGCACAAGTGCTATTAAACTTTGGGCTGCATTCTTAGTCATGTACCTAAATGTTCAATCCTATGGCTAATATGCTTTGATAATTCCAAAGTCCTAATTCCTAGTTTATTCCGTGAAGGCGGATCTTGACGGGACATGAAAATTTTTGAACTCTTGTTGGTCCTTAAATTTTAATCATTTGCATTGCTAAGGGACTAGCAATGATTAAGTTGGAAGGTGTGATAAGCGTATAATTTTATATTTTTATTTATATCACACTCATCATTCCTGGGCTTTAATGTAATAAATTATGCAAGTTTTACATTTTAATCTCAGTCTTACACGAAAGTGATGTTTTCTATAATTAATTAAAATTTTACATGAGGAGCTTGCTTAATCACTGGGACTTGAGATATGTTTGAGAAGAATAAATAATTATTAAATATATTTTACATGAGGGGTTTGCTTATAATTTTTTATATACAACAAACTACACCAAAGTTTATCATTTTTGAACAGTGTTCCCCCTTGGCGGCCTCAATACACAGAGCTCCCCATGGCGATCTTCACGTAGGCTAGCAAGGGCCCATGCTCACGACCAGGGACTCACACGCGGCTGGCTCCTCCATCCACGGCGGCTTCCCCACGGCGTCTGCAATGTCTCCCAGTTCTCTCCTCCTACACATCCCCTCCGTCTATCCCTTCTCAACTCTCCTCACCGTGGCCACCCGTTCTCTCCCACTCTTTCTCCCTTCACACATGCACACGCTCGCCCACCGCCATGCAAGGCCATGCATCACCTCCACCCTTGCCACTCTTCCTCTCTCTAGCCTCTCCCCTTCGTGGTAGGCACAACCACCTCACCCAGCATGCCTCTCCTCTAACTCACTCCTTCACACCGTGAGTCCCTTCTCTCTCTAACCCGCCGCGTCCCATAGCTAACTCGCCCACACAACACAACTACCAATTTAACCCAGTCACGGCAGCACCGTCTGCAAGCTCTCTCCCCCTTGGCCGTTCTTCACGTGGCCAAGCCGCCTTCGCACCAGCAGCACTCCCACCGTCTCACCCTCTAAACACCTCAGCGCTATGCACATGGCCAAAGGTCCACGTCAGCCCCTCTGCATGCGTTCACCTCCTTCACACCACTCAAACACATGGGCTCTTCAAAATATGGGTTGGCATGGGCTCCTCATGTCAGGTGGTTAGCAAACACGATGGTTGGCAACTCGATGAGGCCAGCAATGCAAAACCTCTTCACATGGGCGGCCCTTCATACATCGGAGAAATGAGAGAGACATGGCACATGGTAGATGGTTGGCAAGCACCGAAAGTATGTTTTTAGTGAGTGTGAGAATAAATAATGTGTAATAGTGGTAGTTTTGGCCCTATAAAAGGGCATGAGGAGGAGCTTTGTAAGGCATCTGAAAAAACCATCGAACACCTACGTAGGATAGCCTTCATTCCCTCCTTTCCTCCTCACTCCTTTTGTTTAGGCCCTTCCTTCTCTCTCTATCTCTCTACCCCTCTCTCTACCTCTCTATTTCTCTTACGTAGTAACTCTTCTTTTCCCTCTGTGGACGCACTTCTTATCATTATTATTATTGTTATTATTATGTTTATGTACTCGTCGTTTATTAGTTTATTAAGTGCGTGGGCGTGCCAGTCACCGAGATGACAATTTGTTCGGGCTCCGAAGAGCGCATGGTGCGCTCGATCTGACTCGGTCAGACGATTGTGTGGTTCGTGTCGGGACCAAAACCCGTCGCGCCATAAAGGTCACGGCATCATTTACATCCCCCATACGAGGGAACACCCTTGATTTATCGCCGGGATTCAGGGCCTCATGGCCAAGAAATTAATTGCATGAAAGGTCTATTACGAGGTATTGAAATCCTCACGCGAGGGCGAGAAGAAAACCATTCGCAGTCATGTCGGTCGTGTACTGACCATTTAATGTTCGGACGAATGTCCGGCTCGAGAAAATCGCAGTTGTCGCGGGAAAACCAGAACGCATTGTATGCCGAGGTACGGCAAATTTATTGTTCGAAAGAGCGAAAAACGTTCAGCTGAGCCTCGGTTGGAGCGGTCAAAAACCAATAAATCTGTTGGCCCGGTGCAAGAGCAAGCTGCGACCATACTGTGGTGGGCCCCCCGCGGTCGAATCAAGACTTGCATGAGCATCTTTAATATTTCCGGTGCCAAAGGGCAAGGGAGAGTGTCCCTTGAATCGGATGGAAAGCCCTATATCTAGGGAAGCAAACATTCGAAATGCGTCGGTCATTCAAGGGACCATTCGGCACTCGGACGGGTGTCCGGCTTGAAAATATCACAATCGTCGCGGGAAGACCCAGAATGTATGTATGCCGGGAGACGGTAAATATATTATTTCGAGACACTGAAAACATTCAGTTAAATCTTGGTTAGCGTAGCAAGAAACCAATGAATATATTGGCCCGGTGCAGGATCGAGTCAGGACCATACCGGGGGCGCCTCCCGCGGTCCAAACGGGGCTTGCGTGGGCATCATTAATGTTTTCGGTGCCGGAGGGCAACGGGGAAGAGTCCCGGGACTAGATTCCAAAACCAAAAATGTGTTCGGAGGGAGGGACTATAGGCCGAGAATAAAAAGGGTCAGACAATGACCATATTCGGGACGGACCCGAGGTCCAAGCATAGCCCACGAAGGCCTTATTAATATTCCCATGTGTAGGGTCCGGGATGACGGGAGCCATCTCGTTCTATTCCGATTTCTGTCGGTCACTTGCGGACCACTTGATATTCGGACAAGGGTCCATATTGAAGGTACGACGTAGATAGAAACAACCCCGTACAAATGTATGCTGAGTTTACGAAAATTTCAATGAAAGGGCGGGAACGAATCCCGATAGAATGAATCCAACTTGACGAGCTATCGGCCCAGAGCAATGCCGGGTCATGACCACGTCAGGGTGGGAGCCGTCGGCCATGTTGGTCGCTCACGTGTCTTTTCATGTTCGGACACAGGTCCGTAATAGAAACGCGGCGGAAATCTAGGTGAACCCGTTCAAATGTCTGCCGAACATGCGGTAATTTTAGTAGTAGCTCGGAAGGGACCCGACCTGAGAAACGAGTCAGGTTTAATCTGAATGTCGGCCCGAGGCAAGGTCGGGTCATGGTCATTTCGGGATAATTCCCAAGACTCAGGCCCAACCTAGAAGGGCGGCATTGTTATTCCTTCAGCACCGGGTCACGGGAGAGACGGGGGGGTTGCGATATAGATTTTACCATTTTTTTTATCTGAGTTTCAAATTATATATATACATATTTATTTTTATTACTTATTTTCATTTTATGTATTTGTTCTGAATGATTTCTCCATTTTGTTTATTATTATTATATTTTCCATTTTACTATTATTGTCACTATTTCATTTTTTTTTGTTTATTTCATATATATATATATATTCAAGTTTATTTATTTATCATGGTTTTTATTAATTAATTATCATAATTATCATTATCATTATATATTTTTTTGGAGAGAGAGTGAGCCAATGGAGGGCTAAAAAGGGGCTGAAGGGGCGTGCCGGCGAAGAGCGCGAGCTGGCGCGTCGGCGAAGGGCGCGAGCGGGAGCGCCGGGTAAGGAAAAGGGAGTGTACCTACGAAGGGCTTGGCCAAGTGTGCCTGCGAAGGGCGGTGTGGACGCACTTTTCGTCGCTTGTTATTTTCTCGTTGGTTTATTCGTTTATTAAGTGCGTGGGCGTGCCAGTCACCGAAGTGACAATTTATTCGGGCTTCGAAGAGCCCATGGTGCGCTCGATCTGACTTCGTCAGACGATTATGTAGTTCGTGTCGGGACCGAATCCCGTCGCGCCACAAAGGTCACGACGTCATTTACATCCCCCATACGAGGGAATACCCTTGATTAATTGCCGAAATTAGGGGCCCCGCGGCCGAAAAGAATAATGCTAATTATGCGAGAGAGATAGGAATAGGTCACACTGAAAGTTGTATTAAGGCCATAAACTGTCGGCCGTGTCGGCCACTCGTAGACCTTTTCGTATTCGGACACAGGTCCGTGGCAGAGTCACGATGAGAAAACCGAGGTAGGTCCCTTCAAATGTCTGCCGAGCATGCGGCAATTTTAATGAGGATTCTGAAGGTATCCGGAACGAGAAAACAAATCCGGTCCGATTAGGATGTCGGCCCGAGGTTAGATCAAAGCCTGGCCATATCGGGGTGATTCCCGAGACTCGGGCTCGACCTGAAAGGGCGGCGTTATTATTCCCTTTTGCCCCGGGTCCCGGGGAGAGAGAGGGCTGCAGTGTGGGCATTAGCGTCTTTTATCTGGGGCTTTCTTAGTTATATCTTCTGGGATTTCTGATTTGATGTTTACTGTTTATTCGTGCCTTTGTCCGGGATGATTTCTCTTTTATTCATGATTATTCTTGTTATTGTCATTCGTTTGTTATTTATTATTTTTTTTTTTACCCCTCCCGCCTCTTTATTATGATTAATATTACGCATTCGGAGTCCTTTAATTAGTGTAATTTTTATTAATTTATTTGCTATTGTTAATGCCTTTATCAGGCTGCATATGTGTATATGTATAGTGTGCCGGCGAAGGGGAAAATGGGAGTGTACCGCTGAGGGCAGAGAGCGTGCCGCTGGGAGGCTAGAAAGGGCGTACCGCTGGGGGGCAACAAGGTGTGTACCGGCCAAAGGAATTGGGGTGTACCGCTGAGGGGAGTGTACCGCTGAAGGTGGGGAATAGGGTGTACCGCTGGGGGGGGGTAGCAAGGTGTACCGGCCAAGGGAATTGGGGTGTACCGCTGAGGGTTCAAGCAGTGTGCTGGCGAAGGAGTTGGGTGAGTGTGCCGCTGAAAGGTGAGAGAAGTGTGCCGGCTAAGGAGCCAATCAGAGCGTAGGGGCGGATATGAAGTCTGTACGTTCCCCAGGCTCGAAGTCTATACGCTGGAGCAGAGTGGAGTAGAGTCTGTACGTTGCAATATAAAGTCTATACGTCGACTGGCCCGAAGTCTGTATACTGGCCGTCATGAAGTCTATGCATTGGCTGGCCCAAAGTCTATACGTTGGAACGTGAAGTCTGTACATTGACCCTTTGACTGCAGCTCGAAGTCTATACGTTGCCAAGCCCAAAGTCTGTACGTCGTAACGTGAAGTCTGTACGTCGGCTGGCCCAAAGTCTATACATCGGCCAAGTCTCTACGCTGCAACGTGACGTCTGTACGTTGGCTGGCTCAAAGTCTATACATCGACCAAGTCTATACGCTGCAACATGAAGTCTGTACGTTGGCTGGCCCAAAGTCTATACATTGGCCAAGTCTATACGCTGCAACATGAAGTCTGTACGTTGGCTGGCCCAAAGTCTATACATTGGCCAAGTCTACACATCGGCCAACCCCAAGTCTATACGCCACAACGTGAAGTCCATACGTTGGCTCTTTGATCACAGCTCGAAGTCTGTACGTTGCCAAGCCCAAAGTCTGTACGTTGTAACGTGAAGTCTGTACATTGGCTGGCTCAAGTCTATACACTGGCTGCTCAAAGTCTGTACACTGGATGAGTCTATACGTTGGAGTGTGAAGTCTATACAGTGGCTGGGGGTGTACCGGCGAAGGGAAGGAGTGGCGTACCGCTGAAGGTTGACGGGGAGCGTACCGCTGGGGGCGGAAAGGGCGTGCCGCTGGGGGTTGAAAGGGACATGGGGATGGCCTGTGCCGCTGAGGGCCAATGAGGGCGTGCCGCTGAGGGTTGAAAGGGGTGTATCGCTGAAGGCAAAGGGAGCGTGCCGCTGAAGGCCAATGAGGGCGTACCGCTGAAGGCCAATGGGGCGTGATGGCGGAGGCTCGATCAGTTTTCGATTATTTGTTTTAAGGCGTTTCTTTTCTTCTTATCTTGACTTTTGTGTAGTTTTATATAAAACTCTTCCCTGGTTTTGTTCTCTTTGCTCGGTTCGGTCCCTTGGCTTGCGGGTCGGACGTTCGGGCTGCCGGGTGGTTAATTAGTTCGGTTCAGTTCTCGGCGTGATGCCGGCAGCGGTTTGATGAGTTGGAAAGTTTCATTAATTATCATGTTCGTTTGTTGCCTCCTTTTGCCTCTTTTGATTGTTTATTAGTTTCTCACAAAATTCGGCAGCATCTCCCCTTAACCCGGGGCGTAAGGGAGATAAAAGGGAACGCGCCCACATGGAGTGGCGGAACCCGACAACTGGAGGTGGGCCCCCGGGGGAGCAACACCTTTATAGAGTCTCAGAAAATGCGAAGGAGAACGACAGACTGAAGGCCTCTAAGGGGCATGGACTGGGACTGGCCAAGGAGTGAGCTGCTGAGGGACTGAAGGGTGTGCCGCTGAGGGCTGAACAGGGGGTGTGCCGCTGAGGGCTGAACAGGGTGTGCCGCTGAGGGCTGAACAGGGGGTGTGCCGCTGAGGGCTGAACAGGGTGTGCCGCTGAGGGCCCAGAAGGGTGTGCCGCTGAGGGCCAATCTGGGGTAGCGTACCGCTGAAGGCCATAAGGGTAGCGTACCACCGAAGGCCATAGGGGTAGCGTACCGCTGAAGGCCAAGGGCTGCAAGTGTGCCGGCCAATGGCTAATTGGGCGTGCCGGCCAAGTGTCGGAAAGGTGCATCGCTGGAGGGGCCAAGCAGAGTGTGTAAGCAAACTGGGGGACCTTAGAAGCCGCTCAAAAAAAAGAAAGGGGATTCAAGGCCGGGGGTTGGCCACTTGGTTACTGGGTATTCGGAGAGAGGGTAAGGGTCTTCCCCCTCCCCTAGGCCAGTGAGCACAACGGAAGGCCATGTAGGGGCTTGAAGGATTCATGAGGCCAAAGCTCACAGGAGAAATTATATCGGTATGAAGACCCCAAAAACACCGGAGAAATGGGGAGACGGAGGGAAAACGAACAATCCCATAAAAAGACAGTGAGAGCTAGCGCAAGCCAATAAAACTCATAGAGAAACCCAAAGAGGGTGACTTTCATTTATGGGGAGCCAAAGGCCAAAGCCCTATACGCACATTACAGAGGAAGTGCCCAAGACGAGGCCGTGGACAAAGGAAAAGAGAAACCCAAAACAAAGAACAGGAGGAGGAATGGAATACGAAAGGGAAAAAAAACATTGGGGCCCAAAAGCCCTAGTCACTGTCCCTAACCCTCTCCCCCGTTACATTGAACTCTCCCCCTCTCCCTTACTCTTGCTTTTCTCTTCCGGTGGCCGTCCAAGGAGGCTATCCTGGAGCTCTTCTTCTTCTATCCTCCCTTCTCTTCTCTTCCTCTGCTTCTTCTTTGTGTATGTCTCCTGCCGTCTCCGCTTTTCCCTCTCTGTGTCCGCCTTTTCTCTGTTGAAGCGGAGGGTCTTTTATACCTCCAACAGCCGAAGCCCTTCAGCCCGGCCGTTGAAGGCGGGAAGTGGCCTTGTAATGATGGCATTTGACCTGCCCCGTCCTGGGTCGTCAGGGGGTAGCTCACGTGGCCCAATGGACGGTTTCCACCTCAGACGGCTCACTGCGCGCCAAGGAAGCATAGGGCATGGGCTACACGTCGTCTTGCGGTTGAAAAGCTTCACGCTGTGCCGCTGGCGGGCTGAGCAAGCGTGCCGCTGGAGCCTCTGAGGGCGTGCCGCTGGAGGGCTTCAAATAGGCGTGCCGCTGGGGAGCCAAAAAGGCTTGCCGCTGAAGCCTCTGGAGGTTGTGCCGCTGAAGGACTTCAGGGTGTATCGCTGAAGACCCCCTTTGGGGTGCACCGCTGAACCCTAAACGGGGTGTGCCGCTGAATGGCCCAGTGGGCGTGCCGCTGAAGACCCCACGGGGGTGTGCCGTTGAAGGCCCCCCAGGGGGTGTGCCGTTGAAGGCCCCCTGGGGCGTGCCGTTGAAGGCCCCCCCCCAGGGGGGTGTGCCGTTGAAGGCCGTACCGCTGGGGACCCCAAAGGGGGTGTGCCGTTGAAGGGCTCCTCGGGGCGTGCGTGCCGTTGAAGGGCTCCCTAGGGGGTGTGGGTACCCGGGGTTGTTCTGAGCCCATTGTGGGCACGAGCCATGGCCCGTTTGACTCTCTTTGAGGCCCACGAGCTGTGGGGCCTTTTGTGCTTGACTTCCCCGGGGTTTCTTTACTCGGCGCCGTTGCTGACGCGAGGCCGAGCATGGCATTTGGATGTGCAATTTTCGGTGTCCACAAATGCCCCCCACCCAAGGGTAGCGCAGGCGAAGGATGAGCCGGACGGTGCACGTGGGTGTACTTGTCCCTTTTCTCTCCGTCGGTGCCGACGGGGTGTCGAGAGCCGACCTGGTTTGTTGATCGTCGGTCTCTTTGTTAGCGCCGACGGGGTGTTGGGGACTGAAGCAGCACATTGGTCTCTTCATCAGTGCCGACGGGATGCCGGGGACTGAAGCAGCACAGTGGTCTCTTCATCAGTGCCGACGGGATGCCGGGGACTGAAGCAGCGCATTGGTCTCTTCATCAGTGCCGACGGGATGCCGGGGACTGAAGCAGTTTATTGTCTCTTTGTCTCTTCATCAGTGCCGACAGGATGTCGGGGACTGAAGCAGCACATTGGTCTCTTCATCAGTGCCGACGGGATGCCGGGGACTGAAGCAGTTTATTGTCTCTTTTTCTCTTCATCAGTGCCGACAGGATGCCGGGGACTGAAGCTTTGTTGACCTCTTGGTCTCTTGGTCTCTTCGTCAGTGCCGACAGGATGCCGGGAACTGACATGCTTTATTGATCTCTTGGTCTCTTGGTCTCTTCGTCAGTGCTGACAGGATGCCGGGAACTGATATGCTTTATTGATCTCTTGGTCTCTTGGTCTCTTCGTCAGTGCCGACAGGATGCCGAGAACTGACATGCTTCATTGATCTCTTGGTCTCTTGGTCTCTTCGTCAGTGCCGACGGGATGTCGGGAACTGCCCTGGTCTGTTGTCTCTTAGTCTCTTCGTCAGCACCGACGGGGTGTCGAAGGCTGACTTGGTTTGTTGTCTCTTAGTCTCCTGGTCAGCGCCGACGGGGTGTCGAAAGCTGACTTGGCTTGTTGTCTCTTAGTCTCTTGATCTCTTCGTCAGTGCCGACGGGATGCCGGGAACTGACCTGGTTTGTTGTCTCTTAGTCTCTTCGTCAACGCCGACGGGGTGTCGAAAGCTGACTTGGTTTGTTGTCTCTTAGTCTCCTGGTCAGCGCCGACGGGGTGTCGAAAGCTGACTTGGCTTGTTGTCTCTTAGTCTCTTGGTCTCTTGGTCTCTTCGTCAGTGCCGACGGGATGCCGGGAGCTGACCTGGTTTGTTGTCTCTTAGTCTCTTCGTCAGCGCCGACGGGGTGTCGAAAGCTGACTTGGTTTGTTGTCTGTTGGTCTCTTGGTCTCTTCGTCAGTGCCGACGGGATGCCGGGGACTGACCTGGTTTGTTGGTCTCTTCTTGTCTATTCTTTCTCCTTTTTTTTTGTACCACATTACCGATACAAGCGCCCTTTCGGGTTTTCGCCGGTACCGGCCCCCTCTTGCTTTTGCCCACGCGCCCTTTCGGGTTTTCACGTGGCGGGGTACCCAATTTTGCCTGTAGCGCCCTTTCGGGTTTTCGCCACAGCCGGGTTGTTGCCATTTTTGCCCTTGTCCCCGCGTAGGGGCAAGTCCGGCGGGGTATCTCTATTTTTAACCCCATTTCATTTTATTTTTTTTTTGACGAGTGAGTGATATGCGAGTGTAGGCTAGGGCACGAGGCCTTGCGCCATGAGTTAAGGCTTATTCCTCGGCAAGAAGAAAATGCCGGCGCAACGGGAGAATCTGTGCCGATTCGGACGTAGGGTCCATAATGGCAATATTGTGCGGAGTGGGTGGCTAGGGCACGGGGCCTTGCGCCAGAAAGGGACTTATTCGTTGGCAAGAGGTTAATGCCAACGCAAGGATAGAGGTTCTGCCGATCCGGGCGTAAGGCCTGCGACGGCGATTTTATATAATGTGGGTGGCGGCTGAGGCCCGAGGCGATAAGCCAGGGACGGGCTTATTGTTTTTTTTTTGCATGGGAACGGCACCATTGCAAAGGTGGCCGTGTGCAGGGGTAAAGTTGTTTTGCTTGTATGGACGCCCGCATGACCAGGATTGTGGGGATGGAATATTTTCCCCGGAGACATTTATTACTGTGTGTTGTCGACTTACTCCTCCACATATGTGAACGGATGGGTATGTACATGTGTGTACGTATATGGGTGTATATATGTATATATATATATGTATTTATTTAATGCACATATTACATATATTTATTTTCTTTTTGCTTTCCCTCCCTTTATTTTCTCCTTTCATTTTCTCCTTTTATTTTCCTCCTTTCTCTTCCTTTTTTTTTATCACCCTTTGTATCTCCTTCTTTTTTTTTCGTCATTCCTTCTTCTTCTTTTTCTTCTTTTTTTTTTGTATTTTCTCCCCTTTTTTATTTCTTTATTTTTTTTCCTCTCTTTTTTCTCTTCTCTTTTTATTTTTTTTTATATTTTCTCCCCTTTTTTTATTTCTTTATTTTTTTTCCTCTTTTTCTTCTCTTCTCTTTTTCTTCTCTCCCCTTTTTTTGCCATATATATACGGGGCGGGGGCGGTTCATTCGAACCACCCCCGTTCGAATCCCCCTCCCTTCCCTCTTCTCTCCCTTCAACAGGCGACCGTTCGCCCCCCCCTCTCTCTCCATTCTCTTCGTCTTTCCCGTCACCGAGCACCACCGCCTCCGGTCACCGTCGTCGCCGTCGTCGTTAGCGCGGTGAGGGCACCGCCGTGAGGGCCGCCCCCCCCGTCTCTCTTCTCTTCTCTTCTCTCCCTTCTTCTCTCGTTCTCTTCTTCTTTCTCTTTTCTCCACAGTGGACGGCGGCCGGAGGCCCTCGCCCCCTTCATCTCCGTCTCTCTTTCTCCTCCCTCTCCCTCTTGTTCTCTTCTTCCCCCCCCCCCTTCTTCTCCGTCTCCGGCGCCATGGGTGGCCGGAGGTGATGTTGGGAGCGGGCGTGCCGGTCGGGATGGTGCCGGGGGAAGGCCCCTTTGGGCGTGTGCCGGGGAGCACGGTTTAGGGCGCATCGGGGAAGACCCTCATAGGCGTGCCGGAGAAGACATCCAGGAGCGCGCCGGGGAGCGGGGCTCCAGCGTGCCGGGGAGCACCGTCAGGGGTGTGCCGCGGGGTAGCCATGGGTGTACCGGACAGGGCTCCAGGAGCGCGTCGGTGAAGTTAGCTACAGGGTGTGCCGGAGGAGTGGCTCGTCCGGGTGCGTGCCGGGGAAGGGCCTTCTAGGCGTACCGGCGAACGGGGGCCGAGTGTGCCGGGGGGAGGACAACTAGCAGCGTGCCGGTGAGGGCAGCCACGGGGTGTGCCGGGGAAGGCACGGGGCAGTGTGCCGGTGAGGGCGACCGCAGGGTGTGCCGGGGAAGGCACGGGGCAGTGTGCCGGTGAGGGCCTCCAGGAGGGAGTGTACCGGCGAATGCCGCTTCAGGGCGTGCCGGGGAGGGCGCTAGGCAGTGTGCTATTGAAGAAGCCTTAAGCCATGGGAAGAAGACTTTTGACCGGTGGACTTCTGGTGTTGCCTCTCGGGGCCCACCATATTTTGTTGGGGCCGTCACTCCTTGTGGACGCGCACCCGTGTTTTCCCTTACGCCTCTGGCCTAGAGGAAACTCTGCCGAAATTTCGTCAGCAATTGGCAATATTTTGTTCATTTGACTTGTAGTGAAGCCCCTTTGCAGTCTTTTTGCTTGTGATTTGTTCTGATCTTCTTATTTGTGTATCTCTGCAGACAAATGGCTGCTCCAAGTGGTTCTTCTGCCCCTGCTGCTGTCGGTTCCGACCTCATCCCGCGGGGTCCGGTGCCGGCAGTCACATGGCTCAACGTGGAAGACTTGGACCGCGAACATGGGGAGATAGCTGCTTTGGCGGAGTCGTCCGAGTCTGACAGTGAAACCATGGATTTCCAGAGGCTTGCCAGAGTCGACAGCGGCTTCGCATTTGACCGGGTCACCGGGGAGTACAGGAAGGACTTCCCGAAGGATAGACACCTGGTTCGATTTCTGAAGCATTTTCGCTCGCGAGAAGGGCGAGACTTCCGGGTCGTGAAGAAGGCTGAACAGGCTATACTGCAGGCCCGGGATAGCCTGTTGTACAGCGTTCCCCGGAGTATCCCGATGTACCTGGTGGGAGAAGCCCGGGAATGGAAGCCGGTCCTGGGGATCGAAGGGGTACTGCCGGCTGAAGACAAGCTGGTGCGGGCGCCTCAGTTTACTCCGGCCAGATGGGACTTGTCTGCCGGGAAAGTGCACAACGAGGCACCTCGGTTCGGCCTGTTCTTGGCTCCCCTGAAGTGGGGCTACAGGGAAGAGCCCTTCATCTTGGACTGTTTGGCCATCAGATTCAAGTATGATCTATCACTGGGCTGGTTCGGGGAGCTGAAGCTTCAGGACGCTCACACCTTCCGGGAGAGGGCGGTGGAGTTCACGGAGCATGTGCTGTTCAACTATGCTCCTTTGCTGGTTCGGGTCGGCGTTTATCACAGCGTATACGCCTCCCGATATGGCTATCCCATTTCCAAGGGCCTCTGTTGCGGCATGATAGAGGTGTTCAGCGCGGCGACTAACACCTTCTACACGGCGGAGGGCGAGACTTCTCTGGATTTATGGAGCCTAAGCCAGCTGAGCGGCTTGCCCATTGACGGGGAGCCTTATGAAGAAATATGCCTCCCGGACCTAATCAAAGACGAGACCAACGGGGACGGCTATTATTCTCTGGGGTATTCATACCGGTACCTAATGAAGGCGTACCGGGAGCTGTACCAGCTGTCGCACAAGGGGAAGCAGCCCGCCCGTGGGGACAGGAAGAGGGTGCGCATGCCCCTGTGGCTGGAGTATTTCTTTGACGGGCCGAAGCGGTACGAGGAATTCCCCTGCGTTGGTACTGCCGTGGCTCCCAAGAAGCGTGCAAAGCCCAAGCTTGACGTGAAGATCCCGTCTAGAGGGCGTCGAAGCGGGCCTAACCCGATGGGTTTGGATCCCCAGACCCACTGCGCCGCCTATCTCACGTACTGGCTATGCTCATTTGCCATGCCGTACGGCGACGAGACAGTTATCTGGCCGGACGCCATCTACCCGGCGTGCCAGATGGCGTGGGGGATCAAGCTTTCTCTGTGCCCGGCCGCCCTCTGCTTAATTTACAAGGCCTTGGGGGATGTCAGCACGCACCAGTTTCCCAGGCAGGCCCGGTATGTGTGCCCACTGCACTTCTTCAACGCGTGGGTTTATTCGCTATTCCCGGAGTTTGCCCCGCGAGTTCTCCAGGATTGGGGGCTGATGCCGAGGATGCTGGAGTTCACGAGTGCAGAGCCGGCTTCTACCTCGATGCGGATGTATGATATCCGGGGGCGGTTGACAACGGTCCCCAGGGATGCGGTCGGGACCATTCATTTCTGGACGCTGGCCGCGCATTCAAGCCCCCTTGTGAATAATAAGAGGGAATGCAAGGATGACCAGGTGGAGAGGTACGTTCATCCTATCAGCCAGGAGAACGTGGTGCGCCCACTACTGGAGCCGGAACTGCGAGACTGGGCGCTGTCAATTCGCCCGAGCGTGCTGGTATTCAGAAAGGGGGAGAATGTGTTGCTGGAGCCGTATTACCCTTTCCGGTTCGGTCGCAATTTCGGGTATGATCAGCATATCCCTGCTTATCATGCGCAATTCGGCTTGCCCTCGCGGAATGTCCGGGGAAATTTGGTTGCCGAGCACGCGAAAAGCTGGTGGGACTTCTTCCACCGAGCGGACCCCGCCTCTTTCAGAGTGCCGGCCCCGGGTCGTGTCCCCCGAGTGACCCAAGATTACATAAAGTGGTGGAATGCCCGGACGGCTTTCTATCGGTTGCACAAGACCGATTGTTGGGATGGCGCCGAAAGGAGATTCCTTGGCCGGTAGCCAGTGCCAGTGCTTGATATTGAGCCGGACCATCTTCTTCGACTCAAGAACAGACAGGAAAAGGAAGTGGCAGCGTATCTGATGGCTCGCCGGGAAGCCCGGGACATGAGGCCGACGCCGAAGGTGGAGCTACCCCCAACGGCTAAGGATGACTACGAGAAGACGCTGCGGGATTTGTGCCGGGTGGGGAGCGACCGTCTGGAGCTCATCAACTACCCATTCCCCATAGAGGAAGAGGGGACTCCTGCCAAGAGCTGGCGCCCAGAGAGGGACTTGGCCTGCCTGTATCGCACGTTCGTGAGGCGGGAGGAGAGGAAGCCCGAGAATTACAAGGATACCACGTGGCTATATGTCCTCCTCCGGGTGAATGGGATGAAGATTGAAGATGTGACGGCCTCCATCCTGGGCAAGCGCCTGCACATCCCTTATTATTATGCTGATGGGTGGGGCATGGACCACTTCAACCTTTTCTGTCACCTTTCTTCCAAGAAGCATGCGGATCTGGCCAACCTCACGGACCGGTGTCAAACTATTGAGGACGTTTGTTGGCTAGTCCGGGAGGCGGCACGTCGGGACAAGGAGATGTCCCTGAGCTATTTGCCGATCACGCTGCGGCTGTACACTGGCCCTCATGGTATTCAGCTCCCTCTTGCTCTTCGGTTCTGTCCCTCAGCACTGCGGCTCTCGCGGTGAGTTAGGTACTAATGGCATATGCATGTTCGTTCTTTCCCCCCTTTTTCTTTGCAGACCATCCCGACAGCACGCAGATGGCCACGTACCGGAACCTCCTCCGGCTGGTGAAGAAGCCTGCATATTTTGAAACCGCGCCGCTGGCCCCGACCACGGCTCCTTTGCCTAAGGCTGCGAAGAGGCCCCGGGCTAAATCGCCTGTGAAGAAGGCGGTGGACGCCGCCAAGGCGGCTAAGCAGCGGGATACAAAGCGGAGGAAGATAGAAACGGCTAAGGCTTCGACGGCTGTTCCCCTGGCACCACTAGTCCCGTCTTTTGAGGAATTCGAAGCTGCCCGTCCCGAACCAGGTCAACCTGCCAGTCAGTGTTCCCGATCATTAGCGTGTCTCTTGAATCTCCCCCCCCCCCTTTTATTTTTGGAGTGGAGTCTTGACACCTGGATACTTTTTTGTCTCAGCTTCTATGGGAGAGCCCGTGCCCACGCCTGACATGGGTGAAGTTGCGGTCCCGGCAGAGGCGACCCCGGCGGCGGCTCCGGCTCCCTTGCCGCAGGCAGCGGGAAGGCCCCGGGCACAGTCGCCCGTTAAGAAGGCACTGGCTGCTGCCAAGGTGGTCGGGCAAAAGATGGTAAAACGGCAGCGGACCGAGGCATCCCCGGCTCCGACGGCAGCCTCGCCGGTGGCCCCTGTCTTGTCCTTCGAGGAATTCGAAGCCACGCAGACCGAACCAAGCCGCGGAGCTAGTGAGATTCATCGGCCGCCCGTGTCGTCTGTGGTCGACCGGCCTCCCGAGTTGGCCTCGGATTTGCGCATGGTGACGATGCGCTTCTACCTCACGGGCAGCGCGGAGAAATCGGCGCCCGTGTTGCTTCCGGGCGAGGGTACGGCTGGGACTCCCGAGAAGGGTTTGCCTGTTGAGGAAGCCCGTGGGTCATCTCGTGTCGCAGGAACTGAAGGGGGTAAATATCTTCGACTATACGGTTAGCTCCTTTTTTTTTGTGTCCTGGGGGCCAGTAGATTCAGCATGGCTTATCTTCCTTTGCATGACAGGCGTTGCTGCGGCGGCCACCAAGTCATTGTGGCCTGATCTCGACTTCCCGATGACGCTGACATATGTGAGGAGGAAGAAGATCGGAGTACAGGCCTTGCCTAGCCCGAGGGAGGACGTGCTGGACAGAGATTCTGAGGAGGAAGCTCCTCTGCCGGCCCAGGCCGAGCCGATGGCGGTTGAGTCTCCGTCTGGGGAAGAGGTAGATTACAATTACTCTTCCGACGAAGCAGCTCCTGACGAGGGCGTGTCCGGGGCATCGGAGCCGCCCGAGCCGGTCTTCGGGGCCCCCTTACTTGCTGGCTCCCCGAGCCTTGTGGGGAAGACCGCCGTGAGTGTGAGCTTGTTTGGGCCGGCTCTCCCTTCCCTTTTTGTGATTGACTGACGACTTTATCCCCCCCCCCCCCTTTTTTTTAGGATTTTCAAGAACCGGCCGAACTTGAGGTCGCAGAGGAGGCTGCCCCGGCTACGCTGATCGACCGCCCAACAGGGGTCGATGTCGGCATGGGCAAATTGGCTCTTTTACTCGACGCCCTTCGGGAGGAAATGCCCGTGGAGCCCTCCGGTACTACCAGAGCGGCGGGCGAGCCTCTGGAGGAGGGAGAAATCGCGCCTGAAGGTAGCATTGTCCCAGCGGCTGAGGTGAGTATGCGGGCTCCGCGGTCTCCTTTTTGTATGGTTTATTTTAGATGGCGAATAGCTGATTCCCATTCCCATGGTCAGGTGATGCCGATGCCGGGGAAGGCGCCTGGCCGTATCCGGAAGGCCGTGGCCAAACGGAGACCGAGCATTGGCCCGATAGCGATGGAGGGGCCGGCTCCAGTCTCGGGCTTGGAGAGAGAGAGCCTGGCTGCGCTCATGGAAGCGGGACGTTTACCCCAGCTGGTGGTTCCGCTTCCGCCCTTCCCGAAACTCCCGGCTCAGATGGGGGACCCGCTCTTGCAGCAAATATTTGCGGGGCTCCGTGCGCATCTGGAGGGATCTCAGCCGCGAGGGAGGAGTTCATGGGTGGCGACTTCGGGCCTGGCCTTACTCGAAGCCCCTCCTCTAGCCGGAGCAGCGACAGCCACACCCATGCCCCTTGGAGTGGCAGCAACGAGTCAGGCGGAGGCAGAGGAGGCAGGGGAGCTCCAGATAACGGGAGTACCGGAGGCTTCGGCAATGGTCTCGTCCACTCCCCAGGCAGTGGCTGGTCAAGGGTCTCTGTTTGAGCTACACCAACCAGGCGGTCTGACCCTTGCCCTTCCTTCCTCTTCAGCGGCCGTGGACGCTGACTTGTGGGCAGAAGTGGACAGCACCGTGGAATTCACTCCCCCGGTCGTGCCCTCAGTCAGCCATATGTCATCAGAAGCACCAGTCCGTCAAATGCTGATCACTCTGCGGACCATGCTCCTCGCCGACCCTCCTCTGTCGTATCGGGAGGTGCATACCATAGTGACGCAGTTGACTGGGGCGTTGCAAGTGCTCAGCTGCCCACTGGAGGAATGGTCGCGGCGGGTTCTGCTGTTGCTGAAGTACGTCAGGCACCGCGAGTTCCTGGAGAGCCAGGCTCCCGACGAAAGTACCGCCCTTGACGCTCAGGTAGACGAGTACCTGCAGACCTTGGAGGCCCGACGCCATAATAGAGAACGCCACGGAAAGGCCTTGGAGGAGGGCGAAGGCAGCGTCTGTTCCTTCAAGAACCGGATCGAGAAGCTGGAGGGCTACCTTGCTGCGGCTAAACTTGGCCTTGCCGAGGCGGAAAGGAGGGTGGCGGAGGAGAGGGAAGCCCTTGCCGTCGCCGACGTTGAAATGGTGTTCGTCGAAGCGGAGCTCGCCCGTCTTGAGGGATTGAGGGGCCGACTGCGCGATATGACGAACTTCCCTTGCGTCGGTATCCTCCCCCTCGAGGACATCTTCAGGGACATCGACTAAGCGTTGCGTCCCTTAATTTCTCTTTCTTTCTTTTGAATGTAACACAGGGGTATGCCCCGCAGCACATGTAGTTTGATCCTCTTTTGAATAGAGCAAAGCATTTATGATTTCACGCGTTCCTGGTGTATGCATTTGTCCCAGACGGAGCTTTCCCACCCCTCTTTCTCTTCCGTGCATATTGTTTTCTCCTTCCTCTTCCCTCGCTCTTGTATCTTTTTCCCCCTTTTCGTGTAGGGACCCATTGGCAAGGTATGAGTCTTTGCGGGGATTCACTTTGGGAGGACCAGGCAGGGACCCATGTCAGGGTACAGGAGAGTGCTCGCCTTCACAAGGGGAGGACGAGGGGACCACCCCACCATACCGAACGGGCAACTCCCTGGTTTTGCCGCAATATTGGAAGCGCGTGCTGGTCTCGAGTGAGGGGTACTAGGCCAGAGACCCTTTTTGCCGCTCAAAGGTGGCGGATAGAAAGGTCTGTTTAGTCAGTGACTTAGACGGGAGGTCTGATCCAAAGGGGTGCTCGCCCCCCGGGGAGGATGGAGAGAAGAGTTTGTCTAGTCAATGACCCGGACGTGAGGTCCGAGCCAGGAGGGGTACTCACCGCCCGGGAAGGACGGAGAGAAGAGTTTGTCTAGTCAATGACCCGGACGTGAGGTCCGAGCCAAAGGGGTACTCACCGCCCGGGAAGGACGGAGAGAAGAGTTTGTCTAGTCAATGACCCGGACGTGGAGTCCGAGCCAAAGGGGTACTCACCACCCGGGGAGGACGGAGAGAATAGTTTGTTTAGTCAATGACCCGGACGGGAGATCCGAGCCAAAGGGGTACTCACCGCCCGGGGAGGACGGAGCGAATAGTTTGTTTAGTCAATGACCCGGACGGGAGGTCCGAGCCAAAGGGGTACTCACCGCCCGGGAGGGACGGAGAGAAGAGTTTGTTTCTTTCTTTTTAAATCAGCTTTTGGTACCCCCGCTGATGCGGGGCGGTGACTGGAAATGGGGGGCGTTCCCCTTTTCTGGCTTTTTTTCTTCTTTTTTTTGTTTGTTTTTTTTTCCTTTTTTTTCTTCTTTTTTTTTCTTTTTGCTTCTTGCTTCTTCCTCTTTCCATTTTTTTCTTCCCTTTTTTTTTGCTTCTTCTTTTTTATCTTTCTCTTTTTTTTGCTTCTTCTCTCTTTCTCTTTCTATTCCTTTCTTCCCTTTTTTTCGGAAACTCGGCTGGTGGCCAAATCATTCGGACATTAATCACGCAAATCCGCCCCAAAATGGGGCGAAGAGTAATATTATTACTTGAATGGGGGCGCTGGGGCGTGGTACAGCCTCAAGTGCCTTCCATTAAGAGGCGGGAATTGAACCTCCCCGCGGTGGTTGACAATTACATAGGCTCCGCCTTCGTAGACTTTTTGGACTACGTAGGGTCCGAGCCAGTTCTCGTTTAGCTTACCTTTGGGGTTGGCCGCCATGAGATCTTTTCTCTTGACCATGACAAGGTCACCCTTCTTGAATTCGCGTTCCTTGACGAGCTTGTCAAAGGCGCGTGTAATCCGGGCCTGGTAGACCTGAATATTCTGTTGGGCTTGAAGCCGCTTTCCTTCCAGACTGGAGAGCTCATCGAGCCTTCGCTCGGTGTTGGTCTGCCCTTCGGGGACAAGCCCATGCTGAATGGCGACCCTGAGGGATGGTATCTCTAGTTCGACGGGGATGATTGCTTCCGAGCCATATACGAGAGAGAAGGGCGAGCAGCCTGTCGGGGTCTTGTATACGGTTCGGTACGCCCAAAGCGCTTCATACATTCTTCCTTCCCAGTCCCTTTTGTTAGGGCTAACAGTCTTGGCCAGGAGAGTGCAGAGTGTCTTATTGAAAGCTTCGGCCAGCCCATTAGCTTGTGGATTGTAAGGAGTTGAGGTCCTCCAATCAATTTTGTATTTTTCTACTAGTCGGTAGACTTTTTGGTTGCGAAAGTGGCTGCCATTGTCTGACACAATTCGGTCGGGCACGCCGAACCGGAATATGATGTTGCGGAGGAAAAACCTGGCCACGATTTCTCCGGTGACCTCCCGTAAGGCAACGGCCTCGGCCCAGCGGGAGAAGTAGTCGGTCGCCGCCAGAATGTATTTGCAACCTGTGGAAGACGCGGGCAAGGGGCCCACGACGTCCGTTCCCCATTGGGCGAACGGCCAACTGGGCGTTGTTGGGTGTAATGGTGCAGGAGGTCTCCTGGGAACGGCGGCATGCTCCTGACATCTCTGACACGACTTAGCATACTCGCAACAGTCGTTGAACATTGCAGGCCAGTAATAGCCAAGTCTCTTGATTTCAATTTTCATTTTCGGCCCCGCCTGGTGTGCACCTGCTATGCCGGCATGGACCTCCTTCATAACCCTCCAAGCTTCTTTAATGGACAAGCATCGGAGGAGCAGCTTCCGTTTGGCATCGGCCACAACCCGGAATAATATTCCGCTTCGGAGCTCGTAAGAATCCTTGGTTCTGACTAGCTTGATCTTTTCTTCTCTTCGGTCAGGCAACCGCTGGTGTTTGAACCACTGCACCAAGGGGGTTCTCCAGTCGGGCAGGCTGACGGCTTCCACTGTAGTGACCTCTAGGTCTTCTTGTTCTGACTCCTCTGCTATCATGCTGGGTACCTGGCGTTGGTTTATTACTTGGATATGGAGATATCCATCTGGGGGCACCGCCAGTGAGCTTGCCAATTTTGCCAATGCGTCGGCTTGTGCGTTCTCCCCTCTGGCGACATGGCCTATCTCGAGGAGGTAGAACCGCTCCATGAGCCCTTTTGCTTTAGTGTGATACGGGAGTAGCTCAGGTTTTCGGACATCAAACTACCCCTGGACTTGCTTAACGACCAGCAGCGAATCGCCGAACACCTGGAGCATTTTGATCTCCATTTGGAGGGCGACCTGGAGGCCGATGATCAGGGCTTCATACTCTGCTTCATTATTGGTGCAGGGTTTGCTGATGCAGCAGGAAGTGTGCATCACCTCTCCATCCGGCGACTTGAGGACGATGCCTGCTCCGGCTCGTACCTTGGCGCGCCCGGACGGGGTCGCTTCTGTCCTTGAGGCTCCATCAAAGTAAAGCTGCCAGATGGCTTGTTGTATTTGGTCTACCTCTAGTGTTTCATCTTCAGGTAGCTCGGTGGCCAACGGGGAGTCTTCGGGCACAGGATGTGCTGCGAAGAAATCCGCGACGGCTTGTCCCTTAACGGCCCTTTGCGGCACGTAGGTGATATCGAACTCCATGAGTAGCACGGCCCACTTGCCAAGGCGCCCCTTTGGGACGGGCTGAAGAAGGATGTGCTTAATGGGGTCGGCCCTGGATATCAAGCTAACTTCATGGGACAGCATGTAGTGCCTTATCTTCTTGACTGCAAAGACCAGGGCAAGGCAGATCTTCTCAATCGGGGTGTACTTAGCTTCTGCACCCACCAATCTTCGACTGAGGTAGTAGAGAGCCTGCTCTTTTCCCTCATCATTGTTTTGGGCGAGCATTGCCCCCAGTGAGTATTCGGTGGCCGCTATGTATAGAATCAGCGGTCTGCCTTTGACAGGTGCCCCCAGGACAGGCGGGGTCTTCAGATACTCCTTTAACTGGTCAACGCGTGCTGGCATTCATGACCCCAGCTGAAAGGTGCATTCTTCATCATTAGTCTGTGGAATGGCTGGCAGCGCCCCGACAGGTTGGAAATGAACCTGCGGATGTAAGCTAGACGCCCCTGTAGGGATCTCAGCTCTCCCAGATTCTTCGGAGGGGGCAGCTCCTGGATAGCTTTTATCTTAAAGGGGTCGATCTCGATCCCTCTGTGTCGAACAATGAAGCCGAGGAACTTTCCACTGGACACGCCAAAGGCGCACTTCATGGGATTCATTTTCAGCCCGTACAGACGGAGCCTTTGGAAGACGACCCTGAGGTCATTCAGATGCTCATCCCTCTTCTTAGTCTTGATGACCAGGTCGTCGATGTAGCATTCGACCTTGCTGTATAGCAGCTCGTCGAAGATCTTGGTCATCGCCCGCTGATATGTGGCACCAGCATTCTTGAGGCCGAAGGGCATCCTCTTGTAGTGAAATATCCCTTTAGGTGACCTAAAGGCGGTGTGAATCCGGTCGTGGTCGGCTATCCAGATTTGGTTATAGCCAGACGATCCATCCATGAAAGACAAGGCCTCGTGGCCAGTAGTTGCATCGATCATCACTTCGGTAATAGGCACCGGGAAGTCGTCTTTTGGGCAGGCTCTATTCAGGTCGCGAAAATCCACGCAAATCCTGATCTGTCCATTCTTCTTCTTCACTGGTACAATGTTGGTCAACCATGTGGTGTATTGGTTTTTCGCCACGAAGCCGACATCTATGAGCTTGTCGACCTCCTTGCAGATCTGGCTGGTTAACTCCGGCCTCATGCGCCGGGGAGGTTGCTTCACTGGTTCCACCTTAGGATCAATGGCCAGGATGTGCTGAGTCACTTCGGTGCTGAGCCCAGGCATTTCTTTGTAATTCCAGGCAAAGCAATCCCGGAATTCTTGTAGCAACTTTGTGTACCGCTCTCGCTCCTGCAGGGGCATAAGAGCACTGAGGAAAGTCGGCCTGGGGTCGTCTTCTGTACCAAGGTTGACCTCAATCAATTCGTCGACCGTGACCTGGCCGCCATTTTCAATTTCTGGCGGGGCTGGCGACAAATCGACGAAGTCTTGGTCTTCATTGTCCTCGGGCTCGAGGACGCCATCTCCCTCTTCTTGTTCATCACGACTGGGGATGGAGGCCGCATTCACCTCGCACTCCTCCCGGGCCGTAGCCGTCGGGTACGTGAGGTCCGCTGGCTCAGAGGGACATAGGTCCTTCTCGGGCTCCTCCGTGTATTCATCATAGACAGCTCCTGCGGGAGCCGGGGTAGCCGCATCTTCGGGCGCCTAGTGTTGGATGGACACAGTGTAGGCTCCCGTCCTGGGGTTGTCCGCCACATGGGGGCGTGGTGGGGCTACCACGTAGTCCCCCATTCTGAGCTCGTCCCTGTCAATGAGGCTTTGAGCAATGTCTTTGGAGACATAGTAGTCTTCAATGGCGTGACCCAGCATCTGATGGTAAGGGCAAAATAGTGGGTCCCCACTCCTTCTGGTGTCTTGTGGCCTCTTGGGCCGTGGGAGGGAGACCTTGCCGTAATGGCAGGCCCAGTCGAAGATGCCCCGGGTCTTCTCTCTCGGGAAAGAGTAGGGTTTCTGCAGCTTCTCTTGGAGTGTTAGCCCTTGCCTGGTTGGCTGCTCGGTCAGCAAGCTCGCCATGTCTCTCATCTCCCGCCTTGACAAAGCGGGGGCGTTGGGACTGGTGCCTCGGGGCCGAGGCATCCGGCCACCCCATGGGGGGAGGGAGCCCTGGATCAGGTCGGCGACTAGCGAGGTTAACTCAGCTAGCCGCCTTTCCAACATCTCGATCTCCCGTTGCTGCCTGTGGTACAAGGCGTACATGACGGGGTCGTATCGAGGGGAATTCGGAGCCTGGCCCATGCTGCTGCTTCTTGCTTCGCCGACCGGCCGGGGCGAGGGTGTCTCGCCGGTGTGCCCTTTCGAGGTCGACACTTCGGAGAAGGAGGGGGTCTTCTCTATGCAACGGCGGCGGAGAGGTTTCCAAAGGAAGATCTCCTCGTCTTGTGTCTCCTGCATTGGGGGCGCAGGATGTGCGTCTTGACAAGCTTTCTGCGAATCTGTAGCTTCTACGGGATCGTCGCCGGGCCATGTTGAGATCGATATGACATCAGTCTCGTAGTAATTTTCTAGTGAAAAGCCCAGACCGGGGTGCTTGGTGACTTTCAGCAACCGTCGATCCAGGTTTGGTGGGTTCCACATTTTTTCAAACATTTCCTTCCGGCTGGAGGGCTGGTAGGGAGGAATCTTCTGCTTCTTGACCATTCTGGCTGCCCGGTCAGTCATGTGGGGAAGTCCCTTAATGGGGACGTGCGGGTCATGCAACTCGTCAGGGAACCGGCAATCATCGTCTTCCCTGGCCGGCTTCTCCCCGGCCACATAGAAGATAGTGGGCGGCCCCTCGGGGTTAGGCACCTCGAAGGTTCTCAATTGCTCAGCCGCTTGGCATTCAATTTCCGCTATCGGCTTGACGATCCCTGGCGGGACCCTGACATCTTCTAGCAGGTCTTCGAGGCAGGGTGCCCCCGGTGTGGGGTAGATGGGGAGAGGGGCTGCCCTAAATACCCCTTCCTCTTGTGCAATACATGGTACATGTGTGGGAGCCACATAGCCTGGGGGCGGCGGAGGAAACCAGCCTCCCGATTCCATTTTCTTCTTTCCCTTGTCTTGGGCAGCTTGAGGAGCTTGCTTCGCCTCTTCCAAGTACAGATTAGCATCTGACAAGTGACACTCAAACACCTCGAACGGGTGGAGGTCGGCGAAGATTCTGACTTCCTTTCCCTCGCAGGGGTACTTGATACACTGATGCAAGGTGGAGGGCACCACCTTATTTTGGTGTAGCCAAGGCCGGCCGAGCAACGCCTTGTAGGACGTGTTGGAGTTGATGACGTGGAACTGGACTTTGGAGGTGAAGTCGTCAAAGGTCAAGTTGAACTCTGCGACCCCCATGGGGACCTCACATTTCTGGTTAAAGCCGGCAATCTTGACATTTTTAACTTCGACCAGGTGTACGTCAAAGTAGTGCTTCTGGTATACCCGGTACGGGAGTATATTCACTGCTGCCCCTGGGTCGATCAAGACCCTGTTGATAGGCTGGCCGTTCAGCTGCCCTTTCATATAGAGGAGCCTGTTATGGCTGCAAGTCGGTAGGAGCATGTCATCTTCTGTGAAAGCCACTGCTACTTCAGGTGATAATTCTGCCAAACAGGCTTCAAGGTGTGCTGGCGTCTGGAGTGCGGCGATGATGGCTTGCTGTGTTTCTTCATTCAGGGACAGCATCTCCCACACCGTGAACCGGGTCAGGATTTTCTTGAGGTGTCTGACTATTCGCTCGGCCGCCCGCACCTTGAGCAGTTTCATCTCTTCGGGCTTGCTGCGCCTGCCCTCATCCTGAGATTGGGGTGCCGGATTAGGGGACGCCTCCTTTGCGGGATCTGTTGTAGCCCGTTGAGCAGGCGGGGCCTGTTGGGCCTCCTCCGCTGTTTGCATGAATTCGGCGAGGTTTGGGGTGCCGCTGAGTTCTTCCTCTGGCTGGGCAGGAGTTGCAGCTGGCAGAGCTTGAGGAATGCTTGCTTTACTGGTCGCAGCGGGCCCCTGGGGGTGCGCCCGCCTTCCTGCTCGAGCTGACAGGAACTCGGCGAACGACGGGGCGCCTTGACTCTTGGTGCCTCCGGGGTAGAGGCCTGATGGAGGAGGGATCTCGGTGCCTCGGACCTCGGGCTCGGGAACCTGGTATGGTCGTTCCCCCCTGAGCATGATGTTGAGGTTGTCCTGAGGAGGGCGCCCCCATTTCCTTCCGGACCTGGTGGCGTGTTGGGAGGTGGACGCCTCAGCTTGATTCACCTCTGCCGGTTTCTGGGGTGGCTCTTCTTCTTTTTCTTCCAGGGAGAGAGCGGTGTCGAACAATGCCGAGAGGGTGTTGCAGGCGAAGACGACCTCCTTCTTCTTCTTGCCCCTGGGTCTTCTCTTCTTCTTCTTCTTGCCTGCTGCAGCGGGTGGCTGCTCTTGAGGAGGTTCACCCCACAGGGGAGGCTCTTTGTCTGCATCAGCTTCTGTTCCCGGGGCCAGTTCGAGTGATTCGAACTCCTTCCAGGGGACATACTCCTTCAGCTCCACAGGCTGGATTTCGGGCTGTTCATAATCTTCAAGCCCATCAATAATAGCCTGGAGTCTTTCAACCGCCGGGCTAGTCTTCTTGTGCATCCGCAGCGGGACAGAACTCTTCTTGTTGTGAGTGGGCCGCCTCATGACCAGCCGAGGGGCCGTGTCGTGGCAAGCCGGGCTTGTCGGGGGCGGTGCAGGCAGGGGCGCTGCTACCCTCGAGTGAATCCCTGGGGTAGGTCGAGAGGCGCGCGCCTTTCTGGTTTTTCTGGGTGCAGTCTGCCACCCTTCTTGGTCTTGAGCTGGGGCCATGATAAAGGTTTCATATGTGGCACGGGCACAGGCCTTCGCCCATTCTTCTGGCAGCTCCTGATATAGCGAGATCATATTGACGGAGGAGGCTATGCTGGGCAGCTCGTGTGGCTGCGGGGGGTCTACTTTATGCTCCCCCATGTCCAACTCTCCGTCCCTGATTAAGGACTCAATAACATCCTTGAAGACGTAGCAATCTTCAATAGTATGCCCGAGCACCCGGTGGTACATGCAGAAGCGCGGGTCATCCTTCTTCTTTGAGTCGCCAGGCCTTTTCGGCTCTGGCAATGTGATCTTATTGTAGCTGGTTGCCCACTCAAACAGGAGCTTGGACTTGTCCCGGGAGAAGGAATACAACTTGTTTCTCATCTTCTCTCTTAGTGAGGGGCCTTCCCGCCGTTCTGTGGTTCTGGGCGGCGGAGGGTTAGCCGCTCCCTTGGCTTTCTCCTTCTGCTTTTCAAAAGCCTGGAAGTCTAGTGCATGCACCTCCGGGGGAGCCGGCTTCTTCTCCGCCTGCCTGGCCCTCTGGCTTGACATGGCCGGGGTGGAGGAGTATCGGGCCAAGAATGCCTCGATCTCTGCTACCACGTTATTCAGACGGTCAAATGTTTTGACCTCAGTGCCGATCATCCTTTCTAGGATCTCTTTCTTTAAGTTTTGCTTGCAAATCTGAACTGCGTCCTCCTGATGCGGGGGGCGTTTGCACCTCATACTAAGGTTCCTCCACCTTTTGATGTAGTCGAGGGCCGACTCATCATTCTTCTGTCTTGTGGCGTAGAGTTCAGTCATGGTAACTTCTCTCTCGGCCACGTAGAATCTTTCCTTGAACTTCTTCTGCATGTCGGGCCAATCGGCCACTGACCCGGGCGGCAAGCCGGAGTACCATTCGAAGGCAAGCCCGGTGAGTGTTGAGCCAAAGAACTTCAGGAGGTAGGCTTCATCAGCAGCCAAGTCTCCCATGATGTTCACATAATAGGCAATATGCTCTCTGGGAGATCCTTGCCCATTGAACTTTTCAAATTTCGGCGGCTTGGTGACGCCAGCCGGCAACTTCCTGGCAGCATAATGAGCCGGGTAGGGTACTCGGTAGACGTCGAAAGGCGTCCGATCCCCATCGCCCCTCTCGGCCAACTTCATGTCTATCATCTGCTCGAGCATCAACCGGCTGACTGCCGTCGGGTCGACTGGGCTCGGGTAGAAATGAGCGGGCTGCGCGCTCGGAGTGGCTACCACGGTTGCTCGGGGGGCCATGGGGGACCCTTGTGAAAGCAGAGCCTGCGGCGGGGTCGCCCCTATGCAATGTGCTTGTTGCGGGGGCGTGCCCCCGAGGGGATCGAGGGTTGCCGGAAGGGCCGCCTCGGAAGACTGCCCCCTGTCCCCGGGTACCTCGGGTATGACCTCGGTCTGCCAGGACGTTGGGGGTGGCGTGTTCCGCTCATTCAACTGCTTTTTAAGCGATTCGATTTCCTGCTGGAATCGTTGCATCATGAGCAGCATTGCTGGGTCAGCTGTGGGGAGACTGGGCATGCCCCCCGTCTCTTCGGCCGGGGCATCCTCGGATGATGTCGAGGGTCCGCCACCCGTGTCGCCGGTGGTGACTACATTGGCCGTGAGGGCCGTGAGGGGTTCCTCAGGTGGGGCCCCTTCGACTCCTGTGGGTGTCGCGCCGCCTGCCGCTCTTCCTCTTCTGGTAAGGGGTCCCGGCCTGACGGCTATTCTGGCCAACTCTTCCGGGTCGGTGGGTAAGGCCCCATACCGACCATGAACTCCTGCCATATTGCAGGTGAATGTCTGCCATTTCTTATTCTTATTTCTTCTCGACGCCCTCCGGGACGGTCCTCCTGGGAATGTCAGCCTGTCGAAGACCGACCGTCGGGGCGGCGCTTCCTCCCGTACAGGGGACTGGCGCGGCTCCTCCGGGCTGGTCCTCGATTCCATGCTAGGTGCGGGCTCCCCCCTTTCTTCCTGGAAGGCGGAGGCCATTGCCCCCAGTAGTCTCTGGCGGCCAGCGGGGGTGCTACCCGGGCCTCGGAGGTAATTTCTCATGGCCTGCTCGATCCCTTCCCACTCCTGGTCTGGAAGAGCAAGCTGTGGTTGCATATCGGTGACAGCGACAGGAGGGGAGTAGGCCGTGAGAGCCGGGCGGGCGGCATTGTGCCGGCGCCCTCGGCGACGGCGATGAACATCCTCGGACGGCACCAGGATGACAGGTGCCGGTCGAAGAGTGGGGGTCACTACCTCAACCCTGTCATGGCGTCGGGCCCTCCTGGGGCGGAAGATGCTGGGCCCTGCCTGGGCGGGTGCGTTGGGCTGGGTCTCCTTAGGCACCCAGACTTGCTTCAGTTTAGCCGGCCTGTGACCCGGCGTCCTCTTTGGTGCTACGACCGGGGCTGTGGGCCTCGTCTTCTCCTTCAGCTTCGCCAGTCCTTCAAAGGAGTTGCGGACTGGAACGGTTGGGACGATGCGGTCCGGTGTCACCTGGGACCTCTGCCCGTCTAGGCGGACTCGGAGGGCCCCAACTGTCATGGACTTCCCGGAGTTGGAGGCGCGACGCCCTGATCCGGCGCTGGTGTTGCTTCTCCGGAGCCTTCTCCGGTGGGATGTCGACCCCTGGTGGGGTGGGCCGGCGGTGTGGTGCACGTGGTGCACGTTGCAGCTGAGCGTCGTTGTGGGGACGCTGTTGTTGTCTTCGGCCATAGCTCGGCCGGCGGCAGCTTCAACGGCTCCCGGAGCGGGAGCGTTGGTTTGAGGCTCCTTGGGCGCTCGTGCGTCGAGGATGTCAACGAAGGCCACCCCCAAGAAGTTGGGGAAGCCCACGGTGGGAGGGAAGCTCCCGAAAGTGAGGGGCACCGCCAGGTAGCCGCCTCGCACATGATTCTCCACGACCTTAGGGCTGCAGACAACAGCCATTGTCGGCTCCATGATGCCTTTCTCTTTTTCTGCATTTAAGAAAGTAGCACAATTAGTATTACAAGAAGGGGGCCGCGGGGCCCCTGATTTCGGCAAAAAGATGAAGGGTGGATCGGTCCCACCGGGCGTGCCAGAGTTGTGGACGCACTTTTCGTCGCTTGTTATTTTCTCGTTGGTTTATTCGTTTATTAAGTGCGTGGGCGTGCCAGTCACCGAAGTGACAATTTATTCGGGCTTCGAAGAGCCCATGGTGCGCTCGATCTGACTTCGTCAGACGATTATGTAGTTCGTGTCGGGACCGAATCCCGTCGCGCCACAAAGGTCACGACGTCATTTACATCCCCCATACGAGGGAATACCCTTGATTAATTGCCGAAATTAGGGGCCCCGCGGCCGAAAAGAATAATGCTAATTATGCGAGAGAGATAGGAATAGGTCACATTGAAAGTTGTATTAAGGCCATAAACTGTCGGCCGTGTCGGCCACTCGTAGACCTTTTCGTATTCGGACACAGGTCCGTGGCAGAGTCACAATGAGAAAACCGAGGTAGGTCCCTTCAAATGTCTGCCGAGCATGCGGCAATTTTAATGAGGATTCGGAAGGTATCCGGAACGAGAAAACAAATCCGGTCCGATTAGGATGTCGGCCCGAGGTTAGATCAAAGCCTGGCCATATCGGGGTGATTCCCGAGACTCGGGCTCGACCTGAAAGGGCGGCGTTATTATTCCCTTTTGCCCCGGGTCCCGGGGAGAGAGAGGGCTGCAGTGTGGGCATTAGCGTCTTTTATCTGGGGCTTTCTTAGTTATATCTTCTGGGATTTCTGATTTGATGTTTACTGTTTATTCGTGCCTTTGTCCGGGATGATTTCTCTTTTATTCATGATTATTCTTGTTATTGTCATTCGTTTGTTATTTATTATTTTTTTTTTTACCCCTCCCGCCTCTTTATTATGATTAATATTACGCATTTGGAGTCCTTTAATTAGTGTAATTTTTATTAATTTATTTGCTATTGTTAATGCCTTTATCAGGCTGCATATGTGTATATGTATAGTGTGCCGGCGAAGGGGAAAATGGGAGTGTACCGCTGAGGGCAGAGAGCGTGCCGCTGGGAGGCTAGAAAGGGCGTACCGCTGGGGGGCAACAAGGTGTGTACCGGCCAAAGGAATTGGGGTGTATCGCTGAGGGGAGTGTACCGCTGAAGGTGGGGAATAGGGTGTACCGCTGGGGGGGGTAGCAAGGTGTACCGGCCAAGGGAATTGGGGTGTACCGCTGAGGGTTCAAGCAGTGTGCTGGCGAAGGAGTTGGGTGAGTGTGCCGCTGAAAGGTGAGAGAAGTGTGCCGGCTAAGGAGCCAATCAGAGCGTAGGGGCGGATATGAAGTCTGTACGTTCCCCAGGCTCGAAGTCTATACGCTGGAGCAGAGTGGAGCAGAGTCTGTACGTTGCAATATGAAGTCTATACGTCGACTGGCCCGAAGTCTGTATACTGGCCGTCATGAAGTCTATGCATTGGCTGGCCCAAAGTCTATACGTTGGAACGTGAAGTCTGTACATTGACCCTTTGACTGCAGCTCGAAGTCTATACGTTGCCAAGCCCAAAGTCTGTACGTCGTAACGTGAAGTCTGTACGTCGGCTGGCCCAAAGTCTATACATCGGCCAAGTCTCTACGCTGCAACGTGACGTCTGTACGTTGGCTGGCTCAAAGTCTATACATCGACCAAGTCTATACGCTGCAACATGAAGTCTGTACGTTGGCTGGCCCAAAGTCTATACATTGGCCAAGTCTATACGCTGCAACATGAAGTCTGTACGTTGGCTGGCCCAAAGTCTATACATTGGCCAAGTCTACACATCGGCCAACCCCAAGTCTATACGCCGCAACGTGAAGTCCATACGTTGGCTCTTTGATCACAGCTCGAAGTCTGTACGTTGCCAAGCCCAAAGTCTGTACGTTGTAACGTGAAGTCTGTACATTGGCTGGCTCAAGTCTATACACTGGCTGCTCAAAGTCTGTACACTGGATGAGTCTATACGTTGGAGTGTGAAGTCTATACAGTGGCTGGGGGTGTACCGGCGAAGGGAAGGAGTGGCGTACCGCTGAAGGTTGACGGGGAGCGTACCGCTGGGGGCGGAAAGGGCGTGCCGCTGGGGGTTGAAAGGGACATGGGGATGGCCTGTGCCGCTGAGGGCCAATGAGGGCGTGCCGCTGAGGGTTGAAAGGGGTGTATCGCTGAAGGCAAAGGGAGCGTGCCGCTGAAGGCCAATGAGGGCGTACCGCTGAAGGCCAATGGGGCGTGATGGCGGAGGCTCGATCAGTTTTCGATTATTTGTTTTAAGGCGTTTCTTTTCTTCTTATCTTGACTTTTGTGTAGTTTTATATAAAACTCTTCCCTGGTTTTGTTCTCTTTGCTCGGTTCGGTCCCTTGGCTTGCGGGTCGGACGTTCGGGCTGCCGGGTGGTTAATTAGTTCGGTTCAGTTCTCGGCGTGATGCCGGCAGCGGTTTGATGAGTTGGAAAGTTTCATTAATTATCATGTTCGTTTGTTGCCTCCTTTTGCCTCTTTTGATTGTTTATTAGTTTCTCACAAAATTCGGCAGCATCTCCCCTTAACCCGGGGCGTAAGGGAGATAAAAGGGAACGCGCCCACATGGAGTGGCGGAACCCGACAACTGGAGGTGGGCCCCCGGGGGAGCAACACCTTTATAGAGTCTCGGAAAATGCGAAGGAGAACGACAGACTGAAGGCCTCTAAGGGGCATGGACTGGGACTGGCCAAGGAGTGAGCTGCTGAGGGACTGAAGGGTGTGCCGCTGAGGGCTGAACAGGGGGTGTGCCGCTGAGGGCTGAACAGGGTGTGCCGCTGAGGGCTGAACAGGGGGTGTGCCGCTGAGGGCTGAACAGGGTGTGCCGCTGAGGGCCCAGAAGGGTGTGCCGCTGAGGGCCAATCTGGGGTAGCGTACCGCTGAAGGCCATAAGGGTAGCGTACCGCCGAAGGCCATAGGGGTAGCGTACCGCTGAAGGCCAAGGGCTGCAAGTGTGCCGGCCAATGGCTAATTGGGCGTGCCGGCCAAGTGTCGGAAAGGTGCATCGCTGGAGGGGCCAAGCAGAGTGTGTAAGCAAACTGGGGGACCTTAGAAGCCGCTCAAAAAAAAGAAAGGGGATTTAAGGCCGGGGGTTGGCCACTTGGTTACTGGGTATTCGGAGAGAGGGTAAGGGTCTTCCCCCCTCCCCTAGGCCAGTGAGCACAACGGAAGGCCATGTAGGGGCTTGAAGGATTCATGAGGCCAAAGCTCACAGGAGAAATTATATCGGTATGAAGACCCCAAAAACACCGGAGAAATGGGGAGACGGAGGGAAAACGAACAATCCCATAAAAAGACAGTGAGAGCTAGCGCAAGCCAATAAAACTCATAGAGAAACCCAAAGAGGGTGACTTTCATTTATGGGGAGCCAAAGGCCAAAGCCTTATACGCACATTACAGAGGAAGTGCCCAAGACGAGGCCGTGGACAAAGGAAAAGAGAAACCCAAAACAAAGAACAGGAGGAGGAATGGAATACGAAAGGGAAAAAAAAACATTGGGGCCCAAAAGCCCTAGTCACTGTCCCTAACCCTCTCCCCCGTTACATTGAACTCTCCCCCTCTCCCTTACTCTTGCTTTTCTCTTCCGGTGGCCGTCCAAGGAGGCTATCCTGGAGCTCTTCTTCTTCTATCCTCCCTTCTCTTCTCTTCCTCTGCCTCTTCTTTGTGTATGTCTCCTGCCGTCTCAGCTTCTCCCTCTGTGTCCGCGCCTTTCTCTGTTGAAGCGGAGGGTCTTTTATACCTCCAATAGCCGAAGCCCTTCAGCCCGGCCGTTGAAGGCGGGAAGTGGCCTTGTAATGATGGCATTTGACCTGCCCCGTCCTGGGTCGTCAGGGGGTAGCTCACGTGGCCCAATGGACGGTTGCCACCTCAGACGGCTCACTGCGCGCCAAGGAAGCGTAGGGCATGGGCTACACGTCGTCTTGCGGTTGAAAAGCTTCACGCTGTGCCGCTGGCGGGCTGAGCAAGCGTGCCGCTGGAGCCTCTGAGGGCGTGCCGCTGGAGGGCTTCAAATAGGCGTGCCGCTGGGGAGCCAAAAAGGCTTGCCGCTGAAGCCTCTGGAGGTTGTGCCGCTGAAGGACTTCAGGGTGTATCGCTGAAGACCCCCTTTGGGGTGCACCGCTGAACCCTAAACGGGGTGTGTCGCTGAATGGCCCAGTGGGCGTGCCGCTGAAGACCCCACGGGGGTGTGCCGTTGAAGGCCCCCCAGGGGGTGTGCCGTTGAAGGCCCCCTGGGGCGTGCCGTTGAAGGCCCCCCCCCAGGGGGGTGTGCCGTTGAAGGCCGTACCGCTGGGGACCCCAAAGGGGGTGTGCCGTTGAAGGGCTCCTATGGGCGTGCGTGCCGTTGAAGGGCTCCCTAGGGGGTGTGGGTACCCGGGGTTGTTCTGAGCCCATTGTGGGCACGAGCCATGGCCCGTTTGACTCTCTTTGAGGCCCACGAGCTGTGGGGCCTTTTGTGCTTGACTTCCCCGGGGTTTCTTTACTCGGCGCCGTTGCTGACGCGAGGCCGAGCATGGCATTTGGATGTGCAATTTTCGGTGTCCACAGGCGGCTGGAGGGCGTATCGGAGAAGGAGCCAGAGGCGTGCCGGCGAAGGGCCTGGCCGAGTGTGCCGGCGAAGGGTGTGCCGGCCTAGGAGCATGCCGGGGAAGGAGCTGGGTGGTGGCCTGCCGGCGAAGGGCCTGGCCAAGTGTGCCGACGAAGGGCGGCTGGAGGGCGTATCGGAGAAGGAGCCAGAGGCGTGCCGACGAAGGGCCTGGCCGAGTGTGCCGGCGAAGGTGGCTAAAGGGGTGTGCCGGCGAAGGTCTGGCCGAGCTGGGCGTGCCGGCGAAGGGTGTGTCGGCCAAGGATGGCTAGAGGGTGTACCGGCGAAGGGCATGGGGGAGCCCACTCCTCTTCCATTCTTATGTCTTTTCCCTTTTTCTTTTCTCTCTTGATTTTATTAAGTTTGCGTGGGTTTCTTCTCTCTTTCTCTTGATTATCTTTCATTCTTTCTCTCCTGAGGACGGATGTTCAAGTTGCTTAGTTGTTGTTCGATTCGACTCTCTTTGAGTTGATTACGGTTCCCTTGCCTCGGTTAAAGCATTTTACCATTGTTCTTTTCGTTTGTTTGCTGCTTTCTTTTAGTCATTTTTAACGTGTGGTTGTTCCATTTGTTTGTTGCTTCCTTTTATCTTTTTAATATGTTATCGTTTCTAACAAAAATCCGGCAGCACCTCCCCTTGACCCGAGCGTAAGGGAGGTACAAGGAACGCGCCCAGATGGAGTGGTGGAACCCGACAACTGGAGGTGGGCGCCCGAGAGCGGCAACACCTTTAATAAAACTTCGGAAAACTCGGAGGCAACGGTGAGTGGAAGACTATTCTAGGACTGGCTAAGTGGGGAATGCACCGGGCGAGAAGGAAGGGCAGGTGTGTCGGGCGAGGAAGGCACGAGAGGGCGTGCCGGCGAAGGGCCTGGCCAGGGCGTGCCGGGGAAGAGTTGGTTGGGGTGTGCCGCTGGAGGCACAGCCGGGGTGTTAGGGTGTGCCGTTGGAGGCACAATCATGGTGTGCCGTTGGAGGCACAACTGGGTGTGCCGCTGAAGGCACAGTTAAAGCGTGCCGTTGGAGGCACCATCAGGGTGTGCCACTGGAGGCACAGATGGGCGTGCCGTTGGAGGTGCAGGAAGGGCATGAATGGAGATCCGTGGCCCCGTAGGGAGGCTAAAACACCGAAAAGGGGGGAAAGGCACGATCAAACGCATGCAAAATACCCAAACGGACGGAGACGGTGAGAAATCCGAAGAAGAGGGATTTCCATTCATAAAAAAGGGAAGGCGGCCATAGCCGGCCATGTGTACATCAAAAACACTGGGGTAGAAGATACAACAACGAGGAGGGAAAAGAAAAGCATGAAGAGGAAGAAATGGGGGAGGTTAAGGTCGAGCAGAGGCGACGGCTCCCTGGTCTTCCCCACTCCCCCTTCTACATCTCTCTTTCTCTCTTTCTCCCTTACTCTCTCTCACTCGTTGGTGGTCGCCGGAGGGCCTCCCTCTTATTCTCTTCTTCTTCTTCTCTTTCTCTTCCCGCGGACAACGGTTGACGGAGCAGCAGGGGGGGAGCCAGAGCCTCCCCTCCTCCTATTTTCTTCTCTCTTCCCACGGACGGCGGCAGTGGGTGGAACGACGAACTCCCCCCCTCTCTTCTCCTTCTTCTTCTCTTCTGCTCTTCTTCTCTGCTCTTCTTTTCTTCTGCGTGTGTCTGTCTGTGTGTGTATGCCTCTCCCCTCTCGTATGTTTTTTTTGGCCGAAGAAGGGGGGCGTTTTATAGCCTAGCGGCGGGAGCGTTCGGGTGCGAACAACGGTGGCGGGAGGTGACGGGCATTAAATGGGGTTTGACCTCCCCGTCCTTGGTGGCAGAGGAGTAGCCTGCATGGCTCAGCCTCCGATCGACACCTCGGGCAGCTCACTGTGCGCCAAGGACATATAGGGCATGGGCGCAATATCTCATCTGCCGAAACGTGCCGTTGAAGAGCCTGGACAGTGTGCCGTTGGAAGACACAGGAAGCGTGCCGCTGAAGGGCTTCAGGGGCGTGCCGCTGAGGGGCTAAAGGGGCGTACCGCTAAAGGGGCGCCAGGGGGTGTACCGCTAGAGGGCCCAAGGGGCGTGCCGCTGAAGGGCCGCCAGGGGGTGTACCGCTGAAGGGCCCAGGGGGCGTATCGCTGGAGGGCCCAAGGGGCATGCCGCTGAAGGGCTGCCAGGGGGTGTACCGCTGAAGGGCCCAGGGGTGTGCCGCTGAAGGCCTGTAGGGGCGTGCCGCTGAAGGGCCAACGGGGCGTGCCGCTGAAGGCTAGGGTGTGCCACTGAAGGGGCTAGAGGGCGTGCCGCTGAAGGCCTCAGGGGGCGTGCCGCTGAAGGGCTTCAGGGGCGTGCCGCTGAGGCCCCAAAGGGGCGTGCCGCTGAAGGGCTAAATGGGCAGTTCTGAGCCCGTTGTGAGCGCGAGTTGTGACCCACTTGATTTTCTTCGAGGCCCATGGATTGTGGGGCCCTTGGTGGTTGATTTCTCTTCACTATCGTGACTCCGGAGACGGCTTCACAGTAGTGTGTTTGCGTTCGGGGAGTCCGGATGGCCTTCCCCTCTTCACAGTTTCTTCAGTTGACGTTGTCGTTGATGCTCGACTAGTTGGGACATACGGGCGTGCAATTTTGCATGTCCACAAATGCCCCCCACCCACGGGTAGCACGAGCGAAGGATGAGCCGGGCGGTGCCTGCGGGTGTACTGGTTTCTTCTTCCCTTCGTTGGTGCCGACGGGGCGTCGGGAGCTGACGTGGCTTATTTGTCTCTTCTTCTCTTCATCAGTGCCGACGGGGTGTCGGGGACTGACGTAGCGTGTCGGTCTCTTCATCTCTTCATCAGTGCCGACGGGGTGCCGGGGACTAACGTAGTTTGTTGGTCTCTTTGTCTCTTCATCAGTGCCGGCGGGGTGCCGGGCGTTGAAGCAGTATGTTGGTCTCTTCGTCTCTTCATCAGTGCCGACGGGGTGCCGGGAACTGAAGCAGTGTGTTGGTCTCTTTGTCTCTTCATTAGTGCCGATGGGATGCCGGGAACTGAAGCAATGTGTTGGTCTCTTTGTCTCTTCATTAGTGCCGGCGGGATGCCGGGAACTGAAGCAGCATGTTGGTCTCTTCATCATTGCCGATGGGATGTCGGGAACTGAAGCAGCATGTTGGTCTCTTCATCAGTGCCGACGGGGTGTCGGGAACTGAAGCAGTGTGTTGGTCTCTTCATCAGTGCCGACGGGGTGTCGGGAACTGAAGCAGTGTATTGGTCTCTTCATCAGTGCCGACGGGATGCCGGGAACTGAAGCAGCATGTTGGTCTCTTCATCAGTGCCGACGGGGTGTCGGGAACTGAAGCAGTGTGTTGGTCTCTTCATCAGTGCCGACGGGGTGTCGGGAACTGAAGCAGTGTATTAGTCTCTTCATCAGTGTCGACGAGATGCCGGGAACTGAAGCAGCATGTTGGTCTCTTCACCAGTGCCGACGGGGTGTCGGGAGCTGACACGGTTTGTTGATCTCTTGGTCTCTTCGCCAGTACCGACAGGGCACCGGGAGCTGACATGGCTTGTTGGTCTCTTTGTCTCTTTTCTTTCTTTTCTTCTCTCTTTTCTCTTCTTCTCTTCTTCTTTTTTTTTCTTCTCTTTTTTTGTTATCTCTTTTTTTCCTTTCTTCTCTTCTTTTTTGTTGTTTGTTTTCTTTTCTTCTCTCTTTCCCTCTTCTTCTCTTCTTCCCTTTTTTTCTTTCTTTTTTCTGAAGAACTCCGGGTGGCTGCTGGCGTGGATGCCAATGATATAAGAGCTGTCGGCACAGCGGTCGATAATGGAGGTCAAAACAACCAAGGCTGGGAGCGGGTTTAAAGAGCCGAAGTTGGGGATTAACGAGCCGCGAGGGCAAGAGGTAGGCCATGGGGGCCAAGATTGGGCTCTACGAGCCGGAGCTAGGAAAGTAGGCTTCGATGGCCGAAATTGAGTTTATTGCATACGCACATTCTTGTTGTTTTATTATTATTATATTATTATTTTTATGTTGTTTTTTTTATCATTTTTTCCTTCTTTTCCTTCTCTCTCTTTTTTTTAAGCATGCAAGCATTCATTAGCAGGCATAACATAAATATAAGTAAGGCAGCTCCCTCTATAGGGGATAAGATAGGGACGTCACCCGTAATTCGTAGATGCGGTGTGGGTCGCGAGGCACAATTGAGGGGTGGTGCACCCTGTCAAAAGGATATCGCATGTCTTACATGCATAGCCTAAATTCACGCATTTCACCCAAAGTAATTTTCTATGGCGTGACAATGCAAATGTGTGAGCAAAGAGCCCTAACCATAGGGATATGCAGGTTTTCCTGGTGACACTCGAGGATCACTCTAGCGTCTGCACATTAGTTTCAGGCTCTCGATTTTGGTAGCTTCGTACAGCCCCCCTGTCTGTTTATTTTGGTAGCGGATTTCACCGTTCGGCGCGAGTCTCCTCATGTGTCTCAATGGAGATTCCCAGCTACTAGGACTCATCCTTATTGTAATTTTATTACGGATTCCACCATTTGGCGCGAGTCTCCTCATGTGTCTCAATGGGGATTCCCGGCTACTAGGATTCATCCTTATTATAATTCGCCTCACCATTTCGCGTGAGTCTCCTCATATGTCTCAATGGGGATTCCCGGCTACTCGGATTCACGTGTCTCTCTCTTTTTTTTCTCCCCTTTTTTTCCTCTTTTTTTTTACAGTGGGAGTAGGCAGCTTTTTCCTCACGATTACCTTTCATGCGAGTGCAGGAATTCAAGTCTCCGTAGAGTGCTAAGAAGAAATTCGGGCAATCCCTATAGTCGAAGGCTATTGAACACATTAAGCGCTAAGTGTGGGAGCGTTGCCTCAGGTTTATTTTGTGAGTTGGACTTAGTGATTCAGCCATGACTCTTCCCCTTGACGTGTGCACCCGCCATAATTGGGTTCCCTTCGAGCGCGTGCCATGACGCCCGTGCATCCGGAATCGGGGCGATATTATTTAGCAAGGAAACACGGTCCTAGAAAATTCCAAGGAGGTGTATTATTCTATATTAAGCAACCAGGCAAGCAGGGCAATCATGCATTCTCTTTTTTTATTTTTTGTTTTTTTTTGTGTTTGTTTTGTTGTTTTGTTGTTGTTGTTGTCGTTGTTGTTGTTATTGTTGTTGTTGTTGTTTTTTTTTTTTTTTACATAGGAAAATATTGTTGTTACGTATATGTGTAGTGGTAGTAAAGGTATTAGGGAGGCAGACCGCAAAAGGGCTGAAAGGATATTAGGGAAGCGGGCTATAGAACCCGAGGGACATCACGGGAGTGAGTCATAAGGGCTAAAAGATGTTGGGGAGCGGGCTGCGAGAGTCAGGATCAGGAAGCGCGGTGGGACGGATGGATTAATTCTGACAGTGGGCCCCGGCCGAAATGGCCCTGTAGAGGGGCGTTGGGTAGCGGGACGTGAGAGTCGAAGAGAAGGGTCTCTTTTGTTCTCTGGCCAGGGAAGGATCTGGACCAAAATGGTAGGTTTATTCTTTTGTTCTCTGGCCGGGGAAGGATCCTTTACAGCCTTCCAGTGCTTTTCGCCTGGATTTGCCTGATATCTACTGACAATGCTCAAAGTATGGGCAACATCAGGCCGTGTACATAGCATTGCATATATGATTGACCCTATGACCGAAGCATAGGGTACCTTATTCATGTGTGCCACCTCCTTAGATGTTTTAGGGCTCATCCCCTTAGATAGGTAAATTCCATGTCTCATAGGAATGAGACCTCTTTTAGAATTTTCCATCCTAAACCTTTTGAGGATAGTATCTATGTACGTGGATTGGGATAATCCTAGCATCCTTTTAGATCTATCTCGATAGATCCTTATGCCCAGCATATAGGATGCTTCTCCCAAATCCTTCATGGAGAAGGTCTTGGACAACCAAGACTTAGTTGATGTCAACATCCCTACATCATTCCCAATGAGTAAGATGTCATCAACATAAAGGACCAAGAAGGTCACTGAGCTCCCACTGACCTTCTTGTAAACACAGGGTTCATCTTCATTCCGAATGAAGTTGAAAGTTTTGATAGTCTCATCAAATCTTAAGTTCCAGCTTCTAGATGCATGCTTTAATCCATAAATAGACCTCTGAAGTTTGCATACCTTATTAGGATGAAGCATGGAAGTGAATCCTTCAGGCTGTACCATGTACACCTCTTCTGACAGATTTCCATTCAGAAAAGTTGTCTTCACATCCATTTACCAAATCTCATAATCCAGGTATGCAGCAATGGCAAGGAGGATTCTGATTGACTTAACCATAGCTACCGGCGAAAAAGTCTCATCATAGTCAATGTATTGCCTTTGACGATATCATTTCGCCACTAGTCTAGCCTTGTATGTGTCAATCTATCCATCTGCACCGATTTTCCTTTTCAAAATCCATTTGCATCCGATAGGGACTTCCCCTTCGGGTACATCAACCAAGTTCCAAACTTTGTTGGTGTACATGGACTAGATCTCTGAATCCATTGCCTCTTGCCATTTTTTGGAGTCCGCACTACGGATCGCCTCTTGGTAGGATTGAGGATCTTCATCCTCTTCGATGCATATCTTAGAGGACCCCTCTGAGACATGTCCAACATATCTCTCAGGTTCTCTCGGTAGTCTACCAGATCTCCGTAGTGTCTGTGTTTCACTCTGAATAGGATCAACCGATACAGTCTCATCTAATGAGTTTATGTCTACGGGTTGTGTCTCATGGACCTCGTCCAATTCTATCTGGCTCCCACTATTTTTCTGGAGAAGATATTCTCTTTCGAGAAATATACCTCTCTTAGCCACTAAGACCCTTTGCTGAGAAGGGTGATAGAAATAATATCTAAACGTCTCATTTGGATATCCCACAAACCTACACTTATTGGTTCTCGACTCAAACTTATCACTATCGTTCTTCTTTACATGAGCAGGACACCCCCAAATTTTAATGTGATTAAAATTTAGTTTCTTGCCCTTCCATATCTCATATGGTATAGAAGGAACATATTTACTTGAGATCCTGTTTAGTAAATAGGTTGCAGTCTCTAATGCATAGCCCCACAGAGATAAGGGTAGTACTGACATAGACATTATAGATCAGACCATATCTAACAAGGTCATGTTTCTCCTTTCGGATACACCATTGTGTTGTGGTGTATACGGTGGAGTCCACTGAGAAATAATTCCATTGTCTTTAAAATAAGAAGTGAATTCATGACTAAGGTATTCACCTCCTCCATCCGATCGAAGAGCTTTAATACTCTTGCTAGTCTGTTTCTCTACTTCATTCTTGTATTCTTTAAACTTCTCAAAGGCTTGTGATTTATGTCTCGTTAAATACACAGCTATATCTCGAGAAGTCATCAATGATATAGAGGTGACCCCCTTTTGCCTCCATGAACATGGGTCCACACACATCCGAGTGTATGAGCTCGAGAAGGTCAACAGCCCTCTCACCATGTCCACTAAAGGGAGCCTTGGTCATATTCCTCATGAGACACGACTCACATGTATCAAATGGCTTGTATTCGAATGTATTCAAATACCTATTTGAGTGTAAGTGAGATACTCTTTTATCACCTACATGACCAAGCCTGCAATGCCATAGATATGCAGAATTCACTTCATGAGTATTGGAAATGTGCATAACATTAGAACGTGTATCTAATACATAAAGATCATTGACTAATGAACCATTGGCTATAACCAAACCTTTATTCATTATAGAGCACCCAGTGCTTTTAAAAGTCAATGTATATCCAATGTTATACAAACCAGAGATTGAAATAATGTTCTTAATAATATTAGGAACATAATAACAGTCATTCAGCTCCAGAATGACTCCTGAACGTAAACTGAGGCGTGCAGTCCCGATAGCTTTGGCAGAAACTAAAGCTCCATTGCCCATCCTCAGTTCAATCTCCATTTTTCCCAACCGCCTTCTATTTACCAGCACCTGCATAGAATTGCAGATATGAGATGCACATCCAGTATCCAATACCCATGATATGGATTCCATATATGACAAATTAAGGTATATGATAAAAATACCTTCATTTAGAATTGCCCTGCAATTCTTTTTCCAATATCATGTTTCCCCGCATCGAAAACACTTGTCTTCTTTTTCATTCTTCTTGTCCTCCCCTTTGTCAACTTTGGCGAGTTGCTTACCCGTGGCCTTCTTCTTTCTCTTCCCTTTGTCACCTTTGGTGGATATCTGGGTGGCCTTCCTTTTCTTATTGGCCCGACCAACAATCATCACATAAGAAGATGGTTTATCTTTCTGCATAGTTCCTTCAGCACTCTTTAACATGTTGAGCAGCTCCGGGAGAGTTGCATCAATTCTATTCATGTTAAAGTTTATGATGAAGGAAGAAAAGGAAGCGGGCAACGACTGGTGTATAAGATCAATGCACAGTTCAAGATCCAACTTGAACTCCAGTGCATTGAGTCTCTCAATCAACTCCATCATTTTCAGTACATGAGCCTGTACTGAAGCACCCTCTGACATCCGTGTCCTGAAAAGCTTCTTGGAGATGTCATACCTCTCAATCCTACAATGCTCCCTGAAGAGCTGGCGTAGATTAAGTAGTATGCTTCTACAATCAGTCTTTTCGAATTACCTCTATAGCTCGGGAGCCATAGAGGCCAACATGTAACATTGGGCAAGGGAAGAGTCTTCAGACCATTTGGCATAAGTCATTAACTCGCCCTCGTCGGCATCGGGAGCTAGCTCAGAATGAACCGTGTCCAACACGTAGGCTATTTTTTCGGCGGTGAGGACTATGTGTAGATTACGCAGCCAATCCGAGTAGTTCGGTCCAGTCAGTCTGTTGGCATCCAGGATGTCGCGGAGGGGGTTGGACGACAACATTGTAATATGGATAAGAAATAAAAGACAACTTAGCATGTGTTCAAATTCTAACTTAGATGTGATTTTCTATCTTAGTTAGTCCCACTATTTTTCGATCGAACTATATAACCCTTAGTATATAGAACGGGAGATCAGCGAAATCAACATAGCGGGTCGGAATCCCGACGAGACTGATGTATGACCTTGTGGAAAGCACACCAAGCCATACACCATCTCAAGGGCAGTCAACAAGCATTTGCATCCAATGCAATATCCGATTTTGACCCCCGAGAAATCATCCCCTTGTGGAAAGCACAACAAAGGATATTCTCGGTTAGATCTAACTATCATTACTACATAGCATTAATGAGTTCATGACCCGACCCTTGTGGAAAGCACAACAAAGCTGAGTTCAATTCCTCACCCCATTGAGGCCGAGCCTTGGAGTTGTATCCCGCCCCCAAACTCATGGACCTTGTGGAAAGTACAACAAATCCATGAAATGAAGACGTTCATTCACTCCATAATGATGGAGGGCCACGGCGACTCCTAGAGCCACACTTACCGGATCTAAAATTAATCGTAAGGGAATTTGATTTTATCTTGATCTCACCCTAGGTGGTAATATAAATATATCTAATATATTTACCGTACCTAATAGTTTGTAAAAAATAAATGCATCCAATGTAGAAATTAAATCGCAAGTGATCATGAACTTTATTCCTAATGTAACTAAGACATCCGGCCCACTTTCGAAGCAGCTGGATCGTCCTCGTCGGGTGTGCTCCGCGCTTTCAAACTCCGACGCCGCATTAATTACAACTTTTACACGGCACGCAGACCGGCAAAATATAAATTACATGTCAATAAAATTCCAGCAGCCCTTAGGGCGAGTACAACTGTAAAGAGAGATAGAAGTACATAGGAATTTTAACAGAGAGAGAAAGGAGGTTCGCAGACCTTAATTAATTACATTAACCAAGTCCATGATCACTTGTCAACCCATTCAAGTAAAATCAATCAAGGGTTATTTCTGAAATAATCTTTACTTTTGGATTTAAAAATGGGATGTGCAAACAAAAATAGGCTAGCTTTGTTTAATTTTAAAAATTGAAGTTGGATTAACTAAAATTAAACACTTAAGCAAGCTAATACAAGGTAAATAAAGCAACTCACGTAAAGAGCCATCATTTCTAACAGGGGCATGCATATTTGAATCTAATTCAAATAAGTCGGATAATTGAGATGATTATTTAAATTTAAATTTAAATTTAATTATCTAATAATCAAATTTAAATTTAAAATTTAAATATGACAATCATTTAAATTTAAATTCAAACTAATTATCCAATAATTTTATTTGAAAGTAAATTTAAATAATGTAATTATCCTCAATTATCATTTTTTTAAATTTAAATTTTGAATTTAATAATTATCTAATAATTAAAATTTTAAATATTTAAAATTTATACAAATAATATCAATGAAATTCAAATTCTGAATTTACTAATTATCTAATAATTAAAAATTCAAAAATTAAATTTCACAGAATTACCTTCAATTATTAACCTTTTTATCTCAAAGTAAAAGGATAATTATCTTACCTCATTAAATTCAAAAGTTAAATAAAATTTAAGTTTTGAATTTTCTTTAATGAGAATAGATAATTAATATCTGAGATAAAATTTTAGATTAATTTAATGTGCCTTAATATATATTTAAATATATTACAGGCGCAATAAATTAAAAGAGGCAAATATTTAAAAAAATTAAAAAAAATGACGATGAAAGCCCGTTGGGCGCGGCCGCCCCCGTGGGCGGGAGGGCAGGGGCGGACGTGCCCTCCCGCCTTCGCGCACGCGAGGTGGGCGCCGCAGGCACCCGCCGCGTGGCGGGCCCACTCACCCCCCTGCGGCGCTCGCCACGTGGCGCGCCCGGGTTGGTCGGCGGGCACAGTGCGCCTTGTGCGGCGCAGTGCACCCAGCGCACCATCAAATTTTTTTTTTTTGCCTGGTAACTAATGATGCCCAGCATCCAATTCCCCACTTTGTAATTGAAGATCATGTAAATTATAGCCCCTAAAATTATGATTTTATACGGCGATAATACATCGATCAGAGTGTCAACCTAGCTCTGATACCACTATAAGGTTCCACACAGCACCATCGGGCAACGCCGCGGATAACAAAAATTTAATTTGCCCGATCCCGGCTCAATGGAATCCTAGATCTATGTTCTGATCGATGCATAAATAACCCAACCCCTAACTACGGGTTACAGATTTCACCTTGCATGGAACGACGCTGTCCGCTATGCCCGATGCAGAATCTCATAGACACCGAGCCGCATAGAAGTACGGCCTCTAGAGCAGATCCACACGGATCCTTGCGTAGCGACGGTACCCCCCCGACACGACCTTCCCCAACCCTTTCACCTTCTGGAGAGAGAGAGAGCAAGAGGGAGGAAGGGGGGAAGAGTTAATCTCTTCTTTCCTTGCCTTAATGCTTGATTAGGCCAAGGGAGAAGAGAACTCTCGTAAGGCCCATATATATAGGATTTGGCCATTTCTAAAAGAGCCCCTATTAACCGATATTATATATATGTCCTTCCCATTATTGTACATATATATTAAGCCCCTTTTATATGCCTTTCTAAAAGGAATTAAAGGGAATTATTATATACATTTGTACAATAATAATTTGTCACCCAAGAATCCATTGTGTGTGATCCTCTAGGCCCATAGTCACTCTAGTTTAAGGCCCATTAACTTCTAATTCCCAATTAGAAGTAAATTAAACTTATTATTCGCTTCTACTAGAGCCGAATAATAGTTTAATTTATTCTGAACCTTTGATCACGTTGGGTCAAGTAAATCCGCGTGATCCTAGAGGACGCCGGGTTTAAACCAGCATGTCTGGTACCTGTAAGTCCACAGTTACCGCATCGATATAATCCCTCGCTCATTCTAGGAGTCTGGTTCGATCGAGGGTATGGTTTCTGCCAAACCCCATGATCGTGCCATTTGACCATGGCCTCCTTTAAAGTGTATGACGTCTGTTCTAAACGAACTCACACGACCCTGGCCAGGTATTTAATGGAGCGTCAATGTCATGACCCATTAACTGTCTGATATATACCCGACAGTGATCGATCCCCTCTTGACCATTGATGATCTTCACACGTATCCTGAAATAGTTAATGACTCAACAATTCGTGACTTATGGTTAAAGTCACTTAGCCAAGTAATTAAACCATCTCAGTCTTCATGTAAGATCCGATCAATGTCTCAGGTCAAAGGACCAACGATACTACTGAGACAGTTGGATCTTTAGTTGACATTAGGTATAATCAACCATCTGAAGATCTAATAGCGGATCAGTTCAGTGTACATCCTCCAAAAACATACACCTACACATATGTGTTGGTGCCTGTGAGAATGGTTTTATTTTCATCTTATTTTTTTTTTGGATTTTTAGATTTATTAGGCGTGCCAGTCACATATGTGACGATTTCATTGTGCGCTCGATCTGACTTGGTCAGTCGATTGTGAGATCCGAGTCGGGACCAGAAGTCCGTCATACCATAAAGGCTATGACGTTAATTACGCCCTTCCAAGGAAGGACAACCCTTGATTAAACGCCAAAATAGGAGGCCTCGAGAGGCAATCATATATTCATGTGCGTAAACTGGGTTTCATACCAGAGCTAGGAAGGCGGGCAAGATAATAACATCAACATTATCATTATTCTTTTTTTTTTGTTGGTCTCATGCTGTCATGTGTCTTCAAGTGCTTGTCCCTAGGAGAATTTTGGCAGCACCTCCCCCGGACTTGGCATTTACCAGGGAAAGATAGGCAATCACCCACGGAGTGCCGGGGTGAAAGCCAAAAGTAAAGGGGTATTGGACCCCTGACCCATGTACGTGCTTGCAGCACTATTCTAATATCCCCTTAAGGCCATCAGAGCCCATGCAGTGGCAGAGCTCCTTTGGTTAACGGGGTTACAAAAATAGATCGAGCCTGGGGGGGCCATGTAGGGGGGTTAAAGCATCAATCGATGTTTCGGCAGCATTTTGCCTTAATTTGGATTATGCCCAGGGGGGAATAGGCTGACATCCACAGAGTGTCGGGATGAGAGCCGGAAGGTAAGAGAGAGCACTAAGGCTCAAGGAGACTGTACATGTCTCTAGCATCGGTCGCTATCCCCCTTCTCGGAGACTGACGAAACCCATATAGAGACAGGGTTCGCCAGACCCACGGGGTTACACGTGAATCCAGTTAGGGACATAAGAATATAGGGGAGGTCAATCCCCAGTTAATTTATCTCCGGGGGTGCATATGACCACTCAGGAATGCCTCAGGATAAGTGGACGAAGCGGCCAAGGGGTGGATAAAGGATGGGAGCTAGGTTATCGGCGCAGCTGGAAGGGGATGGAGGTTCCCGGCGCAAGGGCTTCTCGGTGCGCCCCCATGGCTCTCGGCGCGGTGGTGACCGCACCGAGATGAAAACACTGTTCCCGGGCCATTTGGCGCCGGGAACCCCATAGAGGCGCCGAGAAGACCCGAAGAGGGTTCCGGAGGCTCTGTTTTGGGTTCTCTTGGATTTCAGTCCCTGATTGGGGGGAATCCTGGGGGGTTTCAGGCAGGGATTCGGGTTGGATTTACTTGGACATGGATTTAATTTACCAAAGATGGGCTGGGTTCGAAGGGAATCGGAGAAGCCAATTACTGGAGGGGATGCTTTGAGTCGTCATATATTATTGACCCTCAGGGGATCATTTGCTGGCATCTTTGGTCACCCTGGGAGCCAAGAGATGGCTGTCTCTGGCCCCAGGGATGACCGTGATGGAACTATTCATACTGGAATCGTATTAAAAAAAACCCTCAGTATCAATCCATCGAAGTAGCTTACTTATTCCTGTGGAAAGGGGATTTCGAGCAGGCCGTCGGAGTTATTGCCAATATCGGTAGCAGACTGCCCCATAAGCCAAGAGATGGTCTGTCTCTGGCCCTGGGGCAAGCCTGGGAGGCTCTATGCAAACGACGACGAACGGCGAGGGACATCGATATAACTAGAGCTACATTTATTTTGTTGAAGACAACTGAGCCCGAAAACCCCTCAGAGAATCAGGTGCGCTTCATTTGAGCTAAAAATGAAAACATATGAAGGAAAGACATAGCGGCAGATGAAAAGATAGATGGCAGATATTTCAATTACCCAGCGCCCAGATGGGCCATCGTAGCATTTCATTCCAGTGCATCATTCCAAACTTACACCAATCACAAGGGGAAAGTGAGGGAAAGGGATATCCCGGTTACATACGATGAATCGAGATAAAACTCGTAAGATTACATGAAGAGGAAAAGAAAACATGGGGGGAGGGCGGAGCATTGACTCCTCTCCCTCCCCAACTGCCTGCCCACCTGGAGCTACCTCTTCTTCTCTTTCTCTTCGGATTGATCTCTTCTTTCTTTTCTCAGCGGAGGAGGCTCTCTCTCTCTATTGGTCTCTTCTGGTCTGATGATCTCTTCTCTCCTTCTTTTTTCTTCTTTTCTCCCTTCCTCTGTTGCCTCTCTCCTCTTTTTCCCTCTTTCTTTCTAGATGAGGTTGCCAGCCCCCTCTTTTCTTCGAGTGAGTGGGTTTATATAGACCCAGCCCCTCCTCACCTCTCGGCAGATGGGAGTCGGCATGACTTTTCATCTTCACGGTGCACATCTGTCGAGTGCAGCAGCTCCCGGCGCGCTAGACATCCGTAGAGTATCCCGGCGCCACCTTCATGAGCCCATTTCATAGGCCCATTTAGGGCCTTTTTTAAGGCTTCACATGGACTTGCTGTCTCCCTGAATATATTAGAACTGCAGCAGGCCTTTTGTTGGTGGACCCGGGTCTTAGTGGGATTATGGAGACCTTCATCAGTCAGTGGACTGGGATTTCATCAGCATCGTCACCTGAACGATGACAGAACAAGACATCATTTCATCAGCATTGTCACCCGCATGATGACAAAACCGGATATCAGCTTTAGCTTGAGAAGACTTCAGCTTGGTATATATAGCCCATGGAGAAGGTTCTTCTTCCGTTATGACTTTGCAGAGGTTTTCATAATCTTCGTTTACCGGTTCTGATTTCATCTTTGTCTTTGCTCATATCTCATCCGTCAACAAGTTAACATCTGACTTAGTCGGATATGTTACCTGTAGACTTCCGGACGAGGCAGTAATATAGCTCTTGTTAAAGCGTGATAGGAGGTCTCATTAGTCAAGTGACTGCTATTTCATCAGTGTCGCCGTTTGGACGATGACGAAATCGGACATCAGCTTGGCCGGAAAAGGCTTCAGCCGGGTAGATGGTTGATGGTGAGGGCTCTCCCTCAATTTTGATTTTGCAGAAATCTTCCAGTCTTCGTTGCTGGTCTGGTCTCATCTTTATCTTTGTTCATATTTTATCTGTCAACAAATGCCCCCCACCTGCAGACGGCGTAAATGCAGAATAAGTGGCACGGTGTCCGCAGGTGCATCTTTAGCTCAATGCTATTGACTCATTCTTTCAGTTATAGCTTGGCAGTATCCCCATACTGGGATTTCATCCTGGCACGATCTTCTTGGCTTGAGCCTCGATCAGCTGAACATCTATCGGCTTGAGCCCTGATCAACTGGCACATCTGACATCTGTCGATTTTGAGCCCTGATTGACGGCATATTTGGGCATCTGTAGGCTTTAAGCCCCGATTGGCTGGACATCTTGTATCTGTCAGTTTTGAGCCCCGATTGGCTGTACATCTTGTATCTGTCGATTTTGAGCCCCGATTGGCTGTACATCTGACTTCATGTGCTGTTATTTCCTTCATGTGGAAGAATGGCGGTTTCAACAGTCTTTATGCGGATGACCCGTGTTCTGCAGGAGAGCGTCCATCCTCTCAGGGAGAGAATGGGGGACTCGCTCCGCCGCGTGTCGGTATCCGGTGGGACTGCCTTTGCTGGACTTGTTGGTTAACGGAAGACATGTTTTTAGGCCATAGCATCCTGCGAGAGTGTAGACAAGAGGGGTTCTAGAGGAGCATCTGGAACAGACGAGAGGTCCGTTCCTCAAAGCCAGCCGTGGCAATGTGCCGACCGACCAGTACATGGTTTCATCATCGACATTGGGTTTATGTCGATGCAAAGGAGTTTAAGCTTCATCAGAATAGACGTAAGGTCTAAACCGGGTAAGTTCATCGCGGGTGGGACATAGAATGGTGCGTAGTTTCATCAGAATAGACGTAAGGTCTAAACTGGGTAGGTTCATCGTAGGTGGGACATGAAAGGATATGTAGTTTCATCAGAACAGACCTAAGGTCTATCCCGGCAGGGTTTCATCATTGATCGGGCAAGGTGCCGGTCGACCAACAGCTGGTTTCATCATCGATATTGGGTTTATATCGATGCAAAGAAAGAGTTTAAGTTTCATCAGAATAGACGAATGGTCTAAACTGGCAGGGTTTCATCATTGATCGAGCGAGGTGCCGGTCGATCAACAGTTGGTTTCATCATCGATATTGAGTTTATATCGATGCAAAGAGAGTTTTATAAGTTTCATCAGAATAGACGTAAGGTCTAAACTAGGAGGGTTTCATCATTGATCGGGTGAGGTGCCGGTCAATCAACAGTTGGTTTCATCATCGATATTGGGTTTATATCGATACAAAGAAGACTTTAAATTTTATCAGAATAGACGAAAGGTCTAAACTGGCAGGATCTCATCATTGATCGGGCGAGGCACCAGTCGACCAACAGCTGGTTTCATCATCGATATTAGGTTTATATCGACGCAAAGAAGGTGCTATAAGTTTTATCAGAATAGACGTAAGGTCTAAACTGGCAGGGTTTCATCATTGATCGGGCAAGGTGCCGGTCGAACAACAGCCGGTTTCATCATCGATGTTGGGTTTATATCGATGCAAAGAAGAGTTTAATAAGTTTCATCAGAATAGATGAAAGGTCTAAACTGGCAAGGTTTCATCATTGATCGGGCGAGGTGCCGGTCGATCAACAGCCGGTTTCATCATCGATACTGGGTTTATATCGATGCAAAGAAAGTGTTATAAGTTTCATCAGAATAGACGAAAGGTCTAAATTGGCGGGGTTTCATCATTGATCGGGCGAGGTGCCGATCGATCAACAGTTGGTTTCATCATCGATACTGGGTTTGTATCGATGCAAAGAAAGTGTTATAAGTTTCATCAGAATAGACGTAAGGTCTAAACTGTGAGGGTTTCATCATTGATCGGGCGAGGTGTCGGTCGATCAACAGCTGGTTTTATCATCGATATTGGGTTTATATCGATGCAAGGAGAGTTTGTGTTTTCATCAGAATGGACGTAAGGTCCAGACTGGGTAGGGTTTAAACTGGACATGGTTTCATCACTGATCGGGCGAGGTGCCAGTTGATTAGTGGTTGATTTCATCGTCGATATTGGGCTCATATCGACGCAAGGAGTTTCATAGGTTTCATCAGTATAGACGTAAGGTCTAGACTGGGTAGGGTTTCGTCATTGATCGGGCGATGCGCCGATCGATCAATAGCTGGTTTCATCATCGATATTGGGTTTATATCGACTCAAGGATTTCATAGGTTTCATCAGAATAGACGTAAGGTCTAGACTGGGTAGGGTCTCATCATTGATCGGGCGAGGTGCCGGTCGATCAATAACTGGTTTCATCATCGATATTGGGTTTATATCGATGCAAAAAAGTTTCATAGGTTTCATCAGAATAGACGTAAGGTCTAGACTGGGTAGGGTTTCGTCATTGATCGGGCAATGCGCCGGTCGATCAATAGCTGGTTTCATCATCGATATTGGGTTTATATCGACGCAAAGAAGGTGCTATAAGTTTCATCAGAATAGACGTAAGGTCTAAACTGGCAGGGTTTCATCATTGATCGGGCGAGGTGCCGGTCGATCAACAGCCGGTTTCATCATCGATATTGGGTTTATATCGACGCAAAGAAGAGTTTAATAAGTTTCATCAGAATAGATGAAAGGTCTAAACTGGCAGGGTTTCATCATTGATCGGGCGAGGTGCCGGTCGATCAACAGCCGGTTTCATCATCGATACTGGGTTTATATCGACGCAAAGAAGAGTTTAATAAGTTTCATTAGAATAGACGAAAGGTCTAAACTGGCAGGGTTTCATCATTGATCGGGCGAGGTGCCGGTCGATCAATAGTTGGTTTCATCATCGATATTGGGTTTGTATCGATGCAAAGAAAGTGTTATAAGTTTCATCAGAATAGACGTAAGGTCTAAACTGGGAGGGTTTCATCATTGATCGGGCGAGGTGCCGGTCGATCAATAGCTGGTTTTATCATCGATATTGGGTTTATATCGATGCAAGGAGAGTTTGTGTTTTCATCAGAATGGACGTAAGGTCCAGACTGGGTAGGGTTTAAACTGGACATGGTTTCATCACTGATCGGGCGAGGTGCCAGTCGATTAGTGGTTGGTTTCATCGTCGATATTGGGCTCATATCGACACAAGGAGTTTCATAGGTTTCATCAGTATAGACGTAAGGTCTAGACTGGGTAGGGCTTCGTCATTGATCGGGCGATGCGCCGGTCGATATTGGGTTTATATCGACGCAAGGATTTCATAGGTTTCATCAGAATAGACGTAAGGTCTAGACTGGGTAGGGTCTCATCATTGATCGGGCGAGGTGCCGGTCGATCAATAACTGGTTTCATCATCGATATTGAGTTTATATCGATGCAAAAAAGTTTCATAGGTTTCATCAAAATAGACGTAAGGTCTAGACTGGGTAGGGTTTCATCACTGATCGGGCGAGATGCCGATCGATCAAGGGAAGGTTTTAGAGTTTCACCAGGACAGACGTAAGGTCTAAACCGGGTAGGGTCTCATCATTGATCGGGTGAGGTGCCGGTCGATCAATAACTGGTTTCATCATCGATATTGGGTTTATATCGATGCAAAAAAGTTTCATAGGTTTCATCAGAATAGACGTAAGGTCTAGACTGGGTAGGGTTTCATCACTGATCGGGCGAGATGCCGATCGATCAAGGGAAGGTTTAAGAGTTTCATCAGGACAGACGTAAGGTCTGAGCTGGCCAGGCTTTATCAGAATGGTGATGGGTTTCATTATCGGTGGGACATTTGCAAGAGGGTATGTAGATTTCATCAGGGTAAACGTAAGGTCTGCCCTGGAAAGGTTTTATCATCGGTGGGGCGTGGAGCCAGCTGACCGACGGAAGACTTCATAAGTGAAGGGGAGGTGAAGGCAGCGTGCCGGTTGGCATGGAACTTTTGAATCACCACATTACCGACCCAAGTGCCCTTTCGGGTTTTCACCGGAGCCAGCCCCCTCTTGCTTTTGCCCACGTGCCCTTTCAGGTTTTCACGTGGCGGGGTACCCGATTTTGCCTGCAGTGCCCTTTCGGGTTTTCACCACAGCTGGGTTTTGGCCATTTTTGCCCTTGCTCAGAGTGCCTGAACAAGTCTGGCGGGGCATCTCTATTTTTAGCCCCCATTTTATCTCTTTTTTTTTGACTTTGGCTTTGTAATCCATGTGCTCAGCTTGTGTATGTATCATCATTGATGTGGGTGCCAACACCAATGCAAGGGGCATATGGTTTCATCGTCCACCTAAGCGGAAAGCCTGGGTCGACTTGAGTATGTTTTGCGGCTTAGGCGCGAAGCCGTTTGCCAAGAGCCTGGCTGCATCGTTGATGTGGGGATTACCATCAACGCAAGGGAATAGGATTTCATCATCCATCCAGACAGAAGGTCCAGATTGACTTTGAGAATGTGGGTAGCATCTTCATCAGAGCAGACGGAAAGTCTACTCCGGACGGGTTTTAGCATTGGTCAGGCGACGTACCGCTCCATTAGTAGCTGCTCTTATCATCGATATTGGGTCTATATCGAAGCAAGGATTTCATGGGCTTTATCAGGATAGACGTAGGGTCTAAACTGGATAGGTTTCATCATTGATCGGGCAGTGTGCCAATCGACCAATAGCAGGTTTCATCATCGGTATCGGGTTCATACCAATGCAAGGATTTCATATATTTCATCGGGATAGACGTAAGGTCTAAACCGGAAAGATTTCATCGTTGATCGGGCAGTGCGCCAATCGATCAACAGCAGGTTTCATCACGGCGGGACGTATGGTAGGTTTTATCAGAATAGATGTAAGATCTAGACTGGATGGGATTCATCGTGGTGGATCTTAGACAAAAACAAGTGGAAATGTTTTATTAGAACAGACGGAAGGTCTATTCCGAGGTGGGCTTTTTAGCATTGATCGAGGCAATATGCCTTGCGATCAACGGGGTTTCATCATCAGTGGGACATACGGTGGATGGCGGCCCAGGCATGAAGCTGCTGCCAGGAATGTAGACTAGCTTAACAGGGATGAAGAGTCCAGGTTAAAGAAACAGACCGGCCGATCTTGTCGATGATGACAAGGGACAAGAAATTGTTAGACAGGATTTTCGGTGGGACTTGATGATGATCGTCCTTCTCAGAGTTTTATCAGGAAGGGTGAAAAAGGGAACTTTAAATTACCACGTTACTGGCTTAAGCGCCCTTTCGGGTTTTCGTCGGAGCCAGCCCCCTCTTGCTTTTGCCCACGCGCCCTTTCAGGTTTTCACGTGGCGGGGTACCCGATTTTGCCTGCAGTGCCCTTTCGGGTTTTCACCACAGTTGGGTTTTGGGCCATTTTTGCACTTGTTCCTAATATAGGAGCAAGTCTGGCGGGGTATCTCTATTTTTAACCCCATTTTTACTTTCTTTTATTCTTTTTTTTTAGAGGGTGACAGGTCGGAATGCCACTAGATCAAGATAAGGGTAGTTCGGCCAGGGCGGAGTGCCACTAGACCAAGAAAAGGGTAGCTTGGCTAGGGCGGAGTGCCGCTAGACCAAGAAAAGAGTAGCTCGGCTAGGGCGGAGTGCCACTAGACCAAGAAAGGGGTAGCTCAGCTAGGGCGGAGTGCCATTAGACCAAGAAAAGGGTAGCTCGGCTAGGGTGGAGTGCCGCTAGACCAAGAAAAGGGTAGTTCGGCTAGGGCGGAGTGCCGCTAGACCAAGAAAAGGGTAGTTCGGCTAGGGCGGAGTGCCGCTAGACTAAGAAAAGGGTAGCCCGGTTAGGGCGGAGTGCCGCTAGACCAAGAAAGGGTAGCTCAGCTTGGGCGGAGTGCCGCTAGACCAAGAAAAAGGGTAGCTCGGCTAGGGCAGAGTGCCGCTAGACCAAGAAAGAGTAGCTCGACTAGGGCGGAGTGCCGCTAGACCAAGAAAAAGGGTAGCTCGGCTAGGGTGGAGTGCCATTAGACAAAGAAAATGATAGTTCGGCTAGGGCGGAGTGCCGCTAGACCAAGAAAAGGGTAGCTCGGCTAGGGCGGAGTGCCGCTAGACCAAGAAAAAGGGTAGCTCGGCTAGGGCGGAGTGCCACTAGACCAAGAAAAGGATAGTTCGGCTAGGGCAGAGTGCCGCTAGACCAAGAAAAGGGTAGCTCGGCTAGGGCGGAGTGCCGCTAGACCAAGAAAAGGGTAGCTCGGCTAGGGCGGAGTGCCGCTAGACCAAGAGAAGGGTAGCTCGACTAGGGCGGAGTGCCGCTAGACTAAGAGAAGGGTAGCTCGGCTAGGGCGGAGTGTCGCTAGACCAAGAAAGGGGTAGCTCGGCTAGGGCGGAGTGCCCCTAGACTAAGAAAAGGGTAGCTCGGCTAGGGCGGAGTGCCGCTAGACCAAGAAAAGGGTAGCTCGGCTAGGGCGAAGTGCCACTAGACCAAGAAAGGGTAGCTCGGTTAGGGCGGAGTGCCGCTAGACCAAGAAGAAGGGTAGCTCGGCTAGGGCGGAGTGCCATTAGACCAAGAAAAGGGTAGCTCGGCTAGGGCGGAGTGCCACTAGACCAAGAAAAGGGTAGCTCGGCTAGGGCGGAGTGCCGCTAGACCAAGAAAAGGGTAGCTTGGCTAGGGCGGAGTGCCGCTAGACCAAGAAAGAGGTAGCTCAGCTAGGGCGGAGTGCCGCTAGACCAAGAAAAGGGTAGCTCGGCTAGGGCGGAGTGCCGCTAGACCAAGAAAGAGGTAGCTCAGCTAGGGCGGAGTGCCGCTAGACCAAGAAAAGGGTAGCTCGGCTAGGGCGGAGTGCCACTAGACCAAGAAAAGGGTAGCTCGGCTAGGGCGGAGTGCCGCTAGACCAAGAAAAGGGTAGCTCGGCTAGGGCGGAGTGCCGCTAGACCAAGAGAAGAGGTAGCTCGGCTAGGGCGGAGTGCCGCTAGACTAAGAGAAGGGTAGCTCGGCTAGGGCGGAGTGCTGCTAGACCAAGAGAAGGGTAACTCGGCTAGGGCGGAGTGCCGCTAGACCAAGAAAGGGGTAGCTCGGCTAGGGCGGAGTGCCACTAGACCAAGAAAAGGGTAGCTCTTCTAGGGCGGAGTGCCGCTAGACCAAGAAAAGGGTAGCTCGGCTAGGGCGGAGTGCCGCTAGATCAAGAAAAGGGTAGCTCGGCTAGGGCGGAGTGCCGCTAGACCAAGAAAGGGTAGCTCGGCTAGGGCGGAGTGCCGCTAGACCAAGAAGAAGGGTAGCTCGGCTAGGGCGGAGTGCCATTAGACCAAGAAAAGGGTAGCTCGGCTAAGGCGGAGTGCCACTAGACCAAGAAAAGAGTAGCTCGGCTAGGGCGGAGTGCCGCTAGACCAAGAAAAGGGTAGCTCGGCTAGGGCGGAGTGTCGCTAGACCAAGAAAAGGGTAGCTCGGCTAGGGCGGAGTGCCGCTAGACCAAGAAAAGGGTAGCTCGGCTAGGGCGGAGTGCCGCTAGACCAAGAAAGGGGTAGCTCGGCTAAGGCGGAGTGCCACTAGACCAAGAAAAGGGTAGCTCGGCTAGGGCGGAGTGCCGCTAGACCAAGAAAAGGGTAGCTCGGCTAGGGCGGAGTGCCACTAGATCAAGAAAAGGGTAGCTCGGCTAGGGCAGAGTGCCGCTAGACCAAGAAAATGGTAGCTCGGCTAGGGTGAAGTGCCGCTAGACCAAGAGAAGGGTAGCTCGGCTAGGGCGGAGTGCCGCTAGACCAAGAGAAGGGTAGCTCGGCCAGGGCAGAGTGCCGCTAGACCAAGAGAAGGGTAGCTCAGCCAGGGCGGAGTGCCGCTAGACCAAGAAAGGGGTAGCTCGGCTAGGGCGGAGTGCCACTAGACCAAGAAAAGGGTAGCTCGGCTAGGGCGGAGTGCCGCTTGACCAAGAAAGGGTAGCTCGGCTAGGGCGGAGTGCCGCTAGACCAAGAAGAAGGGTAGCTCGGCTAGGGCGGAGTGCCGCTAGACCAAGAGAAGGGTAGCTCGGCTAGGGCGGAGTGCGGAGTGCCGCTAGACCAAGAGAAGGGTAGCTCGGCTAGGGCGGAGTGCCGCTAGACCAAGAAAGGGGTAGCTCGGCTAGGGCGGAGTGCCACTAGACTAAGAAAAGGGTAGCTCGGCTAGGGCGGAGTGCCGCTAGACCAAGAAAAGGGTAGCTCGACTAGGGCGGAGTGCCACTAGACCAAGAAGAGGGTAGCTTGGTTAGGGCGGAGCGCCCCTAGACCAAGGAGAGGGTAGCTTGGTTAGGGCGGAATGCCCTTCATTGGTGTGGGGTAAAGATCGACGCGAAGAAGGATGGGGTTTCATCATGCAATCCAGACAGAAGGTCTGAATTAATGTTGATGGATAGCAGCTTGGGCATGAAGCCGTTCGTCGGAAACGTATGTTTCATCGTCAATGTTGGGGTTTAACATTAACGCAAAGGAATAGAGCTTCATAATCTACCCAGACGAAAGGTCTGAATTGATTCAGAGATGTGTATGGCAGCTCGGGCACGAAGCCGTTCGCTGGAAGGGTAGGCTTCATTGTTAATGTGGCTCTAATCAGCTGGATATCTACATCTTTACATATCACTGATTCTGTTGACTTTTCTCTGGCAATCTTTGAACATTGGTCGGCTTGAGTGCCGATGGTAAAATATCTGTCGGCCTGGGCGCCGATAGCTAGAATTTTGATTTCTCTTAGCTGGCCATACTGGCAATCCATATTTGTGAGCATCTGTTGACCTAAACGCCGGTGGTTAGGCGAGCTTCCATCATTCTTCATCGATCCATCATTCATTGTTCATTGCCATCTGGGATTCCATCATTTGGATAGTCCCTAACATCAGCAGCAGACGTGTAGTGTAAGAGTCTGCGACAGGATGGCCCTTGAAAGGTCAATGCTCCAATTTTATTCATCATTGCCATAAGTGATCATTGCCCCTTTTAAAGGGGTGAGCATATCCAGCAACGGCCATGCATGCCGCCATTGACATTTCATACATTTACCCCTAGAATGGGGAACCATGTGTGTCTTCCATCATCCTTTTGACGTACATTTGTCCCAAGAACGGGATACCATCAATATTTCTCATTGTTTGGCATACATCTACCCCCGGGATGGGGTACCATTTGGAACTTTCATCATCTCATAATCATCATTTTTTCTTCCTATTTTCTTCTTCTTCTTTTTTTGATATGCATCCCCCTCCTTAAAATGGGGTATCATCTGTATCTTCCATCATTTCATCATCTTTGTCATTTTTTTTTATTTTTTGATGTGCATCACCCCTCAAATGGGAGTACCATCCATATTTTTTATTTCATCATTTTTTTATCATCATTTTTTACCCACATGTGCCCCCAGGACGGGGTATCATCCATACCCTTCATCATTTTTTGTGTGTGTTAATACATCTGCCCCCAAAACGAGGTATCATCTGCATCCCTCATCATTTTTTTTGTGTGTACATCTGCCCCCAGGAAGGGGTATCATTGGCATCCTTCATCATCATCATTTTTTCTCTTCTCTTTCCCCCCTTTTTTTTGTATACATCTGCCCCAGAGCGGGGTGTCATCCGTATTAACAATGCCCTTTAGAGCAAATCGCTCTTTGGCGGGCGTAGTGCGACCGCATGAGCTGCCTTATTAAAATTGAGCATTCGATGGGGTCGCGGTGGGTCCACCCTATATTCCCCTATCTGCAGCTCACCTTTCTGTATCAAGCTTTCAACGACATCTTTGAAGGCATAGCAGTCTTCAATGGGGTGCCCGAGCATCTGATGACACGGACAAAAGCGAGGCTCATCTTTTCTTGTAGCATCACCGGGCTTCTTTGGGGCCGGGAATGTAATCTTATTGTTGTGGGTGACCTACTCGAACAGGACCCGAGTCTTTTCCTTAGGAAAGGAGTAAGGTTTAGTCATTTTTCTTCTCAGGGAATGGCCTAGCTTGCCAATCTTTGCTGACGAAGGGTTAGCTGCCTCCTTTGCCTTCTTCCTTCGTTTCTCGAAAGCTTGAAAATCAGCAATGTGAATATCTTTATGCATCAGCTGTTCACCGGTAGGCTTGTTCTTTTGACTTAGGGAGGTAGCGGCCGGGCAATATTTCGCCAAAAAAGGCCTCAATGTCAGCCACAATCTTATCCAGGAGATCGAAGGGCTTGACTTCGATGCCAATCAACCTTGTTAAGATTTCTATCTTCAGGTTGCGCTTGCATATCTGGACAGCCTCCTCATGGTTTGGCGGGTGTCGACATCTGGCGCAAAGGTCCTTCCATCGACAGATATAATCCAGAGCAGGTTCATCAGCCCCTGGTTTAGTCTCATACAGTTCTGCCTTAGTAATTTCTTCCTCAGCAGGTTTCATTTCCCTCATCTGTTCTATTTTGGGCCCACCCGTCACTGCCAGAATTGGTGGATTTGAGTGCAGACCAGGTATATGAAAACCCATTTCATTCAGCTTGCTCTGCAGCACTTCAACTTCTTACAATTTTTCATATAATTCTGTCATCATGGCAAGGCCAAGAACGTTGCCCCCTGTCCCGATCTTAGGAGGGACGGGCGGTGTTCTATTAAAGATGACAGACGCGTCCAGGCTTTCAGAGATTGACATCTTTGCCCTTATGCCTCCATATGGAGGAGGAGTGGGGTAGCATGCTTCTTCTTTTGGTGACGGGAGGTGCCTATACTTCTCCCTGGTTTTATCATCATGACGGGAGACTGAAGCTTTGGCTTGCTTTGACCTTATCGGTGCGGAGCATATCTCTTCATCATCTTCTTTGAGAGTCTGGCCATTGCCGGGTGAGACCGACAGCATGTTACAGGAGAAGACTTTGTCCCTCCTCGTATTTCCTTGCATCTGCTTTTTCCTTCCTTTTGGCGGTCGGCATCTGCACCCCTAAGGGGTTATCTAGCACATCTGGCACTTTTGATTCACTTTTCATTTTCTTCATCAGGCCCGGGGATTTGACATGCTCCCGCAGGACGGGTCCGTCTGTGCCATTTGCACAGGCTTTTGACACCCCTTTAGGCAATTGCCGGTATAGGGATATCATATTTACTGCTCTTTTTAGCTCAGGCAACTCATGCGGGCGTGGCGGGTCCACTCTGTATTCACCCAGCTATAGTTCCCCTTTCTTAATCATTCTTTCAATAACATCTTTGAATACATAGCAATCTTCAATGGGATGACCCAACGCCTGGTGATATGGGCAGAAGCGGGGGTCATCTTTTTTCTTTTGGCATCATCAGGTCTCTTTGGATCTGGAAGGACAATTTTGTCAAATTGGGTGGCCCATTCAAACAGGAGCCGAGTCTTTTCCTTAGGAAAGGAATAAGGCTTGCTCATCCCTGGCTTACAGAGCGGGGCCATCCTTCTGATCAGTCGGCCCGGCGGGAGGAGGGCGGGTAATGCCTTTTTCTTTATCTTTTTGTTGCTCAAACATCTTGAAGTCTATTGTACCGACTTCTGCAGGCATGGGCCGTTTATCAGCCGATCTAGCTTTATGGTATACAGCAGTAGCAATTGAAGGACCACTGGAGAGGAAGGCGTCAACCTCCGCCATGGCATTATTTAGTCGGTCAAACGACCTTATCTCCATTCCAATCATTCTTTCGAGAGTCTCCCGCCAAAGATTCTGCTTGCAAATTTGGACGGCGTCCTCCTGATGCGGAGGCCACCTGCATCTCATGGCGAGATTCCTCCATCTTTTTATATAATCCAGAGCGGTCTCATCTTGCTTCTGCTTGTTGCATATAGCTCGGCTATTGTGATTTCTCTTTCTGTAATATGAAATCTGTCCGGAATTTCAGCTGCATATCGGGCCAATCAGTCACTGACCCAGCCGGTAGGCCAAAGTATCATTCAAAGGCTAACCCTGTAAGGGACGAGCCGAAGAATTTCAGGAGGTAGGATTCATCAGATGCCAGGTCGCCCATAATTGTTGTATAGTAGGCTATATGCTCTTTGGGGGAGCCCTGGCCATTGAATTTTTCAAATTTCGGCGGCTTGCTGACGCCTGGTGGTAGTTTCTTAGCAGCATAATGCGCAGGATATGGTACCTTATAAACATCATAGGTACTGAAATCCCCAGTCCTTTCGGACAGCTTCATTTCAATAATTTTTTTATCATCAACTTGCCAGCCACATCCGGATCTATGGGCTCTGGGAAGAAGTGTGCCCGCTGCCGGCTGAAGGGGGTTGTCATAATTGTTGTATGCAGAGCAGGCACGGCAGGCTGCATTTGAGATGCAGAGGGCTGAGCTGCCGCTTGTTGTAGAGAAGGTTGACTCGGTGCCTTGCCTTTGTCAGTTTGAGCGGGATGGACCGGAGAGGCCACCCCTATCGAGCTGGAAGTCTGCCCAGCTGGCTCAGCATGCTTGGAGACAGGTGTATGCTCGCCTCTTTCATTGAGCTATCTTCTGAGGGAGTCAATCTCCTGCTGATATCTTTTGAACATCATCTGGATCATGGGATCCAGTGTTGTCGGGATCTGTATTTCTCCCGATATTTCTTCAGTGGAAACACCCAGAGGGTTGTATTCTTCTTCTGCAGTCACTACATTGACTGTCATCATAGTGACTTCTTGAGCTTCATCGGCAGCCATTATCTTTTCTTTCGCTGCTCGGCTTCTTCTTGTGACGGCATTTGGCCTGTGTGCCAATTTAATCAGCTCTTCAGGCTGGTCTGGCAGTGTGTTATATTTCCCGGTGACACCGGTCATATTGCAGGCAAAAACCTGCATCTTTCCCTTTCAGTTGTGGACTTTCCTTCTGACCTGACTCGGATATGTGAGGCAGTCAAAGACTGAAGTCCTTTCTTTTGCTTCTTCCCCCTTGGGGCTATCTTCTCGATGTCTGACCCTACGGCCATCCTCATAGTCGTTGGAGTCTGAGGATGAGACTCCAAACGCCACATCTTCTGGGGTTTCATCTTTTTCATGCAGGGTGCCCAAGGCACGAGACAATCTTTGTTGCCCTAGGGAAGGGCTCCCTAGACAGTGGAAGTAGTCTTGAACCACCTGGTTCATTTATTCTTGGCTATGCCTTTGTAGATCTGATCGGGGCAGCAGCCTCTCTTCGATCTTTGGCTGATAAGCCAGCCTTGAAATTTGGGCAGCAAAATGCTCCGACTTGGACTATTTGAAGATATCAGCCTGTCTGGCGCATGCCTTCAGTCTCTTTGGAATAGCAGCATAGGCTGGATCTTCCATTCTTCTTTGTTCTTCCCTTTGGCAGTATATATTGTCCCCCCTTCGTGACGAGTGGCAATGACATCTTCTCTCCTTCTGCCCCCAGCCCTGGGGTGAATGACAGTAGCATTTTCTTTTCCTCTGCCCCTAGTCTGGGGTGAATGACAGCAACATCTTCTTTTCTTTCTTCTCATCTCCTGCTCCCAGTCCTGGGGCGGATAATAGCGGCATATTCTTCTTTATTCTGACATCTTCTGCCCCCAGCTCTGGGGCGGATGACAGTGGTATTTTCTTTTCTTTCCCATCTTCTGCCACCTGCTCTCGGGCGGATGGCAGTAGTCTCTTCTTTTCTTTTCTCATCTCTCATGACTCTAGCTTCAGGGTGGATAGCAGTGGCACCTTGCTCTTGAGCTAAAATATAGCTCTGTATCTTCTTCGGCCTCCATATCTGTTTATATCTTGCTGGCTTGGGCGCCAGCGGCTTCCTCTCATCAGTTTCCCACTTGGCCCTCCTAGTGGCTAGAATTTGGAACTTGTTGTTGGTCTGGACGGTCAGGACAACCCTGTCCGGCCGGACGTCTTTGGGGCGACCGTTGAGGTTCACCCTAACATCTCCCATCATCATTATCTTTCCAGGATTTGAAAGATGACGGCTGGTAGCAGCATACTGGCTCCTCCGGTTACCTCTTCTCCCTTTTTGGGCAGCAGCGGGGACCGCGTCCCTCCTTTCCACATGGTGGACAAAGCAGGCGACGACTATCGGGGCCGTCCTTTCTGGTAAGCTTTCCTTCTCATCAGCAGTCTTCATCGGGGCACCTGCAACAGTGCCTTATTTTTTGTCAGCAACCTCCAGTAGGTCGGTGAAGATGAGGCCCAAGCAGTTGGGCGACCCGATAGCATGGGGCATAGACCCGAACATCGTGGGCACTGCCAGGTAGCCCTCGCGAACATAAGCATCAACGACATGCTGGCCGAAGTGGAGGGAGGCGAATCCACTCATCATTTTAGTTCCAGGAAATAGGATTAGCGCACAATTAGAATTTAAGAGGGGCCGTCGGCCTCCTATTTTGGCGTAGAGATGAAGGGTGACATGGTCCCACCGGGCGTGCCAGCTTGTGGGAATGGTTTTATTTTCATCTTATTTTTATTTTTTTTTTGATTTTTGGATTTGTTAGGCGTGCCAGTCACATATGTGACGATTTCATTGTGCGCTCGATCTGACTTGGTCAGTCGATTGTGAGGTCCGAGTCGGGACCAGAAGTCCGTCATACCATAAAGGCTATGACGTTAATTACGCCCTTCCAAGGAAGGACAACCCTTGATTAAACGCCAAAATAGGAGGTCTCGAGAGGCAATCATATATTCATATGCGCAAACTTGGGTTTCATACCAGAGCCAGGAAGGCGGGCAAGATAATAACATCAACATTATCATTATTCTCTTTTTTTTGTTGGTCTCATGCTGTCATGTGTCTTCAAGTGCCTATCCCTGGGAGAATTTTGGCAGCACCTCCCCCGGACTTGGCATTTGCCAGGGAAAGATAGGCAATCACCCACGGAGTGCCGGGGTGAAAGTCAAAAGTAAAGGGGTATTGGACCCCTGACCTATGTACGTGCTTGCAGCACTATTCTAATATCCCCTTAAGGCCATCAGAGCCCATGCAGTGGCAGAGCTCCTTTGGTTAACGGGGTTACAAAAAATAGATCGAGCCTGGGGGGGCATGTAGGGGGGTTAAAGCATCAATCGATGTTTCGGCAGCATTTTCCCTTAATTTGGATTATGCCCAGGGGGGAATAGGCTGACATCCACAGAGTGTCGGGATGAGAGCCGGAAGGTAAGAGAGAGCACTAAGGCTCAAGGAGACTGTACATGTCTCTAGCATCGGTCGCTATCCCCCTTCTCGGAGACTGACGAAACCCATATAGAGACAGGGTTCGCCAGACCCACGGGGTTGCACGTGAATCCAGTTAGGGACATAAGAATATAGGGGAGGTCAATCCTCAGTTAATTTATCTCCGGGGGTGCATATGACGACTCAGGAATGCCTCAGGATAAGTGGACGAAGCAGCCAAGGGGTGTATAAAGGATGAGAGCTAGGTTATCGGCGCAGCTGGAAGGGGATGGAGGTTCCCGGCGCGAGGGCTTCTCGGTGCGCCCGAGATGAAAACACTGTTCCCGGGCCATTTGGCGCCGGGAACCCCATAGAGGCGCTGAGAAGACCCGAAGAGGGTTTCGGAGGCTCTGTTTTGGGTTCTCTTGGATTTCAGTCCTGATTGGGGGAATCCTGGGGGGTTTCAGGCAGGATTCAGTTTGGATTTACTTGGACATGGATTTAATTTACCAAAGATGGGCTGGGTTCGAAGGGAATCGGAGAAGCCAATTACTGGAGGGGAGGCTTTGAGTCGTCATATATTATTGACCCTCAGGGGATCATTTGCTGGCATCTTTGGTCACCCTGGGAGCCAAGAGATGGCTGTCTCTGGCCCCAGGGATGACCCTGATGGAACTATTCATACTGGAATCGTATTAAAAAAAAACCCTCAGTATCAATCCATCGAAGTAGCTTACTTATTCCTGTGGAAAGGGGATTTCGAGCAGGCCGTCGGAGTTATTGCCAATATCGGTTGCAGACTGCCCCAGAAGCCAAGAGATGGTCTGTCTCTGGCCCTGGGGCAAGCCTGGGAGGCTCTATGCAAACGACGACGAATGGCGAGGGACATCGGTATAACTAGAGCTACATTTATTCTGTTGAAGACAACTGAGCCCGAAAACCCCTCAGAGAATCAGGTGCTCTTCAGTTGAGCTAAAAATGAAAACATATAAAGGAAAGACATAGCGGCAGATGAAAAGATAGATGGCAGATATTTCAATTACCCAGCGCCCAAACGGGCCATCTGTAGCATTTCATTCATGCATCGTTCCTAGCTTACACCAATCACAAGGAGGGAGTGAGGGAAAGGGAGATAAACAGAGGCCGGGATATCCCGGTTACATACGATGAATCGAGATAAAACTCGTAAGATTACATGAAGAGGAAAAGAAAACATGGGGGGAGGGCGGAGCATTGACTCCTCTCCCTCCCCAACTGCCTGCCCACCTGGAGCTTCCTCTTCTTCTCTTTCTCTTCGGATTGATCTCTTCTTTCTTTTCTCAGCGGAGGAGGCTCTCTCTCTCTGTTGGTCTCTTCTGGTCTGATGGTCTCTTCTCTCCTTTTTTTTTTCTTTCTGGATGAGGTTGTCGGCCTCTTCGAGCCCTCTTTCTTTCTGGATGAGGTTGCCGGCCCCCTCTTTTCTTCTTCGAGTGAGTGGGTTTATATAGACCCAGCCCCTCCTCACCTCTCGACAGATGGGAGTCGGCGTGACTTTTCATCTTCACGGCGCGCATCTGTCGAGTGCAGCAGCTCCCGGCGCGCTAGACATCCGTAGAGTATCTCGGCGCCACCTTCGTGAGCCCATTTCATAGGCCCATTTAGGGCCTTTTTTAAGGCTTCACATGGACTTGCTGTCTCCCTGAATATACTAGAACCACAGCAGGCCTTTTGTTGGTGGACCCGGGTCTTAGTGGGATTATGGAGACCTTCATCAGTCAGTGGACTGGGATTTCATCAGCATCGTCACCTGAACGATGACAGAACAGGACATCATTTCATCAGCATTGTCACCCGCATGATGACAAAACCGGATATCAGCTTTAGCCTGAGAAGACTTCAGCTAGGTATATATAGCCCATGGAGAAGGTTCTTCTTCCGTTACGACTTTGCAGAGGTTTTCATAATCTTCATTTACCGGTTCTGATTTCATCTTTGTCTTTGCTCATATCTCATCCGTCAACAAGTTAACATCTGACTTAGTCGGATATGTTACCTGTAGACTTCCGGACGAGGCAGTAATATAGCTCTTGTTAAAGCGTGATAGGAGGTCTCATCAGTCAAGTGACTGCTATTTCATCAGTGTCACCGTCTGGCTGACAACGAAACCGGACATCAGCTTGGCCGGAAAAGGCTTCAGCCGGGTAGATGGTTGACGAGCTTCACCATTAATTTTTCACTGTTAGTCTAATCTTCTTTTCAATTCTGTTTCCCCCCTTGCTCATTTTCAAGGTGTCAACAGTGCCCCGCACCAATGACCATGAGACTGGTCAGTCACACATCATGTGTACTGGTTTAATAGGTAATCAAAGTCCCCGAGTGATTACCCTCCAATTAGGAACAGTTTAAGGTATGTGTCCATGTAAAGTCAGTCTCATGATCGAGATCCCATCTCGAGTTGACTTTACAACCACATATCCTAGGGACATAGTAAAGTAATATACAATCATATATTTACGGTCAAACATCACTCTATTAATGGTGAACAAGATCATACAACTATTGGGCCTACCCGACCCGAAATTGGCCTGTAGCACAACAATACTAACAGACGTGGTTTCCAACAAACTGCCTTCTCAAATCTTGTCTCCGAGGGCTGCGTCCACCCCATGGGCCTCCTGCGTCGACCCCAATTGACCCCTTCAAAGCCGCGGTTCTGGAGTAACCGCATTCATCAAGCCGCGGTTGCTCGACCAACCGCGTTCACGTTGCAGAGTCCTACACTCCGTGGGCTCCGATTTCTTCGATCGAGGACTCTTTGGACTCCTTGTTGGCACCGTTTTTGACGATGATGGCTCTCCAGCTCGATTATTATCCATCCTCCCACCGTGTCCTTGTCACACGTGTCTATGTCCCTCCGTGTCATCCCACACGTGCTGTTTTGTCCCTCCGTGTCTATCATATTTTCGTCCCACTATATTTTTATCACACTGTGTCGCCATGCCATGTGTTGTTGTCATCCCTCCGTGTTGTCCCACACATGTCTTTTATCCCCAGTGGTTGTCGGCCCACGCGTGCCTTTGTCCCATCATGTTCTTGTCCCACCACGCATGCTGTCCCACCGTGTCATGTTGTATTGCCCCACTGTGTTCTTTAGTCCCGCTCACGCTTATTGTTTGTTCATGTGATGTCTTGCATATGTTGTTCATGTGATTTCATCCTTCGTTATGTTATGCTATGTTATCTTTCGTTTATTTGGTGGTTATGTTATATTCACGTTATCTTATTGAAAACTCCATAAAAATCTGAAAAATCAAAAATCGAAATCCAAAAATGCCGTTTTGCCTTGGCAGGTAAGTTAGGTATGGCTCTCTATCCTTGCTCTTTGTTGCATTACTATATCATATCTACATTATTATAGCCTCTCATGGACCGGCTGGTTGTCCGTGTGTTCTGGGATCTGATGTTCCCCTTTACCAAAAATTATGATGATCTAGGAGCATACAGTTAATCGTTGGGTAAGCCGTTAGTTTGAGTCGAGTGGGGGATGATGGACTCTATCTCCCATGCCGTGGTTGCAAGAAGACTCTTGACACCATCTTAGCTCCATCTAGTAATATTATCTTGGAGTACTTTCTATTTTATCTTTTCTTTGCATTCGTTTTGATGATTTCATTATTTTAGTCCAGCATGCATGATGTCATTTTGAGCACTCACGTCTCGTGATTCTTTCAAGGATTTCTCCTCAGCAATGGTTAATTTCACTTCAGCTCTCTTGGATAAGAGATCCTCATTCCACTCTGAATTTGAACGTCTTCTCTGATCTTCCTGCTTGGTCTAGTTGGCCAGTGTGATTCTTGTCTGGATTTTATCTCAGTTTTACTTTCCCTTTTCTAGCTTTTCAACGCTACTCTTTTCGATCCCCTCATTGTCCGTAGATTGTGTCCCCGATGAGGTCGACTGCGTTTTCTTTTCCTCCCTTAATTAGTTTTCCAGACATGTCTCATCCTTGTCATCCATTCTTGGCTAGTTTGGTATTTTCGGGAGAATTCTTGTCGCTTGTTGGTTGTGACGGGTGTCGTTTGCCTTGATGCCCGTTTTTCAGTTCTCTCCGCTTCATCTCTACTTCATCTCCATTTCACATCTCTATCGCTTTCGCTCCATTTCCTTTCCATTCCGCCCCCGCGTCACTTTCGCTTGTTCCCTTGCAAAGCAGACATCAAGGAGAGGCATCTGTTGACACCCGTTTTCCGCCTACAAGTTGATTTATTTCTCTTATTCACCACTCATGATGCTCCAAATTATCCATTATTTTGGAATCTTCTTTGACCGCATTTCGAGCCATTTCTTGACCATTTTTCGAGCCCATTGAGCTTTGGGGGCTTTTTTATCTTTGATTTCCCCACTTTCAGGTCACTTTCGGGCCGTTCGAAGCATCGAATGGGCGTTCGGGTGAATCTTGCGCAGCTCTCTGGACGCGGTCGCCTAGCAGACTGTGTTCATGAGAATGTGTCACATTTTTTTTATTATTATTTTATTTATTTATGTCACCGGGGATGCCGTCTGCTTGGAGACCGCGTTCATGAGAACACGGTCCCCTACCCGACCATGTTCACCAATTTATTTTTTATTTATTATGTTATTTTTATTATATTATTTAAATAATGATCATGCCGTGGTTTTATTGAAACCGCGCCCATGTAGATGCGGTTTCCAACAAATCGGGTTCTCAAATCTTGTCTCCCATGGCTGCGTCGACCCCGTGGGCCTCCTACGTCGACCCCAATTGACCCCTTCAAAGCTGCGATTCTGGAGTAACCGCATTCATCAAGCCGCGGTTGCTTGACCAACCACGTTCACGTTGCAGAGTCCTGCACTCCGTAGGCTCCGATTTCTTCGCTCGAGGACTCTTTGGACTCCTTGTTGGCACCGTTTTCGACAAGGATGGCTCTCCAACTCGATTATTATCCATCCTAGGCTATTATCCTTGATATTAACTCAAGATTTATCAATATAAATCCCCATTTTTGGATGTTTATCTCGGATTTAAACCCTAGGGTTTCTACAACTCTATAAATAGTGCCCATTTCGCAGTGCGCGAAGGGGGGCGCTTTCTTGGTTCGGGGCGAAGCCATGCCGCATCGCCGATTCAACTCTTCGACCCTGACCTGTCTAGGGAAGTATTAGCTTCAATTATCAATGCTCAGGGCTCTATTTCGTTCATCCATCTCTTCGTTCTCGTCCTCTACTTTTCTGATTTCATCCCAATCTGGTTTTCTGCACTCTGTATGCACTTTGCTCTGTTTTACATCTCCGTTTTTTGCAGCATGGCTGCGTGTTAATTCCTCCTCTTTGTTCTATTTTCATCACAACACCCACACCTATCTTTTGCACGCATTTACAAGGGTTAAAAATTCTCCCCGGTGCGTTCTTCCCTCAGTTTTTCATGCTTACTTTATGCACTTCGGGATTGATACTACGCTCATAGTTTGTAATGGGTTTTTGCCTTTGCCTTTGTCTTTGATTCGCAGTAGATCAAGAGAACGTGAGGCCCTCTTCTTGTAGCCGGTTGGAAGGCGAGGAGGTGCAATCTATGGCATTTCCCGCATCTCTTTTCAAGCGCGATCACGTTGTTATGGTCTCCCTCGGCTGTGTCTTTTCTTCCTCCTTTTCCAAGGTATGCAGCGTCGTTGCATCTTCTTCCTATACTTTTTGGCGTTGTCAACCCTTGGTGGTGATCACGGTTAGTATCTCTATTCTCATCGCCCCTTTGTCCTTTCCCTTTGTTCATGCTTCATGCATATATATATTTGTCTAGTTTGGGGCGGGTAGATATAAACATCTACAAGAATCTACTACATGTCTATCTTTTCTTTCATTCTTTTTTTCATCTCGCTCATCCTCATCATTGACAATCTTCTGAAATTAGAGTCATCAGTGTATCTTTTTTTTTCTTCTCTTTTTTTTTTGTTTGATGTCTTCAGTTCATGTTTGCTGCACGTCTGCCAGGTAGATTTTTGTTCAGTTCATTCATTCTTTTCATCTTTTTATGTTACAAGTTTCATGATTAGTTCAAATTTCTGGCGAAAATCTAGTAGCACTTCCCCTAGACCCGGAGCTTTGGGAGGGTGTGAATTGGGTACTCGTCCACGGAAGAGATCCGAGACGGCCCCGAAATAATAAGGATGCATGCGGAAGTGGCAACATCTGTAGTTACCCCCGGCACCGTATCCCCGAGGGCCAGCCGACGAGGGGATTGGGATCGCCCGGGTATCCTAAGAGGGGGAGGAAACCATGGAGTCATGATCGAAATATCGGATAAAGCCAGGCTAGACAAGGATGCATGACTGAAAACTTTAGAAATGGACTAAGAGACTTCGAAACATATCAAGGGAGTATCCGAAAGGATCCCGAATGGGCTTGAATTCCGAATCATACTCATGGGGGTGTGTAAACTCAGAGTCCTTCCTTAAAGACCATTATGTACATCTTCCACTCAAAACAGCTAGCGGTAGCAAAGAGGTATTACAGAATGCTCAATCCGAGGCTAAGTCCCATATATCTCACCCCATTAGCATCATGACCATGAGATTGGTCAAATCCCAATGCAGGGTTTTGAGAAAAAAAAGTAGGATCATTGCGAAGTGAGGAAGAAGCTAAGCAGACTCCCGACGGTTGGCAACCCGGTGTTATATTCATAAGTTTGAATAAACCCTGGGCCGATGGCCGCCGTGATATGAAATTGAATCATCCTGTAGATGATATGTAAAAAAATCAGAGTGAAATCGACTCATCTACTCGGAGAGCAAAAGGAAGTAAATCAAATATATATTCATATATATATATATCATATTTATTAGAGAGAATGCCATCATAATTATGAAGGTGAGGAAAATCAAGGCCATCTAAGATTGAACATCAGGAGAGCTACAACATAAAAAATCTCCTGAAAAGGGAGTGCTTCTTTATTTCGTATAAAAAAGGAATTACATCTGGAGAAGAAAAGAAGAAAATAAAAAGGGGGGAGCAGGGGCCGGATCTCCCTACTCCTATCCCTCACCTCTCCTCTACCACGGAGAAGGTGGATCCCCATCACCAGTCTAAGAGAAGCGGGAAGCCCTAGGGTGGCATCCCCTCACCGTACGATCTCGCGCCCCTATGGCCGATGAGACACCGTCATAATGACGGTGATGTTACGCCCACGTGTGCAACAATTGTCCTAACGGTTCGATAGAGAGGGACGGTCGGCACATTAAAGACTCTACTCCCTAGTCCCGAGGTGTAGAGGCATAGGAGAATCAAGAACCACAACCTCGAAGGTGCACCTCACCAGTGTAGCGGAGTAGCCAGTGTCCTCCCGAGTACCAAGTGTCGAGCTCCCTCGTTGCCCGAGAGTGGGGGGCTAGTGAAGAGGGGAAAGTCTCGGGCCCAAGTGAGGTCCATCTGAGCAACCCACCTTCAAGGCCCAGCACGAGGTCCACTTATAGCTACCTTGGCCCAGCATGCGACCAGCCATGGCCCTCCACCACACTAGCCCGGGTCTAGGGATCGTGTACACGTGCACCTCTGTCGTCCTGTAACAACGGCACATTCCTCTCACTAACCTTGCTGCATTAACGGTGAGGCAGCACCAGTCCGAGGATAAAGGGGAGAGGAGGACGGCACCCATGTCGTTCCCACTGACAAAATAGTTCCCACGCCTTCGACAGGTCATGTCGCATTAATGGCATAGCAACCACCTTCGGCGAAGGAATGGCGGGTCAGCTCCCACGCCCCCTCTATCTTGTCAGGCGAGCAAGCGAGTGACTCACGTCTCTATGGCCAGGGCAACTCAACATTTCTCACGCAAACAACGAAATTAAACCCCAAGGAGAAGATATAAATAGGACCTTGGCCAGGCGACCAAGGAGGGATGCAACCTTGAACCCCCGAACTCTCTCTCTGGTCCCTCTTCCCCACCTCTGAGCACCGATTCCCTCTTCTCCAAGTGCTCACCTCTACTTCACAGGTTGCCTGACTTAAGCATCGAAGGGTTGTCTCCTTATATATCTTTCAGGGCTCCTTATGATGTGTGTTCGTAATTTCAGGGTCCCTGTTATGGCACCGTCCTCCTCCCTCGTCTACACAAATATTGGGGGTGTAGTTCATGGATCGAGATAACAAATCTCGACCTCCACACACCCTAATTTGTGATGCAAGTCACACTCAAAAAAATTAAAAATAAAAGGACTGATTAAAAAAATAGGTCCAACACTATTCATTTGGTTTGATATTTTTTGGAGTTTTTTGGTCCACCTAATATGGGTGTGATTTGCACCATAACTTAGGGTGACTTGAGCTCCACTTCATATATATATTTTAAAAATAAACCGTCCCCGTATGTAATAACCCCTTGGTGTGCTCTAATCATTTTTCAACCAAGAAAGCCATGAATATGACGATAGCTTCATTCCCACACAAACTCTCCTCCCCGCTAGGGGGGAGGCCCCCCTTGTCCATCCTCCTCTTCTACTGGCGATGCCTGCGTCCCGGTCGTCACGGTGTGCCCTCCCGCTGGGGTGGTGCCCTCTACTGATCCGCCTTCAGATATAGTCCTTCCCGCCGCTGGTTCTGGGCTCCTCCCTCCCCCAGCTCCTCCATCATCCACTACTAATGCGCCGCCTTCCCCTTTGGCTACCCCCAGCTCAGCGCCGCCCTCCACTGCTGGTCTAGCCGTCCGCCCTCCTGTGCCCGTCGTCGAGCTCGGGCGTGGTCTTCTCTCCTCCGCCTGCTACCGTGGGTGGGCCAGTGGCTGTCGTTGCTGGCCATGGGCTTCCCTCTGGCCTTCCTCCTCCCCCTAGAGGTCCCATCAACGGTGACCTAGTGCCCGGAAGGTCCCTCCGGCTATGACCGAGCTTCCCTGCCCGCTTCTCCTCCCGTGGATGGGCGACATGTCTTTGGCCTCTCGATTACGCAACCGCCCTCGGGAGACTATGCCCTCTCTGTGGTTGACTCTGTGGTGGTCAGACCCGGCCCCATCGCATCTCCTCCAAGACCGCCACGTCATTCGTCTCTCCCCCACGCCTTCAGAGCTCCTGCTCCCTCTCTCTCCAGCCCTTGATGGGACCCCCCAAAACGGTACTCTATTTTTGGGCTTCTCTGGCCACCCATCGCCTGGTGCTCCTCCGCTAGCTACGGTAGCCTCCACCCTTGCCCGCGGGTGAGCTACCTGGCCTCCCTACAGTCGCCCCTCCTTCGACCTCTTGTGCTCCTGTTTGCTCTCCTGGCCCTCCCACCCTCCCTGTCGGTGGCCTATCCCTTGCTCCCAGCTTCCCCCTTGTTCTCCTCTGGCAACAGTCCTCCTCCCCCCTTGAGCTGCCTTCCCCCTTCCCTGCCCTCGACCTACCTCCTCCTCCCCTGCTCCCCTCGTTTCCCTCCCTCTGCTCCAGCCCCCCCTCTTGTTCTCTCCGGCTCTCCTCCGTAGCCTGCTTTGGTCTAGGCTCCCCTCCGTTTGCCCTCTTGCCCTCTCTTCTCTCCCCCCTCCTGTTGCTCCTCCCTTTGGACTTTCCCACACTCCCTTGGCCCCTCCCCCCCTCTCCTGCCTCTCGTCCGTTGGCCCCCCTTTTTGCTCCCTGCTCCTCCTCCATCGTCGGCTGTCCAGGCATCCCTTCCCCCCCATCTGTCCTCCTACCCCCTGCCTTGCCACCTGCTCTCTCTTCCCTCCCTCGACCGTCGACGGTCGTCCAGGCGTCCCTTCCCCCCTCTATCCTCCTGCCCTCCCGCTTGCCCCTTACTTTCCTACTGGATCCCTCTTCCCTCCCTCGACATACCTGTTGAGTGGTGATAGGCAGATGTGGACACTAAAAATTTCTCACCCCATGTTTACGTGTAGGGGAATAAAGAAGAGGAGAAAAGAGAAGAGAAGACGAGAAGAAGAAATGAAGAAAAGAGGGCCTCCAGCGGCACACTCCTAGTTGCCCTAGCGGCACACTTTTGTGCCTCCAGCGGCACACCCTCAAAAGTGCCCCAGCGGCACACTCTTTTCAGCCTCCAGCGGCACACTCCTGTGCCTCCAGTGGCACACCCTCAAAAGTGCCCCAGTGGCACACTCTTTTCAGACTCCAACAGCACACCCCTTTGTGCCCCCTTCCAGCGGCACACTCTTGTGCCCACCAGCGGCACACCATCGACGCCCTTTTCAGCGGCACAGTCTTTTTGCCTTTCCAACGGCACAATAGTTGTGCCCTCCAACGGCACAGTCTTTCTGCCCCTTCAACGGCACAGTGCCTGGGCCCTTCTAACGGCACAACGTTATACCCTCCGGGCTGGTACAAACCAGCATAATGCACAATGGTCGTTGGGTGGGACCACTGGCGCGCAGCTTGGCCACCTCAACGCCAGCTAACGCCCTGTCTCGGTGTCACCCTTCGGTTGGACCAGGAAGATCCCCACCTGACGAAGATGAGACTGGGGTCAACCTCGGACGGAAGTGCCATCATGAGGTCCCCCCTGTCAACGTCGGACATATATATAACCCTACTGAAGGAAGAACGGAGGCCAGTGAGCATACAAAGGAGAAGAAGAGAGGAAGAAGGCAGAGGAGAGTCCAGAGAGAAAGAGGGAACGTGCTGCATGTAGTGGGGAGGGAAGGAATGCAGTGGAGGGAATGGCTACCCTCCCTCGTTCTAACTCTCCCCCAAGCTGTTTTCTTTTCTTTTCTCTTCTTAATTTCTCCCCTCTCCCTTTCATTTTGGTTGTACTATATTGTACTTGGCCTTTTGGCCATGATCTTTGCCACTGAGTTTCTCTATGAATGAAATCTCCTTTCGGTCTGCCTTTTGTTGTTCTTGTTAGTTTCTCTCCCGCCGTTCGCCCATGATTTATCTCCTCCCTCAACCTTCTAACTCTCTGTTTCACTGGCCCTCCCATTGCATTGGTCTATCTAGATTGGTAATCGGTTTTTCTGGCTTGGTAGTGTAAGGCTGGCCTCCCCCTTCTTTTGGTGGCTTTCTGTAGCACGATCCCCCTTCCTCTTGCCATATAGATTTGTTAGAATCCCCTACCTTCTTTCCAAAGCCAACGGTGTACACACTCCCACCTAGGTCTCCCATCGGCATACCCCCCACTTGTCTCAGCCCGGTGCACCCTTGGCGCGTCTACCCTGGCCTCCTACCCGACACACTCCTTGGTGCCTTCTTTGGCTGGCACACTCCCCTTGACCCACTCGGCCGGCACACTCCCAGGCTGTGCCTTACCGGCAAACCCTAGCTGGCTCTTGCTCGTCACACCCCTGGCCAGTCCAACCCGACACACCTTGGCCATGTCCTGTCCGGCACACCCTTGGCCAGTCCAGCCCGACACACTCTAGCCATTGCTTCTCCGGCGTATTTGTGACTTGTGTCAGCCTAGCGGTTTCTCATTCGGTGTTTTCTCTGAGTTTTCTGAAGTTTTCTCAAAGGTGGCTGCCTCGGCACACACCTCAAATTGTTGGGTCATGCCACTCCTTGTGGGCGTGTTCCCCTTTCACTCCCTTACCATCCGGGTCAAGGGGAGATACAGCCGAATTTTTGTCAGAAACGATAACACATTAAAAGATAAAAGGAAGCAACAAACAAGTAAAAGAAACAACAAGATGCTTCCACGAGCTGCACAAACAGAGAAGGGACTTAATTAACATTTCTTATATGCATTGCATGAATAAAAGAAGAGATTAATAAAAGAAGAAATTCCTCACATACATTCCATGAATAAAAGAAATTCCTCACGTGCATTCCATGAATAAAAGAAAGCTAGTCATATGCATTTCATGAATGAAAGAAACCCCCCCTTCACTTACATTTCACGAATAAAAGAAAACTAAAAGAAAATCCCTACTCATGTATCACATGAATAAAAGAAGACGCCTCACATGAGCCTCATGAGCAAAGGGACCCTCCTTTCAGACCTCATTCTGCTCATGTGGGCTTTTCCTTGGCTGCATTGGCCCATTTGGCCCACTCCTCATCCGGCATACTCTACCTCTACCAATCCGGCACAGCTTCAGTCCACCAGCCCGGTACACCCTCCCGTTGCACCTCCAGCGGCACACCCTCAGCTCACTCCCCAGCGATACACTCTAATATTCCTACTCCGGTACACCCTGCATTCAAAATATCACGCCAAAGAAAAGAGGTTATAATAATAAAAAAGGGTGAAGTTTATATCGTAATAATGATAAAACGGGGACTTTGATAAAAGAATAATAATAAAGAAATATAGAACAAAAGGGTGAGATAATAAGAAATGTAATAATAAACAAGGGAGGATCTCCATTGATCCATGGGTAATAAAAAAAGGGGAACCAACAAAGAAATAGTAATAGTTGGAAATAGATGATGATAATGAACAATGACGGTAATCATGAATAAAACAATACGGCCTTTGTCTCCCTCGGACCTCGGATCCGGGAATATTAATGATGTCTTCGTGAACCGGGCTTCACCCTCGGGAGTCATCCCTCCCATCATGGTTATCGCTCGACCTCATTTTGGGCCAATGTCTCACCAAAGTTCCCCCCTTTCCACCTGGATATGATCCCGCTCTCGTATCAAAATTGCCATCTCCTGGCAGACATCTGCACATATTTATTTCCGTTTACGTCGTACCTTCAATATGGACCTTTGTCCAAACATAAAGTGGTCCATGAATGACCGACAAAATATGAATGGAACGAGAAGGCTCTCGTCATCCCCGGACTCTTTGCATGGGGATATCAATGAGGCCTCCGTGGGCCATGCCTAGACCTCGGGTCCACCCCGATCATGGTCATTGCCTGACCCATATCCTCGGCCTATAGCCCGCTCCCTTTGAATGCATATTGGTTCTCGGATCTGGTCCCGGGACATCCTCCCGTTGCCCCCTTGGCACCGAAAATATTGACGATGCCAATGCGAGCCTGACTTCGACCGCGGGGGCCCACCACAGTATGGTCGCAACTTGATCTTGCACCGGGCCGACAAACTTATCGATTTTCGACCGCTCTAACCAGGATTTAACTGAATGTTTCCCGTTCCTCTGAACAGTAAATTTGTCGTATCCCGACATACACATGTTCCAGTTTTCCCATGACGATTACGCTATTCTCAAGTCGGACACTTGTCTGAATACTAAATGGTCAACACATGAGCGACATGAGCTTAGATACTTTTTTCACACCCTCGTACGAGGACTTCAGTGTTTCTTAATAGGTTTTTATGCAATTATTTTTATGGCCATGAGGCCCTTTTTCCCGGCGATTAATCAAGGGTGTTCCCCCGTACGGGAGATGTAAATGATGTCGTGACCTTTATGGCGCGGCGGATTTTGGTCCCGACATGAACCACACAATCGCCTGACGGAGTCAGATCAAGCGCACATGTGGCTCTTCGGAGCCCGCATAAATCGTCACATACGTGACTGGCACGCCCATGCACTTAATAAACCTAACAATCCAAAATCAATAAACGAATAAACTCACCGAATAAACCGACTTAAAGAATAAATAAATGAGCGTGTCGAAAAGTGCGTCCACAAGTTTGGCACGCCTGGTGGGACATAAGCCACCCTTCATCTCTTCGCCGAGATTCAGGGCCTCATGGCCTCCTAATAAACAATGTTTGCCTGCTTTGATGAATTGCTGGTGTTGTCTTCGCCAGCCCTATGGGGAGAAAAGCCAAACTAGGCGCAATTATCTTTATGGCCTGGAGGACGCTACTCCGAGGCACATGCAGCTTCCAGGAACCATGAAGGCTGCTAAAAAAAAAAGAAGAGAAAGAGGGAAGAAGGGAGGGGAAATCAAACCCCCTTTCCCTAAGAAGAAAAAGAAGAAAAGTAGAAAAGAAAGAAGCAAAAATAGAAGAGAGAGAATTAGCGAGAGAGGGTTGTACGACCATATCTGTCGACACCTGTACTAAACAAAGATTACCACTGTGGGATTGATGCGGTGGAGCGAACCACTCATCCCATCCTTGAGGGGGTGAGCGCTCTCCTGCGCACCCACCTTGGTCTATTATGCAAAAAAAAGAAGAAAAGAAAAGAAAAGACAAAAAAGAAGAGTTGGCAAGCATTGCCGACCAAGAGGACAAGAAGAAGCCCGGCATCCCGCCCGACTCTAGGAGGGTCCAAGTCCATGGTGGAGTGCCCCGGTCCATTCCACCTTCCTGCTGCCTCTATCCGGCATAAGACGGCCCCTCGAGTGACTGTTAGAAGATCCAATAAACCACAATTGTAGCTTGATGAATTGCTGCCCGATATGGGGAATGCTTTATAGCAATGAGGCCAAGCACGGCCACCACTCCCGAAGAGAGCATGCATATACCCCGCCACGGGGAATAAGAAGAAGAAATATACCCCGCCATGGGGGGCATAAGATGCAAGAAAAGATACACCCCGACTCGGGGGGCATGTGAGAAGAATCTTCCCCGGCTTAGGGGCATAAGAAGAAATGGAGTTGCACCCTGGCTTAGGGGCATATGAAGAGGAGCATACCCCCTCCATGGGGGTATAAGAAGCAATAGAGTTTCAACCCGACCTAGGGGCATAAAGAGCAAAAGAATACACCCCAGTTTAGGGGTATTTGAAGAAGAAACACACCCCCGCTCTAGGGGCATATGAGACAAAGCTACACCCCAATTTAGGGGCATTTGAAGAAGAACTACACCCCCCTGTGGGGGCATGAGGAGCAAAGACTATACCCCGCCTGGAGGCACACAGAGAAAGAAACTCGCCCTGGCCTGGGGGGCACGCGAAAAAGATACACCCCAGCTTAGGGGTGTTTGAGGAGGAAATACACCCCGATATGGGGTAACATGAAGCATGCATCCACCCTGCCTTGGGGGCATATGAAGCTAAGAATTACACCCCTATCTTAGGGGCATTTGAAGAAGAAGCATACCTTGCCTCGAGGACCTAGAAGCCATAAAGAACACGTCCCGACTCAGGGGCATATGAAGAGAAGTCCACCCCGGCTTAGGGGTATTTGAAGAAGAAACATACCCCGCCAAGGGGGGCATAGAAGCCATGAAGAATACACCCTGTCTTAGGGACATTTGAAGAAGAAACATACCTCGCCAGGGGGCATAGAAGCAATAACGAATACACCCCGATGTAAGGGCATTTGAAGAAGAAACATACCCCCACCACGGAGGCATAGAAGCCGTAAAGAATGCACCCCAGCTTACGAGGATCTGAAGAAGAAATGTACACCCCGGCCTGGGGGGACAGAAGCGAAGAAACATACACCCCGACCTGGGGGCATATGAAGAAAGGTACACCCCGACTTAGGGGCACGTGAAGAGAAATATACCCCGCCATAGGGGCATATAAAAAAGAGAGAGCAAGAATACACCTCGGTCTGGGGGCACAGGAGCAGAGAGGCAGACATCCCGATCTGGGAGCATATGAAGAAAGATATACCCCGCCCAGGGGGCATTTGAAAAAGCAACATACACCCCGCCTGGGGGCATAAGGAGCCAAGAATCTATCCCGGCTCAGAGGGATTTGAAGAAGAAACACACCCCGCCTTGAGGGGTAGAAGAAGCAGAATACACTCCGCCCGGGGTGCACAAGAAGCAAAGCACACCCCAACTCGGGGGACATATGAGACAAAGAATACACCCCGATTTTGGGGTATTTGAGGAATAAATATACCCCGATATGGGGGCATATGAAACAAAATGCACCCCGGCTTAGGGGAATACAAAGAGAAATATACCCTACCCTGAGGCAGAAGAAGCAGAAGAATCTAACCCGCCTGGGGGCACACAAAGAGAGAAACTACCCCCTACCATGGGGGCATAAGAAGCAAGGAATGTACCCTACCATGGGGGCATAAGAAGCAAGGAATGTACCTCGCCATGGGGAGCATAAGAAGCAGAAGTTACACCCCGTCTGGGGGCATAGAAGCCATAAAAGATACACCCCGCTCAGGGACACGTGAAGAGAATCTACCCCGACTCGGGGGCATGTAAGAAGAATCTACCCCGACCTGGAGGCATATGAAGAAAGGTATACCCCGGCTTAGGGGTGTATGAAGAGAAGTGTACCCTGCTCTGGATATAAGAAGCAAGAATTACACCCTGCCTTGGGGGCATTGGAAGCAGCAATACACCCCACCCTGGGGGCACTAGAAGCAGAATACACCCAGGCCCTGGGGAAAAAGAGGCAAGGAATCTTCCCCATCATGGGAGTATAAGAGGCAAGAAACTACACCCCGTGCCGGGGGGCATACAAAAAAATATACATCCCACCTTGAGGGGTAAAAGAAGCAGAATCTACCCCGGTCTGGGGGCATAAGAAGCAGAAGATACGCCCTATGTCGGGGGCATATGAAGAGGAATGCACCTCGCCCTGAGGGGCGCAAAAAGCAGAAGAACTCACCCCATGGGGGCATAAAAGTCATGAAGTATACACCCCGCCTTAGGGGCATTTGAAGAAGAAACACACACCCCATGGGGGCATAAAAGTCACGAAGGACACACCCCACCTTGGGGGCATCAGAAGCAGCAATACGCGCCATCATGCGGGCATCAAAAGTAGTAATACACCCCACCTTGGGTGCACAAGAAGCAAACATCCCCCAGTGTGTCGGGGTAGAAGAAGAAGAATTCACCCCGTCTGGGGGCATAGAAGCCATGAAAGATACACCCCACTTGGGGGCACAGAAGAAAAGTTACACCCCAACCTGGGGGCACATTAATAGGAATACACCCCAGTCCGGGGGCATTAATGAGAAAGGAATAGCAGAACAAAAGAATGGTCATGAGGTGGATGTGGTCTTTGAACCCGCCTCTTCATGATAAAAAGGAAAGCATAAAAGAAAAGAACAGCCATCGGGCAGACGTGGTTTTTCCACTTGCCCCTCCATATAAAAGAAGAAGAGAAGAAAAGAAAGTAAGTCTTGAGGCAGACATGGTCTTTCACCCTCTACCTCCAGCCATCCAACGGATAGACTTCTCATGGGGATGGTGTCACGACCTTTCGTCTAAGCCGACAAAACCTTCCACCAAGGGGGCGTTAAACCGATCAACATTCCGCCGATGGGGCGTTCAACCGATCAACATTCCACCGACGGGGCGTTCAACTGATCAACATTCCGCCGACGGGGCATTAAACTGACAAGATGCTCAACCGTCGGGGCTTCAAGCCGACAGATATTCAGCCGTCGGGGCTTCAAGCCGGCAGCTTCCCAATCAAAGAATAAACCTTTCACTTTGCTTCGGATCCGTCCCGGACAGAGAATCAAAGAATAAACCTTTCACTTTGGTTCGGATCCTTCCCCGACCAAAGAATTACAAAAAGAGACCTTTCACTTTGGTTCGAACCCTTTCCCGGCTAGAGAATTAAAGAATCAACCCTTCACTTTGGTTTGGGTCCTCCCCCGGCCAGAGAACAAAAGAATAGACCTTTCACTTTGATTCGGACCCATCCCTGGCCAAAGAATAAAAAGGGACCCTTCTCTTCGGCTCTCACATCCCGCTACCCGACGCCCTTCGGCTCAGCCACTTTAGCCAAGGCCCATTATCAGGATTAATCCATCCATCCCACAGTGCTCTCCGATATCTTTCGGCTTTATAGCCTGCTTCAAACATCTCTTGGCTTATTAGCCGCTCCCAATATCTCTTGGCTTTTTAGCCTACTTTTCAATATCCCAACTTCGGCTCGTAGAGCCCGCTTTCCCAATTTCTGCTTGTAGCCTGCTTCCCAACTTCGGCTCTTGTAGCCTACTTCCCGACTTTGGCTCTTTGCAGCCCACTCCTCAACTTTGGCTCTCGTAGCCTGCTTCCCAGATTTTGGCTCCCGTAGCCTACTCCCCGATTTCGGCTCTCGTATCTTGCTTCCCAATTTGGGCTCTCGCAGCCTGCTTCCCTGATTTCGACTCTCGTAGCCCGCTTCACCAACCTTTGGCCTTTGTAGTCTGCTTCTCGACTCTCGTAGCCCGCTTTCCCAATTTTGGCTTGCAACCCGCTTCCCAATACCTTTGGCTTTTGTAGCCTGCTTCCTAGAATTCGGCCTTCACGGCTCGCTTCCCGTAACTTCGGCTCTTGCAGCCTGCTTCCCAATTTCAGCTCTCACAGCCCGCTTCCCATACTTTGGCTTCTGTAGCCTACTCCCTCAATTTCGGCTCTTGCAACCCGCTCCCCCAACCGTTGGCTCTCGTGGCTTGCTTCCATGTGGCCTTCGTGGCCTGCTTCCCAATTCTGGCTCTCGTAGCCTGCTTCCCTTTGGCCTTCATGGCCTACTTCCCAATTCTGGCTCTCGTAGCCTTCTCCCCCAACCTTCGACCTTCGTGGCTTGCTTCTTAATTTTGGCTCTCGTAGCATGCTCCCCCAACCTTTGGCCCTCGTAGCCCACTTCCCAACATCTCTCGGTTGCTATGGCCTACTCCCCTAATATCGTTTTGGCCCTTCGTGGTCTGCTCCCCTAATACTTTTACTACCACTACACTTATACGTAATGACAATATGTTCTTACGCAAAAAAAAGGAGAATTGCTTGGCTACCCTGCTTGCATGTTGCTTAATATAGAATAATACACCTTCTTGAAATTTTCTAGGACCGTGTTTCCTTGCTAAATAATGTTGCCCCGATTCCTGATGCACGTGCGTCACGGCACGCACTCGAAGGGAACCCAATTATGGTAGATGCACACGTCAAGGGGAAGAGTCATTGCTAAATTGCTAAGCCTAACTCACAAAATAAACCTGAGGCAACACTCCCCACACTCCGCGCTTAATGTGTTCAATGGTCTTTAACCATAGAGATTGCCCGAATTTCTTCTTAGCACTCTGCATAGACTTAAATTCCTACACTCACGTGAAAGGTAATCGTGAGGAAAAAGCTGCCTACCCCCACTAAAAAATTGATGCAAACAAGAAGAAAAAATATGAAACTGAGTAGCCGAGAATCCCCATTGAGACACATGAGGAGACTCGAGCGAAATGGTGAAGCGAATTACAATAAGGATGAAGCCTAGTAGCCGGGAATCTCCATTGAGACACATGAGGAAACTTACGTCAAACAGTGGAATATGTAATAGAATTATGACAAGGATGAACCCTAGTATTCGAGAATCCCCATTGAGACACATGAGGAGACTCGCGCCGAACGGTGAAATTTGCTACCAAAATAAACAGCTGGGGGCTGTGCGAAGCTACCGAGATCGAGAGCCTGAAACCCATGTGTAGGCGCTAGAGTAATCCTTTAGTGTTGCTTAGAAAATCTGCATATCCCTATATTTAGGGCCTTTTGCTCACACATTTGTTCCTCCACTCCACAGAGAGTTGTCTTGAGTGAAATACGTGAATTTAAGCTATGCACGCAAGACATGCGATATCCTCTTGACGAGTGCACCACCCCTTAGCTGTGCCTTTTGGCCCGCACCGTGTCTTTGAATTATGGGCGACGTCCCTATCCCATCCCCTATAGAGGGAGCTGCCTTATTCATATTTATGCTATGCCTGCTGACGAATGCCTGCATGCTTGAATAATATATATGTATATATATATAATAATAATAATAAATTTTTTTGGCTATCGCAGCCTGCCTTTCCAATTTTGGCTCGTGGAACCCAATCTTGGCCCCCATGGGCTACTTTCCACCCTCGTGGCTTGTTAATCTCCCAACTTTGGCTCTTGCAGCCCGCTTCCCAATCTTTAGCTCTCATAGCCCGCTTCCTAATTTCGGCTCTTACGGCCCGCTTCCCAATTTTAACTTTTATAGCCCGCTTCCCCAATTTTGGCTCTTGTAGCCTGCTTCCCAACTTCGGCTCTTTGCAGCCCGCTTCCCAATCTTGGCTCTTGTAGCTTGCTTCCCAACTTCGCCTCTTTGCAGCCTGCTTCTCAATTTCGGCCTTTATGGCATGCTTCTCAACTTCGGCTCTTTGTAGCATGCTCCCCAATTTTGACTTTTGTAGCCAGCTCCCCGATTGCGGCTCTCGTAGTCCACTTCCACAATTTGGGCTCCCATAGCCTGCTCACCAACTTTGGCTTTTGTAGCCAATTTCCCGATGGCAGCTCTCGTAGCCCCCTTCTCCGATTTCAGCCTTCACGGCCTACGCCTGCAACACCGATTCTGGCCCTTGCGGTCCACTTCCCCGGGTTCGAATTTCACAGTTGGTGCTTCCGGCGCATTAAAGAATATCAAATCCTTTCACTCTAGATCGGACCTTCTATCCGGCTAGAGAACAAAAAGACTCTTCACTCTAGATCGGACCTTCCATCCGGCTAGAGAACAAAAAGAGCCTTCCACTTTGGCTCAGACCTGCCGTCCAGCCAGATAATAAAAAGATTATTTCCTCTCTAGATTGGACCTTCCGTACGGCTAGAGAACAAAAAGATTCTCTCCACTCTAGATCGGACCCTCTGTCTGGCTAGAGAACAAAAAAAATCCTTTCACTTTGGTTCGGACATGTCGCCTGGCCAGAGAACAAAAAGATTCTCTCCACTCTAGATCGAACCTTCTCCCTGGCTAGAGAATAAGAAGATTCATTTCACTTTGGTTCAGACCAACCGGCCAGCCAGAGAATAAAAAGATCCTTTCACTCTAGATCGGACCTTCCGTCCTGCTGGAGAATAAAAAGATTCCTTTCACTTTGGTTCAGACCCGCCGTCCAGCCAGAGAACAAAAAGATTATTTCCATGCTAGATCGAATCTTTTGTCTGGTTAGAGAATAAAAAGATCCCTCTCACTTTGGTTTGGGGCTGCCGTCCAGCTAGAGAACAAACAGACCACTCCACTACGGATCGGATCTTTCGCCTGGCTAGAGAATAAGAAGATTCCTTTCACTTTGGTTCGGACCTTCCGTCTGGTTAGAGAATAAACATATCCTTGTCACTTTAGCTAGGACTCTCCACACATCCGAAGAATAAAAGACTCCCTTTTTCTAATCTGACTCATAGACTTTCCACCCAGTTGGAGAACTAAAAGACCTTCCTTGGCCGGTTCCCCCGGCACATTAAAAAGGAAAAAAGAAAAAACAACCTTTCACCCTGGTCCGAGCTTGCCGTTCGGGTAAAGAATCATCCCCTTGTACTTGCGCTAACACTAGCCCGTGTCAGCGACTTGACCATCTCTCCGTCCCTTCGGGGTCACGAACAACCCCTTTTGATTTGGACCTTCCGTCCAGGCCATTGAATCAACATACTCTTATCTCCGTCCCTTCGGGTGACGAATACCCCTTTGACTTGGACCTGCCGTCTAGGTCATTGAATGAACATACTTTTCTCTCTGTCCCTTCGGGTGACGAACATCCCTTTTGATTTGGACCTTTCATCTAGATCACTAAATGAATAAACCTTTCTCTCCGTCCCTTCGGGTGACGAATATCCCTTTTGAATCAACAAACTCCTCTCTCCGTCCCTTCGGGTGACAAATATCCCTTTTGATTCGGACCTTCCGCCCAAGTCATTGAATCAACAAACTCTTCTCTCCGTTCCTTTCGGGTGATGAATACCCCTTTTCGATTTGGACCTACCATCCAGACCTTTAAAGGAATAAACCCTTCTCATCGGCCCTCGTAGCCCATTATCCACAACCTCGACTTCTATAGCCCGATTTCCAATAGCTTCGGTTTTCATAGCCCGCTTCCCGGATTCCAGCCCACATGGCCTGATTTCTCGACCTTAACTTCGGTCCGTGGACCCGCCCTCTTCATCATGTTGATGAATCTTTCAGTCGATCTGCACCCGCAGGCCCTGCTCTCTCGTCCCTCTCTAGCGCCGTCTGCGGTTGGGGGGCATTTGTGGACACTAAAAATTTCTCACCCCATGTTTACGTGCAAGGGAATAAAGAAGAGGAGAAAAGAGAAGGGAAGATGAGAAGAAGAAATGAAGAAAAGAGGGCCTCCAGCGGCACACTCCTAGTTGCCCTTGGGCACACTCCTGTGCCTCCAACGGCACACCCTCAAAAGTGCCCCAGCGGCACACTCTTTTCAGCCTCCAGCGGCACACTGCTGTGCCTCCAGCGGCACACCCTCAAAAGTGCCCCAGTGGCACACTCTTTTCAGCCTCCAATGGCACACCCCTTTGTGCCCCCTTCCAGCGGCACACTCTTGTGCCCACCAGCGGCACACCATCGACGCCCTTTTCAGCGGCACATTCTTTCTGCCTTTCCAACGGCACAATAGTTGTGCCCTCCAACGGCACAGTCTTTCTGCCCCTTCAACGGCACAGTGCCTTGGCCCTTCTAACGGCACAACGTTCTACCCTCCGGGCTGGTAAAAACTGGCAGAATGCACAATGGTTGTTGGGTGGGACCATTGGCGCGCAGCTTGACCACCTCAACGCCAGCTAACGCGCTGCCTCGGTGTCACCCTTCGGTTGGACTAGGAAGATCCCCACCTGACGAAGATGAGACTGGGGTCAACCTCGGATGGAAGTGCCATCATGAGGTCCCCCCCGTCAACGTCGGACATATATATAACCTTGCTGAAGGAAGAATAGAGGCCAGTGAGCATACGAAGGAGAAGAAGAGAGGAAGAAGGTAGAGGAGAGTCCAGAGAGAAAGAGGGAACGTGCTGCATGTAGTGGGGAGGGAAGGAATGCAGTGGAGGGAATGGCTACCCTCCCTCGTTCCAACTCTCCCCCAAGCTGTTTTCTTTCCTTTTCTCTTTTTAATTTCTCCCCTCTCCCTTTCGTTTTGGTTGTACTGTATTGTACTTGGCCTTTTGGCCATGATCTTTGCCACTGAGTTTCTCTATGAATGAAATCTCCTTTCGGTCTGCCTTTTGTTGTTCTTGTTAGTTTCTCTCCCACCGTTGGCCTGTGATTTATCTCCTCCCTCAACCTCCTAACTCTCTGTTTCATCGGCCCTACCATTGCATTGGTCTATCTAGACTGGTGATCTGTGTTTCTGGCTTGGTAGTGTAAGACTGGCCTCCCCCTTCTTTTGGTGGCTTTCTGTAGCACGATCCCCCTTCCTCCTGCCATACATATTTGTTAGAATCCCCTACCTTCTTTCCAAAGCCAACGGTGTACACACTCCCACCTAGGTCTCCCATCGGCATACCCCCCACTTGTCTCAGCCCGGTGCACCCGTGGCGCGTCTGCCCTGGCCTCCTACCCGGCACACTCCTTGGTGCCTTCTTTGGCCGGCACACTCCCCTTGACCCTCTCGGCCGGCACACTCCCTGGCTGTGCCTTATCGGCACACCCTACCTGGCTCTTGCCCGGCACACTTTGGCATACCCTGTCCGGTACACCCCTGGCCAGTCCAACCCGGCACACCTTGGCCATGTCCTGTCCGGCACACCCCTGGCTAGTCCAGCCCGACACACTCTAACCATTGCTTCTCTGGCGTATTTGTGACTTGTGTCAGCCTAGCGGTTTCTCATTCGGTGTTTTCTCCGAGTTTTCTAAAGTTTTCTCAAAGGTGGCTGCCTCGGCACACACCTCAAATTGTTGGGTCATGTCACTCCTTATGGACGTGTTCCCCTTTCACTCCCTTACCATCCGGGTCAAGGGGAGATGCTGCCGAATTTTTGTCAGAAATGATAACACATTAAAAGACAAAAGGAAGCAACAAACAAATAAAAGAAACAACAAGACGCTCCCGCGAGCTGCACGAACAGAGAAGGGACTTAATTAACATTTCTTATATGCATTGCATGAATAAAAGAAGAGATTAATAAAAGAAGAAAGTCCTCACATGCATTCCATGAATAAAAGAAATTCCTCACGTGCATTCCATGAATAAAAGAAAGCTAGTCATATGTATTTCATGAATGAAAGAAACCCCCCCTTCACTTACATTTCACGAATAAAAGAAAACTAAAAGAAAATCTCTACGCATGTATCACATGAATAAAAGAAGACTCCTCACATGAGCCTCATGAGCAAAGGGACCCTCCTTTCAGACCTCATTCCGCTCATGTGGGCTTTGCCTTGGCTGCATTGGCCCCTTTGGCCCACTCCTCATCCGGCACACTCTACCTCTGCCAGTCCGGCACAGCTTCAGTCCACCAGCCCGGTACACCCTCCCGTTGCACCTCCAGCGGCACACCCTCAACTCACTCCCCAGCGGTACACTCTAATATACCTACTCCGGTACACCCTGCATTCAAAGTATCGCGCCAAAGAAAAGAGGGTATAATAATAAAAAAGGGGGAAGTTTATATGGTAATAATGATAAAACGGGGACTTTGATAAAAGAATAATAATAAAGAAATATAGAACAAAAGGGTGAGATAATAAGAAATGTAATAATAAATAAGGGAGGATCTCTATTGATCCATGGGTAATAAAAAAAGGGGAACCAACAAAGAAATAGTAATTGTTGGAAATAGATGATGATAATGAACAATGACGGTAATCATGAATAAAACAATACGGCCTTTGTCTCCCTCGGACCTCGGATCCGGGAATATTAATGATGTCTTCGTGAACCGGGCTTCACCCTCGGGAGTCATCCCTCCCGTCATGGTTATCGCTCGACCTCATTTTGGGCCAATATCTCACCAAAGTTCCCCCCTTTCCACCAGGATCTGATCCCGCTCTCATATCAAAATTGTGATCTCCTAGCAGACATCTGCACGGATTTATTTCCGTTTACGTCGTACCTTCAATACGGACCTTTGTCCAAACATAAAGTGGTCCATGAATGACCGACAAAATTTGAATGGAACGAGAAGGCTCTCGTCATCCCCGGACTCTTTGCATGGGGATATCAATGAGGCCTCCATGGGCCATGCCTAGACCTCGGGTCCGCCCCGATCATGGTCATTGCCTGACCCATATCCTCGGCCTATAGCCCGCTCCCTTTGAACGCATATTGGTTCTCGAATCCGATCCCGGGACATCCTCCCGTTGCCCCCTTGGCACCGAAAATATTGACGATGCCCACGCGAGCCTGACTTCGACCGTGGGGGGCCCACCGCAGTATGGTCGCAGCTTGATCTTGCATTGGACCGACAAACTTATCGGTTTCTGACCGCTCTAATAGGGATTTAACTGAACGTTTCCCGTTCCTCTGAACAGTAAAGTTGTCGTATCCCGACATACATATGTTCCGGTTTTCCCGTGACGATTACGCTATTCTCAAGCCGGACACTCGTCCGAACATTAAATGGTCAACACATGAGCGACATGAGCTCAGATGCTTTCTTCACACCCTCGTACGAGGACTTCAGCATTTCTTAGTAGGTTTTTATGCAATTATTCTTATGGCCATGAGGTCCTTTTTCTCGGTGATTAATCAAGGGTGTTCCCCCGTATGGGAGATGTAAATGACGTCGTGACCTTTATGGCGCGACGGGTTTTGGTCCCGACATGAACCACACAATCACCTGACGGAGTCAGATCGAGGGCACCTGTGGCTCTTCGGAGCCCGCATAAATCGTCACATATGTGACTGGCATGCCTATGCACTTAATAAACTTAACAATCCAAAATCAATAAACGAATAAACTCACCGAATAAACCGACTTAAACCACAAATAAATGAGCGTGTCGAAAAGTGCATCCACAGTAAATCTAGAGGGGAGGGGTGAATAGATCAGCCCCTTTTTACCCTTCTTTGTAGAAATAAAAATTAGATTAAACACAACTGATAATGAGACAGATATTAGTTAATAGCTAAGAAGCTAGAAGCACACATGATATTAGGAAACGGTCCTATCAAGCTTCTACCGTTGGAACATGAGAGAAACAATCCACAAGACAAGATCTTTTAAGGTGGTTCGGTCTCAATCTAGAGACCTACGTCCACCCCTCACACAATACGGTGAGGCTTCACTGGTGCCAACGCACACTCGCTGATTCACAGCTTCTAACAGTGAGAAACACTCTCACACCGCTGCCACATAGCTTAAGGTATCACAACCCAAAACACAGATCGGTGTCAATGCACACCCGCTGATTCACACCTTCTAACCATGAGAGACACTCTCACACTCCGCTGCCACACAACTTGAGGTATCACAACCCAAAACACAGATCGGTGTCAACACCGTCTGTCTTCCTACACGCAAGTAGGGATCAAGTGCTATGGAGTTTGTTTTGAAGAAAAGCAAACTGAGAATGGAACTGCCAGACAGAGTATAGTAGTAAAATACAATGAAAGGAAAGTCTCCTATCTGGGAAAGAGCTTGAGGGGTCCTTGGGTTTCTTCTTCTTCTTCCTGGATCTTCACCACCACCCTAGAGGAAGAAGGTTGATCAAGCTTCAAGCTTTTTAAGAGATCTGGATGGAGCTTCATGAAACCCTTCTGCTTGTAAGAAGATCTCCCATTGTGAGGAAGAGGATCGTCTTCTTCTTCAAGTGCTCACACCAGCAGCATCGAGAAGGAGGCTGGCTTCCTCAGCAAGTCTTCCACCTTTTTCGTTTTTCCTCTTGCTTGCCTACCTTCGAACTAGAGCTCATGCTCCTCATATATTGGTGTCCTAGGGCGACACCAATGTTGTCCGCTTTTCAAGCAACACCCAGAATGTCACATCCACATTATTTGATCTGCCTCCATTTGCACAGTTGACTTCTATTCTGTCAAGTATGTAGGAATGTGGGTAGGTAGGAGACCATAGCAGCAAAGGTACGATCTTCTTCAGAAGATATCTCTGCCAAAACACAGTCTTCTGACACAGAAGCACTTTGACGACTTTTACCAGAGCAAACGGATCCTCTGGATTAAGTTTCGGATCTTAAAGACAGCTTCCGTCGGATTCAGATCCGTTCTGGTAGAACAAGAGTGTGTCGACACTTCCCTTGCAGTGTGTCGAGACATCCCATTGAAAGTCTTGAAGAATCATTCTGGTTGAACGTGGATGTGTCGACACTTTACACCAGTGTGTCGAGACATCCCTTTGAAAGGCCTTGAAGATAGCTTCTGCCGGTTTCAAACATGTTCTGGTTGAACGTTGATGAGTCAACACTTTACACCAGTGTGTCGGGACATTTAGTGAATGTCTTGAAGATCCATGGCTGATGTGTTGAGACAACACCAAAAGGTGTCGGGACATTTGAATCGTGTGCAAAGTTGTTGTAACAAGGACTTGCACCGACCTTATTTGTGCACCGACTACATGTGTGTTCTATAGAAACATGCACTGACTGCTACAGTGGAATGCACGGACTATGTGCAAGCAAAATACAGAACATGCACAGATGTTATATGGCTACGTGCAAGATGTGCACCGACTTGCTAGTGTCCATAGACCCTAAACAGTAATATGCACGGACCTAAACATGCACCGAGTGTATGAATGGACTGACATTGGTATGGACGTGCATACACAGGAACATGCACTGACCTACCATATGCACCGACCTTATATTCGTTTGGCCAAAACATGCACCGAATGTATATGCTGTAGACAAAAATCTGCACCGATCTTAGTTTTGTGAACACACAAACTAAGACACAAGATATGCATAGACCTCGGTGAATCAAGATGCTTAGACAGAACGGCTTCAGCTTGATTTCTTCTAGATGTGTTGAGACATGGGTTGGATGTGTCAAGATGTCACTTTGAGAGATTCTTCTGCACTAGTTTAGTCAATTTATCAAATCAAAATAAGTTAGATATTTCTCAAATATCTGCTAATGATTTATGATTTGTTATCATCAAAACCAGGGGTCACAACATTCTCCACCCTTTTTGATGATGACAACCATGAATCATTATGTCCAAGCATACATATAGCAATACAATCAAATTGGTTTGAGAAGCCATTACCCAAGCAAAATTCATCCATTCACACAACCACTGAATGTTAGCATTTTTCAACATATAGCATATTCAGCAACAACAACAAAAAGGTTTGATTCATTAATCAACCATAGTTTTATACAGATCAAGAAAGGATGTGTGTTCAAGCAGTTACACTATAAATCTACATGCAAAATCTAAATGAGAAAGCTAACTGCATGCTAGATGCTTGATGATGCTTGTCTTCTCAGAAGGACCATCTTTAGTACTTCTCCCCCTTTGTCATCAGCAAGGAGGGGGTGAAGGAGGAGGCTGCTGTGGTGGAGGCATGGAGCTGGTGCTGGCAAGGTGAAGGATCTGTGCCTCTTGGAACTCATGTTGTAGGTGGGAGATGGCTGTCTCTAGAGAGTCAATCCTGTGATTTAACTACTCATCCCTTTGGCTGACAAAACGGTGTAAGTTCTGGACATTTTCTTTGATATCCTTGAGCCAGTTATACATCATCTCACAAATGTATTCTGTTTCAGCCCTCTGCTGGGAGCCTTGTGGTGGAAAACGAGAAGAGGTGGCTTCTGTTTGAGGAGGAGGACACCATTCATCACCTGTGTCCTGCAAGGTTGGTTGGAGTTGAGCTTTATGCAGACGAATGAGCTCCAAGATTTCAGAACCAACCATATCCAGTTTCTTGTACACGACGTCCATCTTGGCCTCAGCTTTGGTGGTTCTATTGACTGCTCTAGCTGTGTTAGTATGAACTATGTCGGCAAGCCTGGAGGAGGCATCAAGTAGCTTATTGGTGTCAGAATACAGTTTCCCTTTCAACCTTTGGGAAGCATCCAGTAAGCGAGAAGTAGTGGCATTGATGGTTCTCTCTAGATTGGAGGTGGCATCAAGAGATCTGTTGATCTCTACGGTCACATGTGCTCGGATGGATGTAGTTGCGCCAGCTGCTTGTGCTCTGATAGATGTAGTGGCGCCAGCCACTTGTTCAGCTAGCTAATTGGATGACTCCATCAGTTTGGCACACTTAATGTTGAGATTACCTTGATCTTCTCGGATGTCATAGGCATGCATGACCATTTCAGCAGTTTTCTTCTGGGTTTCAGTGTGGATCTCTCGTAGTCTTTTCATGATTCTGCATGCTCGTTCACACACATTTGTCAAGGAGTTCATGAAGCTTGTCATCCTTTCATCTGACTTATGTTTGTCGTGCACAAATTTTGCCCATCTGCTGGTTTGGACTTGCTCAAAATGGAGTTGTCTGGCTTCTATTCTATCAACCTGTAGACTGAGTTGACGAAAGGAGGAATTCATACTCCCAAATTGAGCAGTGAGGAATTGAATAAGTGCAGGGTGAATATCCATAAGACTGCTAGTGGCACCAAAAGCAGGACCTTGTGAGGTGGAGGCCTCGGAATGAAATTCAGGAGGTGCATCCCTTCCACTAAACACTTGAGGCTCATTGTCCGGAGACAGTGGTGGTTGGATGCCAAAAGCCATCATCATCCCAGGCTGGTCCATGGGATCTGCAAACTGCCGCTGCTGAGGGGCCTGCTCAAAGTGGATATCTGCATGAAATATTTCTTCATGCTGATCTAACTGTGTCTCTGAAGCTAGCTGGTCTTGTGCTGCCTGATCTTGGGCATGCTGTTCCTGTGTAGGCTGTTCCTGTGGATCTGGTTGTTCTGGAGGGTCAGGTAGATGTCTAGGTAGATTCCTGACCATTTTGTCACCTTCCTTTTTGAAGTGCATGTAGTTTTCTATGAATCTCATGTTGTAGACATTACTTCTAGGGATTGGTATGGACTTTTCATTTTCAAGAGAGAGACCAACCTTCTAAAAAATAGCAGTGTGAGCAACATAAGGCAGGCTGCGCCGGTTGCAAGTGCAACTTTCCATGATTTGGAGCATGATCTCAGGTAAACAAACATGGTAATTATTGAACAAGCAGTAAAACAGGAACCTCTGGGTCTCTGTAAGTCTACTTCTGCCACCCCCTTGTGGGGTAATCATGGTAGTGAAAATGTGATGCAGAAGACACTGTAAGGGGGGAAACCGATTTGTGTCAAAGTATTTGACAAGTAGTTGAGTAGCATCCTGAGGGTCTCGAGGCTTTCCTGTAAGGAGGGTGTAAGCTGTAGATAGATCAATCTGAACCTTAGATTCTATTTCCCCATCCTGGGGTATGTGTAAAGCTCTGTGAAGAAGTTTTATGGTGAGCTTGATGGAAACCCCCTTGACTTCAGTCCGAAGGACTTTATTATTCTCATCAAAAAACAAGTTCTTGTAGAACTGCTGAACTAGAGATGGGTAGTATACCCTGGAATCAGACATAAACCGTCTCCATCCTTGGAACTCAAACAACGGCAGCAGTTCAGGAAAATTCTGAAGCATGTCATGGTCACTAAAATCCACATACCTAGGGAAGAGAATCTTGGTGGGATCACTATCTTCTTCCTTGACGGAGGTAGCAGCACTGGGCTTCCGAGGAGTTGATTGAGCTTTGGCCTTCCCTTTTTCTTTGGCTGACAGCCGTGGCCGCTTGGGCTTTGATTGCGGCGGTGAAACCCTTTCATTGTTCGAGCCTTGGGCCTCGGCAGCCCGTCTCTTAGCTGGTTCTGCAGTTGGGCGGTCCTCAATGCTCTTGGATCGCCCCTCTGTGTGTGCTTTTGAGGCTACGGCCTTCTTGGATGAAGCTGGGTCTTTCTTCTTGCCGCGGGTGACCGGAGGAGGCATGGAGAGGTTAGAAGAAAGGGAGGTGAGGAAACGGAGGGCAGCTGGAGCTAGCAGTGGAGAGGGTTTCACAAGCGAAGGAGAGGGAATGAGGGCGTCGACCTCCAGGTGAGGATGTGCCGGGTCTCCGTAGAGCGTATGCGGGAGTGAATAGGGTTAGAAAAGAGGAAAGGTGAGGAAAATGATTTTCACTGTTGAGTAAAAGGAAGTTGAGATTTTTGACTTTTGAAAAAGACAACCTTGAGATTAGAAATGGTGTATATACCCCTATGTTAAGTTCGGAACGGTTTAAGGCTTATAAGCTCATTTTTGAGTAATAAAAGTTTGAGAAAAATCATTTTTGCAACAAATAATATGATTTAAACATTTGAGAAAGTTAAGAGAATGGAACCAAGCTCATTTGACTTACTCATCACATTCATTTGGCATGATTGGAAAAAGAAGATAGACAAGTATTGAAAGTAAACAAAAACCCTTTTTGTTTTGAATCAAGTTGTAGAATCAACCCCAAACCATTTTTTTTAAATTAATTAAACAGTCCGATATAGCATTCACTTTTTGACTCAAGGAAACATATTGTTTAGATGTCAGAGTCCCTGGTTACTCAGTGTAGCTTATCTTTCTGAATTCTTTTGAACAGAGGTGACTTTCCTCATCATGACTAGATTAGCCTTCATTTCATTGATGGAGGATCTAATTTCTCTGAAGAGAGGTCATTGCTCTGAAATTATAGCATCATGGTTTTTAGGGGGCGTATTCTCTAATAGACAACAAGGAACATGTTTAAAGACAATACATGCCAATCATTTCAAACGTCAAGGAGCCTAGTTGTAGTGAATTTTCAGACACAGGGGCAAAGATCATTTTCAAGGACTTAAGAAATATTTCAATCCTATTATGAATGCATATTAGGTAGAACTTAATGCAATGATTCACGAAAATAAGGATTATAAACAAGAAACCATTTCTTTAACCAGGAGTAATACAAATGAACTCACCCAGGGTTATATAGATGAATGAAAAACATTCTCAACTCCCCCTCACTTAATGCCCGGTGAAAAGTGAAGGTTCAGAGGCAAGAGATTTGAGGTGGAAATGAAAGAAGCAATGGGAAGAAGGAGTCAAGGAAACTCTCCATTTGATCTTCAAAATCAAGGGCGGCTGAGAGACAGTCTCGATACATGACTTGAGGGTGTCGATCTGATCAACAGGTTCTATGCTGCAAGTCTCGACACATACCAGTATGGTGTCAACCTGTTCAAGGAAATTTGTTCATCATGTCTCGACACCTAACTGTATATCAACCTATTCTCTGCTAGCTTCTGTAAGTCTTCATTTCTGACAAACACCTGCCATCTTTTACTGCTAGTGCCTCTGACTTTCTTCTTTCAGATAATCATTCAAGAATGGTTTTACCTTATGCTGCCACTGAGAAGTGCTTTATTGGATGCTAAAGCTTTAAGCATGCTTATGCACTAGAGATCAAATATGCAGATAGCAATATGTAATTCTGACTCATGGTACTTGGCGGAGGCCTATCCTCACGCATGAGGAGAGTTTCCTGACAGGCGTAACCTATCATGTCACTTCTCAACATTTGATATACGATGCAGTCGGAAGATGATGTTCAATTGAAAACATTCAAAAGTACAAGCAGGCTCTCCCTGAATGTGACCATTATTCAAAGCAAGGTTCATACACCAAACGGACCAGATCTAAATCAAATCAGATATGCTTGTTCCAATCATGGTAAAGATAAGTAAGCAGATCATTAAAAAGGGAGAATTGATAGCTCAAACCCTAGTGGACTGAGGTCTGCATAGCCCAAGCTCTCTCCTTAGTGTTGTGAACCTATCATTGCTTAAGGGCTTTGTGAAGATATCTACAAGCTGATTTTCTGAGTCTACAAAATGGAGCTCAAAGTGATTTTTGAGAACTTCATCTCTTATAAAGTGATGTCTAATTTCAATGTGTTTAGTCCTAGAGTGCATGACTGGATTTTTTGCAAGATTTATAGCACTTGTGTTATCACACAGAATGGGCACACAACCAAGATCTATTAGATAGTCTTGGAGTTGGTGTTTGATCCACAATACTTGGGTGTCACAACTCCCTGCAGCTACATATTCTGTTTCTACAGTTGAGAGGGCAACCAAGTACTGTTTCTTGGAAGCCCAAGAAACCAAACACCCACTAAGAAATTGGCAATAGCCACTAGTGCTCTTGCAGTCTAGTTTGCATCCTACATAATCTGCATCTGAATATGAAATAAGTGAAAGATCACAAGATGCAGGATACCATAATCCTAATTCTTGAGTGCCAACAAGGTATCTAAAGATACGCTTGACAACAGTCAAGTGGGACTCTCTAGGACTAGACTGAAATCTAGCACAAAGGTAAAAGCTAAACTGAATGTCTGGTCTAGATGCAGTTAGATAGAGTAATGATCCAATCATACCTCTGTATCTCTTTACATCTACAAGAATACCTTGTTCATCTGCACCCAGTGAAGTGGCAGTCCCCATTGGAGTTCATAAAGGTTTGTAGTTGGTCAGATAAAATTTTTTCAGCAGCTCCTTCACATACTTGGCTTGATTGATAAAGTAGCCTTCATTGCTTTAATTAATCTGCAAGCTAAGAAAGAATTGAAGCTCATCCATTAGACTCATTTCAAATTCATTGGTCATGAGTTTAGCAAACTCCTCACACATTTGAGGTTTAGTGGACCTAAACACTATGTCATCCACATAAATCTGAACTATCAAGATATCTTTACCTTGTTTCTTGGTGAATAGTGTCTGATCTACATTACCTTTTGAATACCCTTATTCGGTGAGGTATGAGTTTAGTCTGTCGTACCAAGCTCTAGGTGCCTGCTTTAAGCCATATAAAGCCCTGTCCAACTTATAAACAAGATCTTTGAAATATGTGCATTCAAAATCATGGGGTTGCTCTACATAGACTTCTTCTTTAATAAGACCATTTAAAAAATCACTCTTAACATCTATTTGCTGTAGTTTGATTTTATGAGAACATGCAAATGCTAGTAAAATTCTAATGGCCTCAAGTCTAGCAACAGGAGCAAAAGATTCTTCATAATCTATGTCAAATTCTTGATTATACCCCTGAGCCACCAATCTGGATTTGTTTCTGACTATCTTTCCATCTTCACTTAGTTTATTTCTGAAAACTCATTTAGTTCCTATGACAGATTTTTCTTTAGGTCTTGGAACAAGATGCCATACTTTATTTCTTTCAAACTGGTTTAATTCATCATGTATGGAATTGAACTAGTTTTCATCTTTTAGGGCCTCTACAATATTTTTGGGTTCAATTTGAGACACAAGAGCAAGTTGTTCAATTTCATCTATAATTTTGAAATGAGACATAGTTTTGCTTTGGTCATGCAGATTACCTAAGATGTTTTCCAAAGGATGATCTTTCAACACTCTTAGATCAGGTTGACCATTACCTTCTTCTGTTTCGGTGACTGGAGTATTACTTGGTTCTCCTTGGTTCTCATTTGCTTGTGTCTCTTCTTGTGGAAGTTCCTCTTTTCCTCTTATGTTCAGGAATTCCCCATCACCATCTTCCCTGCAAGTGTTGTTATGATCAATCTCATCAAAAGTGATGTGAGGGGATTCTTCCACACAAAGGGTCTTAACATTATAGACTCTATAAGCTCTAGACTTGTCAGAGTACCCAAGAAATATCCCTTCTTCACTCTTGAGCTCAAACTTGTCCAGAACTCTTTTGTCATTGTTATGAACAAAACACTTTGACCCAAACACTTTCATGTGAAAGAGAGATGGCTTTTTACCTTTCAGGAACTCATATAGAGTCATTTTGGTGAGGGGCCTTACCATTGAGCGGTTGATGATATAGCATGCAGTGTTTACTGCTTCTGCCCAAAATCTCCTTGGGAGATGCCTTTCAGCAAGCATTGTGCATGCCATCTCTATGAGAGTTCTGTTCTTCCTCTCAACAACCCCATTTTTTTCAAGAGTCCGTGGTGATGAAAACTTGTGAATGATTCCTTCAGTCCTACACAAAATTTTAAAGTCAGCATTGTTGAATTCACCACCATGATTTGAAATAATGTTAGAAATTTTAAACTTACCATCTTGCTTCACTTGCATATACAGTGCCTGAAACTCATCAAAGGCATTATTCTTATGTGCAAGATAGAATACCCAAGTGAATATAGTAAAATCATCTACCAAGACATAACCATATCTTTTACCACTTAAGCTAGCTATTTTGGTTGGAGCAAACAAGTCCATATGGATTAGTTCAAGTGGTTTAGATGATGAATTTTCAGTTCTACTTTTAAATGACTTTTTAGTCTGTTTTCCTTGAGCACATGCATCATAAATCTTAGCGTTCAGTTTGAATTTAATTTTAGGCAGACCTTTGACAATGGAATGTTTCACCAATTTATGAAGAGTGTTGTAACTAACATGTCCTAGTCTGCGATGCCACAAATAAGTTAATTCAAATTTGGGTGCAGCAAGATAAAGATTTATGCGAGCAGGGTCATCTAAGTCAATCATGTACACGTTATTGACTCTTTTACCTGAAAATTTGATTTCTTTTGAATTTGGTTGCAAGATTATACATTCATTAGAGTCAAAAACTATAGAATGCCCTTTATCACATAGTTGACTAATACTCAGCAAGTTGTACTCCAGACTATCAACAAGTAATATATTATCAATTGAGTTGGAGGGGTTCTTACCAACTTTACCTGAACTAATGATTTTTCCTTTGTTGTTTCCTCCAAAGGTGACATGTCTAGCTTCCTTTTCAACCAGAAGACATAATTTAGTTTTATCTCCAGTCATGTGTCTTGAGCAGCCGCTGTCAAGATACCAACGGTTGTGCACGGCTGCAAGACACTCCTGCACAAGGAATTAAGTGACAATGTTTGGAACCCAATGACAGTTGGGTCCCAATAATTTCTTCATTTATGTAAAACAGGATAACACAGATTTTGAAATCCAAACTTTCTTAGCATCTTTGCTTTGTTGGGAGTTCAGATTTTTCCTCTCTTTGGTCTTTTGGACTTTGTGAGTTTTGGAAGTGGTGGAGGAGGATTGTTAATTAGACCATCTGTTCCAGTTGGTTGGTCTAGATGAATAGGAGATATCATATTGACTAGGTCGTTGAGGTTGAGTGAACCTATGACCATAGGGAACATTTCTGTTCCTTACCCATGGAGGTGTCGATCTGTAGAAGGTAAAGTCTCGACCTGTCCACTGTTCAGTCCGTCTATAATGGTCTCTGGATAAGGGATGTGTCGACCTCCTGTATGGAAACTATCGACCTGTTGGTGCAAACCTGGGGTATTGTTGGGCGTTTGACCAGGTGGGTGTCGACCCATTCCATGGAGTGTCCCTACCTGTTCTAGCGTTGCAACTATTTCTTCCTTTGTGATGTGCAGGCTGAAGCTTGGACGAGTGTCGACCTGTTTGGGATTGTTTGTGAACCTTTTTGGGTTGTTGGAAAGTTTTGTTGATTGGTTCTCCTATCTTTTCTTTTCCTTTATTTTCAACGTTTTCTTGGTGTGTTGATTTTGGAGGTTGATGTTTCGGAAGAAGATACAAAAGTGGTGGTCTTTAGCCCAAATATTTTCTTTTTGGTAGGCTCATATCCTAACCCTTCTCTGTTGAAGTTTATTTTGGTTCCTAGCAAGGCATTCAAATTTTCACTCCCATCAACAAATTTTTCAAGAGAGGTTTGTTTATCTGCTAGGTCCTTTTGAAGTTTCTCATTTTCTTTCAACAGTTGAGAATTGACTTGTTTAAAGGCTTCAGACTTTTCATTGCACAGATTGTTATCCTTTACATAGCTTTGCATTTTTAATTTCAATTCATCAATTTTATCTCTTAGCCTTTCATTTTCATCTTCCAAATCTCTCATATCTTTTCTTCATTCTTCAAGATTCTCATTCATTTTTCTTAGATCTTCAATTTTAGTTTCTAAAGAGATTATCTTTTCATTGAGAGTTTTATCATGCCCACATGATTCAACTTTCTTCTTTAAGGTTTTGTTTTCTTTTCTGTATACTTCATATTTGTTCATCAATTTAAAGTAAGCTTCTTCCCAATCATCGGTGGAGAAGTGCTCAAAGGGAGAACTCACCTCGCTGTCATTTTCTCCTTTGGCCATTAGGCAAAGATCATCTTTTTCCTCTTCAGAGAAGTTATCTTCAGTTTCTTCTTCTTCTTCATCACTCTAAGTGCATACCATAGCCTGCTTCTTCTTGCTCTTCCACCTAGGCATGGCTTTCTTATTTCCTTCTGGACACTCAGACTTGATGTGTCCTAGTTTCCTGCAAGAGTAGCATACAAGCTTTTCAGACTTTTTAGCATTTTCAGGTCTTGGCCTAAAACCTCTTTTTACCCGGGGCTTCTTCTTAGTGAAGCATGTACCTTCCTTTCTTAAAAACCTTCTGAACTTTCTTGTCAATAGGGTAACTTCATCTTCTTCAGTGTTGCTGCCTGAAGGCTCTTCATCATCAGATAGGTCCTTGGTGCTTGGTCCAGCTTTAAGAGCCAGAGGCTTGTTTTTGCTTACCTCAACTTCTTTGTTTTTCAGATTCATCTCATAGGTCATCAGGGACCCTATGAGTTCTTCTACCTTGATGGTAGTTAAGTCTTTTGATTCTTCAACTACAGTGGCCTTTGTATGCCAAATAGGAGTTAGTGATATCAGAATCTTCCTTACTATCTCCTGCTCAGAATAGGTCTTACCTAGCTCAGTCAAGCCATTAGTGAGCAATGTTAGCCTAGCATACATGTCCGAAATGGACTCATAAGATTTCATCCTAAACTTCTCATATTCGGATACCAACATGTTAGCTTTGGTTGCACGTACCTGCTGTGTCCCTTCATATATTACCTCAAGGTGGTCTCACATTTCTTTTGCAGTTTTGTAAGTTGACACCCTTGAGTACTCAGTTGGATGAAGAGAGCACTGCATGATGTGCTTGGCACACCAGTTCAGAGTTGATTACCTGATCTATTCTTTAGTCCATGTTTCTTCTTCCGGAGGCAGCTCAAATGGTCCCTTGCTGATCACTCGCCAGACTTCATGATCTTGGGCTCTAATGAAGACATGCATGCGGTTTTTCCAGTAAGGATAATGTGTCCCAGTGAAAAAGGGAGGCCTATTTACGGAATGTCCTTCGGCCATAGGACCTTTAGTAGTCATATCATCAGTTCTCTCAAGGTCGTTAGACCACATACAGAGAAACTAGCTCTGATACCACGTATTGAGTGGTGATAGGCAGATCTAGAGGGGAGGGGTGAATAGATCAACCCCTTTTGACCCTTCTTTGCAGAAATAAAAATTAGATCAAACATAACTGATAATGAGATAGATATTAGTTAATAGCTAAGAAGCTAGAAGCACACGTGATAGTAGGAAACGGTCCTATCAAGCTTCTACCGTTGGAACAGGAGAGAAATAATCCACAAGACAAGATCTTTTAAGGTGGTTCGGTCTCAATCTAGAGACCTACGTCTACCCCTCACACAATACGGTGAGGCTTCACTGGTGCCAACGTACACCCGCTGATTCACAGCTTCTAATAGTGAGAAACACTCTCACACACAGCTGCCACACAGCTTGAGGTATCACAACCCAAAACACAGACCGGTGTCAACGCACACCCGCTGATTCACACCTTCTAACCGTGAGAGACACTCTCACACTCCGCTGCCACACAGCTTGAGGTATCACAACCCAAAACACAGACCGGTGTCAACACCGTCTGTCTTCCTACAAGCAGGTAGGGATCAAGTGCTATGGAGTTTGTTTTGAAGAAAAGCAAACTGAGAATGGAACTGCCAGACAGAGTATAGTAGTAAAACACAATGAAAGGAAAGTCTCCTGTCTGGGAAAGATCTTGAGGGGTCCTTGGCTTACTTCTTCTTCTTCCTAGATCTTCACCACCACCCTAGAGGAAGAAGGTTGATCAAGCTTCAAACTTTTTAAGAGATCTGGATGGAGCTTCATGAAACCCTTCTGCTTGTAAGAAAATCTCCCATTGTGAGGAAGAGAATCATCTTCTTCTTCAAGTCCTCACACCAGTAACATCAGGAAGGAGGCTGGCTTCCTCAGCAAGTCTTCCACCTTTTTCATTTTTCCTCTTGCTTGCCTACCTTCGAACTGGAGCTCATGCTCCTCATATATTGGTTTCCTAGGGCGACACCAACGTTGTCCGCTTTTCAAGCAACACCCAGAATGTCACATCCACATTATTTGATCTGCCTCCATTTGCACAGTTGACTTCTATTCTGTCAAGTCTGCAGAAATGTGGGTAGGTAGGAGACCATAGCAGCAAAGGTACGATCTTCTTCAGAGGATATCTCTGCCAAAACACAGTCTTCTGACACAGAAGCACTTTGACGACTTTTACCAGAGCAAACGAATCCTCTGGATTAAGTTCCGGATCTTGAAGACAGCTTCTGTCGGATTCAGATCCGTTCTGGTAGAACAAGAGTGTGTCGACACTTCCCTTGCTGTGTGTCGAGACATCCCATTGAAAGTCTTGAAGAATCATTCTGGTTGAACGTGGATGTGTCGACACTTTACACCAGTGTGTCGAGACATCCCTTTGAAAGGCCTTAAAGACAGCTTCTGTCGGTTTCAAACACGTTCTGGTTGAACGTTGATGAGTCGACACTTTACACCCAGTGTGTCGGGACATTTAGTGAATGTCTTGAAGATCCATGGTTGATGTGTCGAGACAACACCAAAAGGTGTCGGGACATTTGAGTCGTGTGCAGAGTTGTTGTAACAAGGACTTGCACCGACCTTATTTGTGCACCGACTACATGTGTGTTCTATAGAAACATGTACTAACTGCTACAATGGAATGCACGGACTATGTGCAAGCAAAATGTAGAACATGCACAGATGTTATATGGCTACGTGCAAGATGTCCACAGACCCTAAACAGTAATATGCACGGACCTAAACATGCACCGAGTGTATGAATGGACTGACGTTGGTATGGATGTGCATACACAGGAACATGCACTGACCTACCATATGCACCGACCTTATATTCGTTTGGCCAAAACATGCACCGAATGTATATACTGTAGATAAAAATCTGCACCGATCTTAGTTGTGTGAACACACAAACTAAGACACAAGATATGCACAGACCTCGGTAAATCCAGATGCTTAGACAGAAGGGCTTCAGCTTGATTTCTTCTGGATGTGTCGAGACGTCACTTTGAGAGATTCTTCTACACTAGTTTAGTCAATTTATCAAACCAAAATAAGTTAGATATTTCTCAAATATCTACTAATGATTTATGATTTGTTATCATCAAAGCCAGGGGTCACAACAATTCCTACCTTGGCCACCACCCCCTCTCTTGGCCCTCCTGTCTCCCTTGCACCCTGGGTGCCCTCTGCCAGGCCTCTGCCTCCGTTCCCCCCTTCCCTTCGGTTCTCCTTTGGCCCTATTTGCCCTTTCGGTTCTCCCTTGGCCCTGTCTGTCCTCCTACTCCCTCCGTCTCTCATCTCCCAATTGCCCCTTTGCCATTGTCCCACGGCTACCCTGCTGCCCTACGCGCCCTGGTCGATGTTGCACCCTCCCTTGCTGCCGTTCAGGTCGAAGCACCCCCCGTTCAGGTCGACGCCCCTCGCGCCCAGGTCGTTGCACCTCCCCTGTCACGCCCCGAACCGATAGCAGCGGAACGTGTCGTTTGCTCGGAACGTGACAGTTAAACAATCATGTCAATCAGAGCATAGTCATTTCCACAAAACACAATTTGGATAAATAACAAATTTCATTTCAAATATAAGTTCTTTACATATTCAGGCCCATAATAAACGAAAAGACTCAATAAAGAAAAACTACAATGAGACATAAGACGCAAGATAACCAGACTAGACGGTTCATCTAGATGTCAGAGTTCTCTTCACTCTTGCCCTTGCCCATCATGTTTGGTCTCGTCGTCACTAAGGTCATAACCTGAAAAACATTGGAAAACGCAGGGTGAGCGAACGCTCAGTAGGACTTAATATCTCATGCTTCCAAGCTAGCTTTAAGTCAATTACAGTTTAACATGCTCATGCAGGTCATGCGAGATATAGAAATTGAGAACTATAATAACACGAGATAAATTCAAGAGCTAGAAAAAAACGAGTAAGCAAGATGCTAGATAAACTCATGAAGAGTAAGGACGATGATAATCAAGAGAGTATAGCAAGATCTAATCAAGTACTTTCGAAAGCTAGGTCAAGAGCATTCATGAGGAAATATAACATTCATCTCTCTATGACGAACACTATCATGAGAGCTCTAATGTATCCATTATTATGAAGGATCTTTGTGACAAGATAACGAGTACTATCAATGGAATAATTCAAGAACATTTATGATGATCGATATAGAAGTAGAACAATTACTTCTACAAGCACTATATAGCATTTGCCAAGACACTAAGGGAATATCACGACGATATGATAACCCCTCTAATAAGACAAATCAAGATCTTTTCATGACAAATAATAAGTTTTAGAAAGGTGTACTATGATGGCAATTACTCCCGATCATCACTATCACGAGAGCGTTTGCACATCTAGCACTTCGTAGGATTGGCCAATGCACTAAGGGGAAAATCACAACGATATGACCACCCCTCATGGAAATAGCACTAGGTAGTATTTGGTCGCACACTTAGGAGTTCTCACGACTGTATGATTGCCCCTAAATGCCAATAACCGAGTTGGTGAATGCCAGCACCCGATCATCGTATACCGGTAACGTTTGGACTTTGCCTCGCCCAATAGGGTCAGATCAGGACCCGTAGCATTTAAAATGTCATTTTAGTGGGACCCATAGCCCCTAACATTTAGTCTAGACCAATTCCATATTAATGGCCAAGAATTTTAAGGATCAAGCATGTACGAACAATAGGGTAGATTTCATTGAACAGAGATTCAAGATAGACCTCGACAAGTCTAGAACGGTGGCACACAAAAAAAATCGAGAGAATTCGAGAAATCTGGGAGATTGGCGTCTCGTTAGAGTGCCATAGATTTAAGAAGTCGTGCCCACAGTGGTGGTCACTCATTCTCTGAACAAAGTATTGAAGAATTGGTGCCTCCACAATACGGTTGCTCTTACACTAAGCGCCCGCCAATAAGGTCACCCCTTCAACATGCTATCGACAGAAAATGGTGATAACCAATGTAGTCGCTAATCAAATAACTAACAGGGTTCCAGGATTCTTGTGGTACAACCAGCTTAGTCGGCCTTGAGGGAATCCAAGGCTGCGAGGAGACTTACGGAGGTCCCAATGACTAACTTGCCGGTCCGAAGGAACGGAATGTCCAACGGAGGGTTCGTATGTCACTGAGAGTTGATGAGCAATCGATAAAATGTGGGACTATACTCACGGACTGGAATATAGTGCCTATATATATATATATAAATCCAAGTTTACAGGAAAAATCATGAAAAATCAGATGATAGGAAATTGGCGCCTTAACCAAAGTCTTCAATTTGTTAAGTAGCGCCCTGGTCAGGGGCATTATTTTACAAATTGAAGACTCCCCATGGAGTCGCTATATATATTTTAATATATAAATATCAATATATATTCATTATCAATTTCCAGAATTCAGGTAAATGGCGACTTAACTTAAGTCTTCAATTCAGTAAATAACGCCCTTGTCTGGGTCGTTAATTCGATAAGTGACGACTGTTCACACAGTCGCCGCATCTAGATACTATTAATATTAAAATATGTAAATATTCTCGAGTTTCAGATATTATGTAAATGGCGCCCTAGGTTAAGTCTTCAATTCAGTAAATAACACCCTTGTCTGGGACGTTATTTATAAATAACAGCATTTTAGATTTAGGATAAATTCTGGCGTTTTTATAACCAGCGCCCGTGTGCAGGGGCGTCATATTAAAATAGCGCCCTTGATACAGGCGTTATTCAACCCTTTGCAATTTTTGTCATGAATAGTAGCACTTTCAGATAAAAATAAATTTCACAGAAATAATCACATGGTCACGTAGAGAAAAATAGCAGGATTTCAGAACTATGATCATGCATTAATTTAGACATCAGGTTGCATGGTTATGAAATTTTAAACATGTGTATTTAAATTAATTAACTAAAAGAATAACGACCGTGTGCGAGTCGTCAATTGAATTAGCGCCCTGATGAGGGTCGCTAATTTCCTATTTTATGCCAAAGATCGTAGAGGCAAACCGAGAGAATCTGCAAGTCCTTCTACATGTTCTAATGATCTAACTTGATGATTATATAATATTTTGCTTGGGAGATTGCCTACCTTCGTTGATGCTCTGACAGACAAAATAGAAGAAGAAGGAGGATGATGATCAAGGCAACTGCTGTAGTAGCACCGCTACCGCAACAGGAAGGAGTTTGGGAAGAAGCTTCCCTTCGTTAGCACAGCAGCTACAACACAGCTACTGCAAGGGAGGAAGAAGAACTCTTGTTCTTTTCTTCACAATAACAATAGCCACTGCAGCACGTTCAAAGCAAGGCAGCGACGGATGATGGCTTCGACGCACAGCAAGAATAGCAATTACGATGGCTCTGCCATTGCCCCTTGAAGGTCTTATTTATAAGGTTAGAACCTTACTAGAGTACTAAGCGAATTAGGATCCCAATCTCCATAAAACCTTCTTAAGTTACTCCTTTCCTAACCAATACTTACCCTGATATCATCCCTGTTCGAATCGAACACCTGTCGAAAATGACGCCTAAGATTGGGGCGTTACTTTAAAATGACGCCGGTTCACGGTCTCTTTAATTTATAAACTAGCGCCCGTAAAGGGGGCGTTACTTACAATTTCCTTATTAAAATATAAAAATGACGCCCATCGTGAGGGGCGTCACTTCTAAAACTAACGCCTAACAACGAGGCGTCAATTTATTAATTAGCGCCTTCTTAGGGGTCTTCAATTAAATAGTGCCTTAAGAGGGGGCGTTATTTATTTTTGACCCTTTTTGCTCATATGTTCTAATTGTTTGATCATTGGTTTAATTCTTTAATCCATTTTATTCTTTCAATTTACCAGGGTTGCTACATCCTCCCCCACTTAAAAGAATTTGGTCCCCAAATTCCCATAATTTCCTTTCTAAAATGTGTGGGGTTCAATTTACCATATCCAAAACATGTCTTCCCATGATATGCCAAGCATTATGATCATCATGTTTGTTTGTTTGTTTTTTGTAATTATATATGTGATAAGTTTACAGGGTTACCTTACAGTGTTTCTTCTCCCAAGAGTGGACAATGGGCGATCTTGTGATCTCCGCTTCCGCATCGAACACACCTCCCGAGTTTATACCAACACTGGTCTGGGTCGTGTCTCCCTTTCTTGCAGTGTTTACATTTCTCCTTGACCGTAACAATTTGATGATCATCATTCCGTAGTTTCTTATTTTCATAGAATTTGTTACCTCCATTAAATCTCTTCTTGCCGTTCACATTTTCCTTGTTCTTGGATCCATTTGGTAAGCCCTTTTTGGCGGCCTTTCCTTTGATTCTTTCCATCATATCCATAGCATCTTCCAAGAGTTGAGCTTTTCTAACCATCTCCGTATATGTCTGAATTTCTAGTGGAGCTAGTTGTGGAATAAGCTCCACCTTCAAGCCATTCATAAATCTTCTCGCTCTCATCTTCTCCGTGCAAACTAGGTGTGATGCATACCGGGCCAATCTAGAGAATCTCGCTTCATACTCGGCGACTGACAGACTACGTTGCTTCAAAGCCGTAAATTCCATAGCTTTCTTCTCGCGAATTCTTTCCGAGAAATACTTTTCATTAAAGTGTTCTAAGAATTCGTCCCATGTAATTTACTCGTTAGGCAAGATTGCTTCCACGGATCCCCACCATACTCTGGCATCCTTCTCTAATTGATATGTTCCTAATAATACCTTCTCTTCATCGGTGCATTGCATCACCTTAAAGGTCCTTTCTATTTCTTGTACCCAGTTCTCTGCTTCATCCGGGTCGGTAGACCCACTAAACTTCGGGGGATTCATCTTTTAAAATTTTCAATGTAGATCCCCAGCTCCATGTTGGTTTCCACCTTGTGCCACTTGTTGTAATACTTGTGTCAACCCTTGAATCGTACGTTGCATTTCTCTCCATTGGGCTCTCTCGGCGGCCATCTTAGCATACAAGAATAAGGTTTGAATTAATGATATTCATATCTTGGCAGGTATCTAACGCGAATGTAACATATTTTATCATTTAACCCATAGTTCTACCCAAGTCTCACGGGGTTCCTATAGGATAACTAACAAGGACGACTCAATCTAGGACTTGAACCTGATGACCTAGGGATTTAGAAAGCATAGGCTCTGATACCACCTTCTGTCACGCCCCGAACCGATAGCAGCGGAACGTGTCGTTTGCTCGGAACATGGCAGTTAAACAATCATGTCAATCAGAGCATAGTCATTTCCACATAACACAATTTGGACAAATAACAAATTTCATTTCAAATATAAGTTCTTTACATATTCAGGCCCATAATAAACGAAAAGACTCAATAAAGAAAAACTACAATGAGACATAAGACGCAAGATAACCAGACTAGATGGTTCATCTAGATGTCAGAGTTCTCTTCACTCTTGCCCTTGCCCATCATGTTCGGTCTCGTCGTCACTAAGGTCATAACCTGAAAAATATTAGAAAACGTAGGGTGAGGGAACGCTCAGTAGGACTTAATATCTCATGCTTCCAAGCTAGCTTTAAGTCAATTACAGTTTAACATGCTCATGCAGGTCATGCGAGATATAGAAATCGAGAACTATAATAACACGAGATAAATTCAAGAACTAGAAAAAAAACGAGTAAGCAAGATGCTAGATAAATTCATGAAGAGTAAGGATGATGATAATCAAGAGAGTATAGTAAGATCTAATCAAGTACTTTCTCAAGCTAGGTCAAGAGCATTCATGAGGAAATATAACATTCATCTCTCTATGACGAACACTATCACGAGAGCTCTAATGTATCCATTATTATGAAAGATCTTTGTGACAAGATAACGAGTACTATCAATGGGATAATTCAAGAACATTTATGATGATCGATATAGAAGTAGAACAATTACTTCTACAAGCACTATATAGCATTTGCCAAGACACTAAGGGAATATCACGACGATATGATATCCCCTCTAATAAGGCAAATCAAGATCTTTTCATGACAAACAATAAGTTGTAGAAAGGTGTACTATGATGGCAATTACTTCCGATCATCACTATCACGAGAGCGTTTGCACATCTAGCACTTCATAGGATTGGCCAATGCACTAAGGGGAAATTCACGACGATATGACCACCCCTCATGGAAATAGCACTAGGTAGTATTTGGTCGCACACTTAGGAGTTCTCATGACTGTATGATTGCCCCTAAATGCCAATAACCGAGTTGGTGAATGCCAGCACCCGATCATCGTATACCGGTAACATTTGGACTTAGCCTCGCCTAATAGGGTCAGATCAGAACCCGTAGCATTTAAAATGTCATTTTAGTGGGACCCATAGCCTCTGACATTTAGTCTAGACTAATTCCATATTAATGGCCAAGAATTTCAAGGATCAAGCATGTACGAACAATAGGGTAGATTTCATTGAACAGAGATTCAAGATAGACCTCGACAAGTCTAGAACGGTGGCACACAAAAAAAATCGAGATAATTCGAGAAATCTGGGAGATTGGCGTCTCGTTAGAGTGCCATATATTTAAGAAGTCGCGCCCATAGTGGTGGTCACTCATTCTCTGAACAAAGCATTGAAGAATTGGTGCCTCCACAATACAGTTGCTCTTACACTAAGCGCCCGCCAATAAGGTCACCCCTTCAACATGCTATCGACAGAAAATGGTCATAACCAATGTAGTCGCTAATCAAATAACAAACAGGGTTCCAGGATTCTTGTGGTACAACCAGCTCAGTCGGCCTTGAGGGAATCCAAGACTGCGAGGAGACTTACGGAGGTCCCAATGACTAACTTGCCGGTCCGAAGGAACGGAATGTCCAACGGAGGGTTCGTATGTCACCGAAAGTTGATGAGCAATCGATAAAACGTGGGACTATACTCACGGACTGGAATATAGTGCCTATATATATATAAATCCAAGTTTACAAGAAAAATCATGAAAAATCAGATGACATGAAATTGGCGCCTTAACCAAAGTCTTCAATTTATTAAGTAGCGCCCTGGTCAGGGGCATTATTTTACAAATTGAAGACTCCCCATGGAGTCGCTATATATATTTTAATATATAAATATCAATATATATTCATTATCAATTTCCAGAATTCAGGTAAATGGCGACTTGACTTAAGTCTTCAATTCAGTAAATAGCGCCCTTGTGTGGGTCGTCAATTCGATAAGTGACGACTGTTCACACAGTCGCCGCATCTAGATACTATTAATATTAAAATATGTAAATATTCTCGAGTTTCAGATATTATGTAAATTGCGCCCTGGGTTAAGTCTTCAATTCAGTAAATAACGCCCTTGTCTGGAACGTTATTTATAAATAACAGCATTTTAGATTTAGGATAAATTCGGAAGTTTTTATAACCAGCGCCCGTGTGCAGGGGCATCATATTAAAATAGCGCCCTTGATACAGGCGTTATTCAACCCTTTGCAATTTTGGTCATGAATAGTAGCACTTTCAGATAAAAATAAATTTCACAGAAATAATCACATGGTCACGTAGAGAAAAATAGCAGGATTTCAGAACTATGATCATGCATTAATTTAGACATCAGGTTGCATGGTTATGAAATTTTAAACATGTGTATTTAAATTAATTAACTAAAAGAATAACGACCGTGTGCGAGTCGTCAATTGAATTAGCGCCCTGATGAGGGTCGCTAATTTCCTATTTTATGCCAAAGATCGCAGAGGCAAACCGAGAGAATCTGCAAGTCCTTCTACATGTTCTAATGATCTAACTTGATGATTATATAATATTTTGCTTGGGAGATTGCCTATCTTCGTTGATGCTCTGACAGACAAAATAGAAGAAGAAGGAGGATGATGATCAAGGCAACTGCTGTAGTAGCACCGCTACCGCAACAGGAAGGAGTTTGGGAAGAAGCTTCCCTTCGTTAGCACAGCAGCTACAACACAGCTACTGCAAGGGAGGAAGAAGAACTCTTGTTCTTTTCTTCACAATAACAATAGCCACTGCAGCACGTTCAAAGCAAGGCAGCGACGGATGATGGCTTCGACGCACAGCAAGAATAGCAATTACGATGGCTCTGCCATTGCCCCTTGAAGGTCTTATTTATAAGGTTAGAACCTTACTAGAGTACTAAGCGAATTAGGATCCTAATCTCCATAAAACCTTCTTAAGTTACTCCTTTCCTAACCAATACTTACCCGGATATCATCCCTGTTCGAATCGAACACCTGTCGAAAATGACGCCTAAGATTGGGGCGTTACTTTAAAATGACGCCTGTTCACGGTGTCTTCAATTTATAAACTAGCGCCCGTAAAGGGGGCGTTACTTACAATTGCCTTATTAAAATATAAAAATGACGCCCATCGTGAGGGGCATCACTTCTAAAACTAACGCCTAACAACGAGGCGTCAATTTATTAATTAGCGCCTTTTTAGGGGTCTTGAATTAAATAGCGCCTTAAGAGGGGGCGTTATTTATTTTTGACCATTATTGCTCATATGTTCTGATTGTTTGATCATTGGTTTAATTCTTTAATTCTTTAATCCATTTTATTCTTTCAATTTACCAGGGTTGCTACATCCCCGTTCAGATCGATGCTCCCGCGGCTCCCCTGCTGCCCCACCTGCCCTAGTCGATGCCACCGTTCAGGTCGATGCACCCTCCCCTGCTGCCGTTCAGGTCGAAGCACCCCCCCCCCCATTTAGGTCGATGCATCCCACCCCTACTGCCATTATTCCCCAGCCATCGGTTGCTGCTGCTTCGCCTGCCCGCTGCCGCTGGATGGGTGGCCCAACCCAGGCGGTGGAAGCAACCGACCGCGCAAGCTCGAAGGCGTGGCCCCTCGCAGGTCTCAACGGCGTACCCACTCTTCCTCCCCGAGCCGTGCTACTTCGCCTCCCTGAGCTGCTGCCTGCTCTGGTTCTCTCAGGTCGACCTCCTGTTTGTGATTCATTGTTTTGGCCTCGTGTTTGGTTGTTGCTTGTGTTCTTCTATTGATTTTTTTGGGCTTTGCCGTTGTATTGTATTGGCCCTATTGTTATCCTTGTCATGGTGTTCTCCCTCCCCCGGACTTTGCTCGTCCCTTGAATCTCACTTATGTTATGTTCCTTTTCTTTTCTGCTCTTCTTAATGAAAAATCGCTTACCTGGTGGCCTGGATGACATGTCGTGTCCCTTCCGCAATGAAGGGATGAACGGACTCTCTCATTTTTCACCTTGTAAGTATTATCTTTCAGTTAAAAAAAACCAAGGAAGCCACTGGGCCAGCATAGACAATTTTCCTCTTTGTGCTTTATTCTTATTTTAAAAACGATCAGAAATTCCTCCCCCATTTTCCTTCGAAACAAAGTCGTCTCTCAAGTCAACGCCACCGGAGGGGAGAAGACCTAACAACAGGATGAGGGCCAGGCCTTGGAAGGGCCGAATGAGCTGATCAGGCGTCTGGGTGTGTTCTTATAAGCCGGAGTAGCTCACCCTTTTTCTTTGTGGATCGTCCTCGCCGATCGATCTCGTGCCTTCCAGTCCGTCTCCACCAAGCAATCCATGGTATATTCTCTCTCTCTCTCTCTCTCTCTCTCTCTCTCTCTCTCTGGCGCGGTGAGGTTCTGAATGGTTGTGTGGTTTCTTGTGAGCAGGCGTCGGAATCGACAGGTACCAATTCCCTCTCCGGCGTTGACGGTGCAGCGCAGGCAACCGGGGTCCAATCCGACGCCATATCTAGTGTGGGCAGCAATCCAGCGGCGAGCACCTACGGCCCCGGGTCCTCCCACGCCGGCAGCAGCATCTCCCCCACCCCCAGCGGAGCCGACCGCAAGAAGGAGTCGTCCAAATCCTTCTGGGGCAAGTTCTTGAAGAAATGATGAACACCCGTAATACGCTACATCTTGTGTCGTCCGTCCAATAATTAATCCTCGATCGATCGATCTGAGATGCCACACGAACACACTACATCTATGTGGTCACTGGGTCTTTCATTTTGGGGTCTGCTAGCTAGCTGGGCGTGAATAATTTGTGGAAAAGGGGAAGTATATATTGATGTGGTAGATGAATTGCCCATCTTCCGAGGGTACTCTTCGAATATCGGTGCACGAATGTTTCTGTGTTTGAGAACCAGTCAATAGTTAATGATCCTTATTTATTTCTTGTTCTTAGTACTGTTTACATGATGGTCTCGAGTTTGATCTTAATTTTGAGCATGCAGCAATCTTAAAGGGCTACAAATATATATGAAAACTGGCTCCTCCCAAAATTAAGTTATATATAGGATATATATAGAGAGATCTCTTAAATTACTCTTTGAATTATAAAAAGAAAGGTTTATTTTGTTGTTTGCTTTGAGGGGGGGACGTACGGGTGTTCTGCAACTTACAATCAGGTCAGGCTAATAATTATACGTTGGGTCGATTCTAACCCGGTCTATGTATGCAAGACAACTCAATCTCAACCCAACCCTGCTCAACCATCAGCATGATCCAATTGCTAATCTTATCGCAATTAACCCATCGTCACCTAACAAACATCTCAAATATAGTCAACTCCTGTAATTAATCTGACCTTCAATACGTAGTTTCGGGTCAGGTTAATTATAATAGCCTTAAAATTCCTGGTTGACACGTTCTTCTTTATTTAATTACTCCCTCTTTCTATTTCTTTAAGATGGGAGGCAATTTTTAGCAATGAAGACATGCGATGCCAATGGTTGCTCATCTCAGAATTGATAGGCATGTACTCATTAAAGAGTATATGATTACTCATTAAAGAGTAATCAGCACCTTCCTCTCACGAAGAAGATTTTAAGTTCTAATCTCACCTCTTGCAATTAAGTTAGAAGAAAGCTTTAATCCTCGGAACTCATGGGGTTCTGGCATGCCCAGAGGCCCTTGATACAGGCACACTGGAGAACAAATACCTCGACGTTCCGGGCTTTCCGAAGGTTTCAGAATTAACGGGGGAAACAACACTGAAAAAAAAACTAACAACGGATGGGCAGAACAGAGTATTCATCCCAGCCTTCTGCCCACCTACCCTCAAACTTGCCATTAGGAAATCAAGCAAGCAACGGACTATCCTCAACTCTCACGACACCAATAAAAACATACATATTGACGTGTCAAGAACCATTGATCTCCGCCATGTGTAGTAGTTTTTGATGAAATCAGGATTTCGCTGGGACTCTAGATTTCAAAAACGCCATCGACCATTAAGGGCCAACATCACCATATCGCCCAAGACTTCTCCACCCGCTTCCATCTCTAAATAGGGGCTTCAACGCCCCGTCCAGGAATGCAACAAAATGTGACACAACGCTAGGGAACACAAGGTATAATACCGAGCCTCCACTCCAAAAACTCCTCTCCGGGAAACCACCCCGAGACAAAAGCCACTCCGACATCAATCCCTCACCCTTCCTCTAGCCACCAGGCTGCTACGGCAGACCCCAGCCACTCCCCCCACCAGAGTGTTGAAGGAGTGTGGAGCCTGATCCGGATGTTGGTAGACTTTCTCCTGTCCTTTCGCGGATCCAACTTATTGTAATTTCACCCGGGAGGTATTATTATAATTTCACCCGGGAGGATTGTCCTAGGCTCCTTGTATATAAAGGTAACATCTCTTGTAATTGTTCCTTAGTGCGAAATACGAAATCTCAGTGCGGCCGTGGATGTAGGAAGGCACATCGTCTCTCCGAACCATCTAAATCTCTGTGTTCTTATGGTTTGATCTCTTCTTCCCCCTTCTTTCTTCCTCCTCTATTGTTTGTCCATCTCTACAGATACTCCGATTTCTAACAACAGAGAACCCTTCAAGAACCTTTATACTCATGCACTGAGTTACGTATCAGAAGGTTCTCCAGAAAAACTTCCACCTCAGTGGGAACTTGTTTTATAGGAGAAGTTTGGTGATATACTCTGAAGATGATAGTTGTTTTAAATGGGCTAGTTGAGAAGTCCGATGAGATACTCTCACGCCCCATACTATGTGGCGTGGGATGGCCGACTTGACTCTAGCCCGAGTGCCTTAGGCTACTAGCGGTGGAAGGCGGCCACCACCCATGTCAGGTAACCCCAAGCAAGATTTCAGCATCTCTACCCCTGGCCTCCTCTCTGCCGGCCTAGTGCCGTTCCTAAAGGTCAACTAGGCGGCCGTTGAGCCTGCATTTTCTAGTCTGGAGATCCATGACCTCAAGGAATGACTCTACGGCGATGAAGCACGAGGAGGCAAAACCTTCGACATCAAGGCCCGCCATGATTATAATGTGCAGGACCAATTTAGGGGCAATGACGAGGGTGCATCATCAGAGGCGAAGACCCACGGCTCCATACACTTGCATAGAGTCAGGCCCCATGAATGCTCAACAGACTACGACAGGTGGGAGGAAGACCTCGGTGCACAAGTTCAATCTCCAACTCTTCTGTCTCGACGGTTATCAACATGGAGGACCGGTCATGGTCCTCATGGATGAGCATTCAGGGGGGATTCTCCCCACAACTCCCCACAACCTATGTTAGTTCATTTTCTGTCCAAGAAGGCTCCAAAACATAGAGATAGAGCGCAAAAGTCTTGACAGAGTAGCACCTGAAGTATCATTCAGGGTGTCAGCAGACGCCCCCATGATTTATCTGAATAGCGGATAATCTATCCACAACTATTTCTGCTCTGCATCCTGACACTCTCCCTCTTTCTCTAGAGCTCTGCGTATCCCGTCCTCACCTCACGGGTGCTGCAATTTAGTTCCCAAACATATAAATACAATTGTTGTGACGTACGCAACACATATAAATGAACAACTTCATCTGATAATGCTATTGGTTGGATATATTGTCAAGTAATCTGATTATATTTTAATTCATCACTTTAGCTCTTAGCATCAATAATGAAAGACTGATACAATCGGCGAGTCGTGATGAAATAATATATAAATATCACACTTATTATACAATGCTTGATAACCGACACATACATTAATAATAATCAGGAATAGTAATCCGTGGAGGTATTGAATGGCCACTTGTCATGTCCATTATGTCTAACATAACCTTTGGATCTATCACCACAACTGCGCCGGTCCGTTCATGGCGGGCTTCGTAGTTTCTCAGGCAGCAGGTAACCTAGAGAAGCAGCTGAACTTTTCAACAGACCAATTACATAAATCTCACGATGCCCAAGTTAGACTTTCACAGACGCGGAGCGTGTGCGCGCTCGTGGGCGGGCGCACCCGGGCACGCGCCCCGCGCGCGCTTGGCCGCCACCTGGGCACCTCGGCCCATTAACAGGAGAAATCAATCTAATGGAAGGTGGGTGGCATCTGTCTCGATTGCAAGCATGCATGGCTGGCCAGGCTGTAAGTTGGTATGATCATTTAACAAGTGCCCCAGCTTGTCCTGGCCTCTCTCGGCTATCCTGGTCTCTGTGTATCAACAAGGGAAGGGCCTACGATATTGACTACAAACACTGATCATTTGCAACAGATATTACTCTTCGTTATGTGAGTGACCTCTTAATCTTAGACCAAGCAAACCCACGATTAAACGCAAGCCCCCAACGAAAATTCCACTCTCTCCTTCATCTCTCTGTACGTCTTTCAAACAAGACATTCCTCTCCTCCATGCATTTTCCACCGGAGAAAGTCGCCCCTGATACAGTCAATGCCATGTCGAGGCAGAGGAGACGCCACATGCACGGTGTTTCGAAGAAACGCGCGCCCACGAACCAACACAAAGCAAAAGCGGAGCAAGAACAAAGGAAAGGCCCCGGAAATGCACAGGTACGCGTGCTGCTGTGTATAAGCGGGAGTAGATATCCTATCCCCTCCACCGATCTCGTGCTTTGCAATCCGGAGTAGCTCGTCCTCCCTCGTGAAGCGTCGTCTCTGCCTACCGATCGATCTCGCGCGCCTTGCAGTCCAGTCCAGTCCGTTCGACCAAGGAATCCATGGTACTCTCTCTCTCTCTCTCTCTGTGTGTGAGTGCTGTAGGATGTCCCTATAAGGGGGAGGGAGTATATACGAATATATGTGGATGGTGACGTTGTTTTTTGCGAACAGGAATCGGAGTCGGCGGGTACCACTACCATCTCCGGCGTTGAGGGCCCAGGGAGCTGGGCAGACGGATCCAGAGTAACATCTGACGCCGCGTCCAATCCTAGTAACAGATCAGCACCGAGTTACTACGGCTCCGGCTCCAAGGTCGCCGGAAGCTACAGCAGCAGCTCCATGCCCAGCAAAGCCGAAGAGAAAAGGAAGAAGTCTAAATCCTACTGGTCGAAGAAATGATCAGTACGCATGTTAATCGACGTCCTCCGTTGCTCAGATCGATCGTCCTGGTTTCTATATATGATGCATGCATGTGAATAATTGAGGAGAAAAAAACAAAATAGAAGACTACCGTGTACGTGTGTTTCCCCTTAGTGTGGTCTAGTCTTTCAAGACCTGTCAGAGCCTCAAACAGTCTTGTTTGTTCTAGCTCTGCTAGTTGCATGATGGACAGGAGATAATCTTTTGAACAGCAAGTGTAAGTGACTCCATGCATGAGACTTATGTAACAACACCAAGGACCATGTAACTTTGTAAGAAGTAACTGAAAGCGATGTTGTGGATATAGAAATTTCTTATAATTAATCTTTAAACGGAAAGCTAATTAAGTTTTTTTCACTGTTTGTCCTGGGAATGGGGGATATGCCCCAAACGTCAGCAGAAGCATTCACAAACCTTATCGGTGCAGAAGTAAAAGCGATAACGGGGCGTTGGGCAAGAAGGTGTGAATGCATCGCGGGAGGATGGATCAATTCAGCTTAGATCGATGGGCTAGTCCTTGCAGAGAGAGAGAGAGAAGAAAATTGGCATACATATTTATGAATGGCCATTGAACGGTCAAGATCATTCATCTCTTGGAATCCCCACTCCTCTAAAGTGTTTCCAAAGGCGTCCTTGTCATCTGAGCTTTTGGGGAAGATAGATTATGGAAGGAGGAGAGAGAGATAGAGAGGAGAAAATAGGTGGTTCTAAAACCTTTACAAAAGTTGCCTAAAATCAACTTTTGGATATAAATTGGATTATGAAAAAAAAATCAATAACCCCAACGCAGTTCCAAACTCGATCGAGAGTTTGTGGATGTAGATCTCCTATCAATGACGGTATCAATATGTTCGAGGAAGGGGTTTTGAGAGAGGTCGTCTGGACTCTGGACTGGCTGAAGAGAGCTCGAGACGTTTGCAGGATCAGGCAAAGATATGAGAACATTTTTGTGATAAAAGACACGGCTCCTTCAATGAATATTGGTCTCCAATTTAATGTACAACTCACGCCCATACATATCCAGTCTGTGGTTACAGAGCTGAAATAAAAAAAATAAATAAAGAAAATCGAAAGTCAGAGGGCAGTTGTCCCTGCCTCCCAATTAACTCTCATATATATCTACCTTTAGAAATGTTGATTTTTTTTTATTCATGCGTCTCAATTTAGCCAAATATTTACAACTATATATAGAGTTTCAAATCCGAACATGCAAAGTGTTTTCATCAAAACAGGAGATTTTTTTTAAAACTCCTTTATGCGACATTTCCACTTTCTTCAGACAGATGATTATTCCAAGCCCGAAGATCTTACGATATTAGAGAGAAACAGTCTCCTTAATTAATTAAGGACCATGCAACTTAATTATAGGGAGCATTTAGACATAGGCAGAGAGGGACTACCCAATGATCGATGTTGAGCCAGAATCTCTTTGGCGTCTATTGGACAGGGGTAATAATTAAAGTACTGGACATGAAATGTTGATAAGATTATTGGCAAAGATAGGATTACCTCTTCTTCCTCCTTTCTTTCGATTCATTTTTTTTATATTTTCTTTTCTTCTCAGTACGTAGCTTCTTCATGTAGCATCATTCAATTCCTAGCATAAGATTTGATGATCTATTCTTCATTTTACGCATATATACACTGCATATACATATGCTATCCACCTAGCCTTTCTCCAGAAATAGGGCGTCTAATTAATTAAACCCCTCATCCAGTTAATGTCACAAACACGATTAATTCCTTGTCTCTGTGTGTTGTTTTGAGCTAGTAGATGCTAGACATATATAATTTATGACTAATGTTCTCTCTCTTTGATTTGTTTGTTGGTGGTCTGGTTGGAGAATGATCACCACTCCAGAGGTGAGTATCTGCAATCGTTTGCTTTAGATTTCATGATATGTTCGCCTCATGTCGTTTGAGTAATTCTAGTGACTACAAAATTCAAAAACTTCAGATTCATGCCTCCTTGGTCATAAATGTGACAGGAGATCGACGACGAAGTCAAAGAATAGAAGAATCTGTCGACTTCTTCGAAGTTGACGTTCAAGGCAAAGCATAGCGAAACTGCCTCTTTCTCCATTATCCTGCTTGTCTTTTTACAACAAGGCGTCCCTCTCCCTCCGCTTCGCTTCGAAGAAGTCGTCCCACTGATTTCTAAAAAAGTGAATGCCATGTTAAGGCAGAGGCTGCCATGGCGTACGTCTCGAAGAAAACGTCCACGACCACGACCACGACGAACCAAGCCACCAACCAAAGCGATCGAAAACGAACTTTTTTTTCTCTCTTTAAAAGAAGGAAAAGACTTGGAAATGCCCAGGTGATCCACGACGAACCAAGCCACCAACCAAAGCGATCGAAAACGAACTTTTTAAAAAGACCAAGCCACCAACCAAAGCGATCGAAAACGAACTTTTTTTTTCTTTTTAAAAGAAGGAAAAGATTTGGAAATGACCAGGTGATCCACGGACTGTACGCCTGCTTCGGTGATGATAATGGTATAATAATGAAGGGTCCCTTTCTAACTCTTATCTGTTGCAATCCGTAAAAATTACATCGTTGAGATATATAGGCTCGTAGTCATAATGATGCGAAACGGAAGTGGGGGGTCTTCTTACTTATGCCCATAGTCACGCTATAGTCTCCTAGCGCCTTCTTGAAGAACGCGCTATATCGTCCTAACGCGTTCACAGAAGCAGGCATAACGACGAACTTCGATATTGGGGCGCCCGTAGAAGACTTTGGGGTAATGAATCACAGGGGAGAAACACATTGGGAGGTGGGTATTACACGAGGGATACTAAACATACACATGAGGGACCCTAAACAGGGATTAAACTAACCTAATACTAGCTAGGATAACTTGGTGAAGATGGATGTGGGGGTGGGCGACGAGGGAGAAAGGTGGCGTGGCAGAGCGTGCTATGGGGGAGCTTGGCTGGGGCCTCTCACACGAACCCTTCGCGGGGACGGTGCAACCGAGCTCCATCTCGGCATTGGCAGCATCCTTGGCGGTGGTGGAGGGCGGCGAACGTCGTTGGAAGAAGAACGGAGATCCGAATGGGGCTTCACACCCGACCCCGTCTCAAAGCCGATGCATCCGGAGCTTCGAACGTCCTCCATTGAAGGGGAAAAGAGAGAGGGTCAGGAGAAGATGAATGGGCATCGCACCCGAAGAGGGGAGAAGGAAAGAGGGTTCCAAAGATTGGAGGAGATAGCCATGCTATACTCATAAACTCTCATAGATTCATTTCTTCATTGTCTTATATCTAACGAGATGGGATATATATATAGGGGAAGGGGAAGATAAAACGACACTAACACATTGATTACAACCATGGAAAACAACGAACATCGAAGACTGTGGGATTCCGAGTGCCGGGAAGTTGGACCGTCTGCAGCCGAGTTTCTGTCTGAGATCGCGCTAGGGGCACCTAGCGCCTTCATCCAGGTCTCGCTACCCAAAGGTAGCGTGTTCATCTTCGGCCCAGCAGCTTCCACGATCAGTTTTGGCCTGGAAGCTTGCTTGATTCCCATCACATAAACATATGAATCACAACTCTCTCTCTCTCTCTCTCTAATTACAACGTTGAGATATATAGGCTCATAGTCATAAACACATGAATCACAACTCTCTCTCTCTCTCTCTCTCTCCCCGTGCCTGGGCTAAAGATGATGTCTTGAACAGCAAATTAATTAAGGACTGCATGAGACTTGTAATGACACTTATAAAGACTAAATTTGTGAGAACTTACTCCCACGTTTGTGTGTGTGGGATGTCGAGATTTCTTAATTATAATCTTCAACGAAAACCTAGCGTTTTCTCTATGTTCGTGGGAGGGGATATGTCCCAAGCGTCTGCAGATCGAAGCATTCACAAACCTCATTGCTGTAAAAAGTAACAAGTAGATCATGTCCAAGGAACAGATCCGTCGAGCTCACATGGGCTGGTCCTTGCAGTGAGAAAGAAATTGGTGTAAGGTTTGTGATTGGCCATTGAATCTGCAAGATCGTTCGCCTATCTTAATTAAAAAGGTTTTGTGGAATGCAAATCTCCTATCATTGTTGTTAGTTCCAACTCAATTATTAGCTATCAATTATAGTACGTATGATGTGAGGAATTGGTTAATTTGGAGAGAGGTAGTTTGCGATGTCCGTCGACATGCGACACCATCTTTCTTTCCCTTCTAACCAACTTCGCCGCCTCTTCATCGACATCGGGTGGCTACGACTGCGCCGACGAGTTACACAACCTGTCTTCCCCAAAGTCGGAGCTGAGATACTACTCCAAGCAGGAGGCCCCAATGGAAGAGCCGTTGAAACTGTAACAGTAGCAGCAACAGCAGCACCCAACTGAGCCCGAAGAGACGTAGGAGACGAAGTAGGAGAAAGTGGCCGGAGGCAAAAGAGAAAGAAGAAAGGGAACGGGGAGCCATCGCTCTGGGGGTACCTACTGGCCCGTGGGTCTTGGCCAGGCGGTAAGTGGCTCCTAGGCAAGGTTTGACATATCCGTCTTATAGCACGTACTGGATTTTTTTTTCGTATGGTATGGTACGGCTGATGTCACGGCATACTGTAGTTGTACCGTTGTCTTTTTTTTTTTAATGAGTGCCAGTGACCGGATCTAGCAGAATGAATCAGATCACTCCACTAGATCACGGGCAGAGGTATTAAATTCTATTGATGGAAGCATTACATGAAACACCGGGGCATACCCCTGAATAAGAATGGAGAAGAATGAGTTACAGTCTCATATTGGGAATTCCTAGTCTATCCAGCCTACAAGCCCCTCGGAGAGAGACAGGTAAAGGAATAGAGCTATCATGAAAAAAAGAATTGTTGTTACATTGACGAGCATAGTTAGCTAGACCATCCGTCGCTTGATTACCCTCTCTGTATATATGGACGACTTTAGTGTTCAATGACTTGAAAAGAGCTCTCAATTCATTAATATATGGCAGCAATCTCCAAGGACAGGCAAGTGAATCCTTCATGATATGTACCAAAGTTTTGGAGTCAGATTCCACCGCATGAATTCTGATATCATAGGCCATGGCAAAGCGAAGACTATAATATCCTGTAAATTCTTAGTTTAATAATTTGTTAATAAAAGAATTGATTTTATCCAAAGATTTAATCATTAATTTTATAGTCAAAAAAATTGAAGGGTATTTAAAATATAAGAAGGGAAAATTTTAATTCTTTCAAAATATTTAATTATTAGTCTCTGTAAATGTATTTAAGTCATGGTAAAAAAAATTAATTATAAGAGAGAGAAAGAAGAAAGTTTAAAAGTTAAAGAAAGTAAAGAAGAAAAAAATAATAAACAAAAATTTTAAAAAATATATTGAGGGTTAAATATTTAGAATAGAATAAAAAAGGATTAAAACAAAAAATGGGTCATAAACATAAAAAAAACTTGAAGGTTAAAAATGAAAAAAATAAAAAATAAATAATAAATAAATAAAAAAAGAGGTCGGCGGGGGGCCCCGCCCCCACTCGCGCCCGCAGGCGCCCGCGTGCGCGAGCGGGCGGGTGGGCGCCGCCCCCGCCCCGACCCCTTCCGTGGCCGCAAAGCGGCCTTCACCTTTTTAAAAAAAGTTTTTTTTTGATTTTTTTAGTTAAGAACTATATTAGTTTAATCTTTTAGGTGCTTTTAGTCAAAATCTCACATGTCCTTATATAAAAAAAAGAAAAAAAATACAAGATAGTCAAGAAGAGAAGGCTGAGTGGGTAGATAGGTTTTGAATGTCAAAACTTATTTAAATAATATTAAAATAAATATTTCAATCCTAACTATTGATTTAAACCAATGGTTAGGATGGATTAGGGGAAAACCCCTATAAATAGTCCAAGAGGGGGCTTCATTTGTGCTGTTGGGGAGCTGAGTTCGTGAGGAGCAGAGGAGAATGCTGGAAGCTGATTAAGGGAGTTGTTAATACGTCGTTAAGGTAAGTGATTTAGCCTATATCCCTTTAATTAGCATGAATTAGTATAATTAAGGTGATTTAGGATATGTTTATGAGCATCTAAAATGATGGTCAAGTCTAGAGATCCTATTTCACCACGGGTGAGCAAAGATTGATCGAATTTCCATGAGATCATTAGTGTTAAAGTAAGGGATTAGCATTTTATTTCATTAATTAGCATGGATTAGCATGTTTAAGATGATTTAGGGTATGTAAATTAATATCTTTAGATATAGTTAAATCTATAGATATTTATGTCACCATGGGTGATTGTAGATTAGTCGAATTTTTATGATATCATTAAGTTAAGGCATGTGATTAAGGGTAAACTCAAGTAATTAATACATTATAATTAGCAGTGGTGTATGATAAATTTAGAGAGCTTTCAGAATCATGAGATCTAATGTTATGAGCCCTATGTAAAAATTTTCATGACTTATTAAATTTATTTTTTATATTTATGAATATTTTAATATTATCTTAAATATGTTCAATTATGCTAAAATATTAAAGAGATGATATTAAATCATCTCAAATTGTGGGAATGCATCTTACTGTGAATCCCATGTATATAAAAAAATTTCATAATTTCTGGATCACGATTTTTATTTTAATGAATTTTCATACATGATAAAATATATAAATAATTATATAGAAATTATAGAAATTAGAGTTCATGTTCACAAAAATCTTATAATTTCACAGAAAGATTTTTACATTGAGTTTGTTGTATTCTGAAAATATCAATAATTATTTATGTCTGTAAGTGATATTACATAATTTTTGATATTTTATTAGAGGTATAAAATTATGGGATAAATAGAAATACTATATGAAAATTCTTGAAACTTTACCAGAATGCTAAAATGCATGTTATAACTAAGTGATGAAATTTTGACCTTAGTCTGATAACAGAATCTTTACTAGTATAATTACCCTTGTTTAAATAAATGATTAGAAAATTGAATAAATATTAATACTCTGTGAAAAATTCTGAGAATATTACATAATTGATGTAGAGTACTTTTAAGTTAGTTTTCAGTATATTTTGGTCATTGAAAGTGTTCTGGATAATTTTATCTATTTAAAAGTTATTATTGTAAATTATTATAAATTTTAGAAACTGATATAAAATTTTATAAAATAGACTTACTGAATGAAAAATGCTGAAAATTTTTCTGTATGACACTTATGTCTGAAACAATATTCTGTAAAGTTTTATAAATTATCTGATCATTTGAGATATATTTAGTTGATTTATTACTCATAATATATATTTCTTACCTAGTATGAAAAATAGTAATACAATATGAAAAATAGTAATGCAGTGAGAGAAATAATGAAAACTTTTAAGAATGATAATGCTGTTATGAATGATAGTTTGACAACTTATGGTGATTTGTAGTGTGTTGTGGGTATATTTAATTAAATTTTTCATGTATTGTATAGTTAAAATAATTCTGTAAAAATTGTTATTCCTGCATGAAAAATTATGAAACTTTTTCTATGCATTATTACAGACAATGTTAAGTTCATATAAATGTTTAATGGTCCTATAAATGTATTAGCTAAATTTAGTAAATTTATGATACATTTTAGAGTATAAGTAATTTCAGAAAAAATTATAATTGCTGTTTTAAAAATAATAAAAAATTCCTTTTCTAATCTTTCCTGTAAGATGATTAGATTCTTGAAATTTAAATTTATTCTGAGTTTGGATAACAGCATTATAAATTTTTGATGTATAAATGGATTATAAATAATTCTGTAAAAATATTAGATACTTTTTAAAAAATTATAAAAATTTATTGTTTTGATTCTTTCTGTAAATATATTGATTCCCTAAAATTTTAAGGCATTCTGATATCTGTATGTAAATTTAATAATTTTTGATATATATAGATATGTCATTATAATTGAATAACTTGAAATTTTAGAAAAATAAAAATGATTTCAGTGTTGGTAAATATTCACAGTATGAATTTTGAGTGGCATGTGTCTATTTCATATATGTCATTGAAGAGGCGAAATCTCGCGCTGCGTCTTGAGCGGGCCGTGGATCACCAGTAGATGAACTATAAGACAGGGAAATGCGTCAGAGGGCCCAGGGGATTTCCCTGGGGCGAAACCCTCCGATGGCTAAGTCAGTAGAGCTCTGGTGGAAGCAATGAAGGGAGGAAGAAAGCGGGTGCGCGAGACTCCTCTCCACCAAAGGGGGGTGAAGCGGATTGCTCAGGAGTTTTACCTTTCTTTTTGTCTTCCCTTCCACCGGAGGGTATCCTTGGTTTAAATAGTGTGCCGCCTTCAGGAGTCCTGTCAGCTGGGGGGTCTCCGGCGGGAGTTGCGTCCTCAACGTGGGCTTTCATGGCCTTTATCGTGGGGGCGTTATCGCCTTGAAACCCGGTGGCTGGTTGATTCCCCTGTCCGTTGGGGACTCTTAAAGGCAGCGCGAACGGCTAGCGTCCAACCCGAGCTCCTGAAACGCCAGCCCTGTCCGGGCGAGGAGGATAGCTCGGTCGAAGGAGGGGTCGGATAGGTCGGCTGGCGCCTGTCTTTCCCTAGCGGAAAAGCGGCCTGGGCCGGACCTTCCTTGTGACCTGACCATCACTCGGGCCCTCCGAGCCTAAGGGCCGCCGGGGAGGGTTGGTTCCTCGAGTGCCTGTTTATTGGGCTTTTCTTCCCTGAGTGGGCCCCATGGGCTATCACTCGGGTGAGCTTGCCTCGTTGGACCCTGTTGAGTCTTGTTGGGCTGCTCTTTGGGTGGGCTACAGAAATCCCCCTCTCCACTTGTCCCCCTCCTACTCCCGAGCCATGGAAGCTCGGTTGAGTAGTTTTTGAGGCTTTGGACCGGCGTGGCTCAGGTGGGTGGAATTCCGTTGGCGTTTGTGGTGCCATGGGGAGTGGTCGCCTGGGCCCGTAATGATGATCCTGACGGATTTGAACTGAAGGGGCCCCCCTTTTTCTCGGAGCACGGAACGACGCGCCGCCTCCCTCCAGGGGTTTATCGTCGTTCTAGGCTTCCAGGGTTTCGGGCTTTCCTTAGTTTCTTGGCTTTCGGAGCTTCTTGATGTGCCGTGAGGGCATAGTGGAGGTGCGAAGTCTCGCGGCGGCGTTCGAGGAGTTGGCGAGGATAACCGCGGAGGCGGTCCGGCAACTTCCTTCCCCTCCGGAGTCTTCGAGCTCTTGCGAGGGGTTCTCTTCCGGCTCGATGGCTGATCAGCCACTGGAACTCGGGCAGGTGAGGCGGGAGCCTGTCTCCCGCTACAGCGAGTTGGGGGAGGCAGAGGTGAAGAAGCTGGAGCATCGCTTTCGCTTCCCTTTCAGGTATAGCTTTGCCGCCACCACCCCGTTCGAGACGAGTTTAGACGACCGAACGGGGCACATCTGCACGTTTCTTCTGGCGTGGAAAAGCGGGTTCCGCCTTCCCTTCGAGCCCCTCGTACTCCAGATCCTCGAACTTTTCCAACTGGCGCCCATTCAGCTGGTGGCCAACTCGTACCTCCTCCTCTCTGCCTTTCGGATCCTCTGTCGCCAGCACAACATTTTCCCTTCCTTGGACCTCTTTCATTACTTTTTCGAGTTGAAGGCGCACCCGTCGGCGGGGAAGGGCTTCTACTTTATCCAGGCAAGGAGGAACAGGAGTTGCATCGCCCTCGCGGCGAAGGACTCCTCGCACAAGGGGTGGAAAACCCAATTCTTCTGGGTGAAGGCGGAGGCGACGGATGAACTCTGGAGATGCCAGATCTTGCCCAATTTCCATCCGAACATTCCTCCTCGCCATGAGGAGTTCCCTCCCCATGTGGAGCAACAGGCCGCCCGTCTGCTGGAGAATTGCCGGTCGACCGAGGAGCTGGTGACGCCGGAGAACATCGAACGGTGCCTGCTTACGCGGTTGAAGTCGACAGGTACCGCCCTTTAGGTTGTTCCTCTGGGGTGGTAGTTACTTTTCTTCTCCTGACCGGGCCTTCCTTCTTTGCTGTAGACGTGAGGCGGGAACCTCTGGAGGATACTGCCGAGGTCATCGATCTGGGAGAGGATGACTCGGCGGCCGACGAGCCGGAGGCTCCTGTGGGTCGCGCCCAAGCCCGGGATAAGGGCAAGGGGGTGACCCCCGGGGGGTCTTCACGGCCGGCTGGAACAAAGCGCAAGGATCCCATGGCGGGAAGGTTGCGGTAGGCCGCGAAGGCCAAGAAGCGTGCCAAGAAGGCAGGTCTCCCTCCTACCGCCGGGGGTGACTTTGGCTCGGCGGCACTCCCCTCCCAGGGGCAAGATGGGGCCGACCCCTCGAGGCCAGCTCCCCCATCTGCCGGGCGAGAGGGGGCTGAGGAGACCGGGGGCCCTTCAGAGGACGGCGATAGGTCGGCTCTCCCCCCCACGGGGGTAGAGGGGGCCGATGTTGAAGTAGCAGTCACCGAGGCCAGGGGGTCGGCCGGAGGCGGTGACGTCCCGGTCGCCGAGGTGCGGGCCGAGACAGGTGAGGCTGGGGGTTCGCCCGCGAGGGCGTTGCAGACCCAGATGCTGGGAGCTTCCGATGCGGTTGGACCTACGGCATCGATCGAGGTTGGAGGTTCGCCCGGGGAGGCGTTACAACCCCAACCGACCGTGGCGCGTGAGGTGGCCGGTCCCGTTGCTCGAGCAGAGCCCTCTGGCGGAGTGCCCCGGGCGGAGCGATCTCCTTTGACGGAGCCCTTGGAAAGGCTCGGCATTACGGGCGACCTATATCGGGTCTGCCAATCGATTGCCGCGAGGACGAAGGGGGGAGAAAGGCGCAATACCCCCCCCCCCCCCCCCCCCCCCCCCGGGCTCCTCGATGTTCTGATGGAAGGCGGCCTGCTCATAGCTCGGTCGGCGGCTTTGATGGCAGAGGCGCACGCGCGGACGGAAACGGAGCGATCGAACCTTGCCTGGACTCTCGGGGGATGCGAGAGGAGGCTGTCCCGACTCAAGGGGGAGCATGAGGGACTCCGGCAGGAGTTCTCCGCGTTCCGAGAGGTGGCGCGGGCGAGCCGACTGGAGGCTGAGGTGCTGACCGAACAGCTCACCAAGACCCGAGAGTCTCTCGAGAGGGCAAGTCGATCCTTGGAGGAGGAGCGTCTGCGTCGCCTCGATCTGGACAATCGCTGGGAGCTCGAGCGTGCCGAGCTGCTAGATCGGGCGGAGATGGCGGAGCGTCTCCGAGCTGAGGCTGAGGTGGACCGGGCCCGGGCAGAGGAACGTGCGTCCGAGGCAGAGCGGGCGCGGGTCGAGTTCGTCGGTAGGGCGGGACAGATCGAGGCGGAGGCAATCGAGCGTTACAGGAGCTCGGATGCTTACTCGGCCGACCTGTTGGAAGCCGCCCTGCCTTACTACGAGGTAGCGCTACGCCGAGGTGCCCGAAAGGGGTTCAAGCAGGGCTATCGTCGGGCGGTAGGCTGCGCCCATGAACAGAACTCCGCGATCGAGTTCCCCTCTGGCCAGTGTTATGACTCGGATGAGTCAGTTTCCAGCTCTTCTGTGTCGGTCGGAGAAGATTCGGAGGGATCGCCTCCGTCGGGGTCACCGGCTCCGGGCTTCTCGGGAGGGCTCACGACTGAGACAGTTCTCGCACAGGCGAGGTCAGTGTCCGAGCCGGCCATCACCGAAGGCACCGGGGGTGACGCGTCTCCTTCCGCCGGTCTTGAGCGTCAAAGTGGGCCCGAGGCCTGATGTATTGTGCCTCTTTCCCTTTTTGTCCCTCTTTCCTCTTTTTAGAGGGTTTCCTTTTGGTACGATAATAAATGACTTGCTCTGTTTGGGTACTATCCTTGCCGTGATTTGGTTGGCGAATCTTGGGTGGTTGAGAGGTGCCGATATATCCTGCACGGTTTTCGCACGCTGTTTTGGTAGGCTTCTGACGGGGCGTTCCTCCGTCCCCTCACGCTTTGAATGCCAGGCTGCTTCGTGAATCCCGCGAGGGCGGGAAACGAGGAGTTGGAGGTGACTGTTCAGGGGAGAAATCCTTCGGCGTGTTTCCGAGGGGGGCATTTAAGGCGTGTAGCCTCCTTTGGCCTATAAGAAGGACCGGAGGGCGCCCTTTCCCCTCCACCGCTTGGGATTGTCTCTAACAGTCTTTCCTTGCTCCTTCCTTTCCTCTCCGCGTTGTGCCTTTGCATCCGGAGCATGGAGGATCCTTCGGAGGGCGATGCCGCCTACGACGGGGAGCGGTGGGCTCCTGCTGTGTTGTGAGGTTGAACGGATCCCACGGTCGCCGCGCGTGTACGAGACGGGTCGTACGCTCGCCGCGCGGATCTGGGGAGGACTTTGGCGTGTGGAAGCACGCCGTTGGCCTCTTCTTGGTTCCGGCGAGACTTCCGGGTGGACGCCGAGGCGGAGGACGGATGGGGGCATCAGGGGAGTCTGCCGTCACTTCCCTCCGTGTGAGGGGAGGAGGCGTATCCGGCTCCCTCCTCACCGAGGCCTTCCTCCGTCTGCAGCCTCTTTTTCCCTCTTCTGCTCTTCATTTCTTTCACTCTTCGGGGGCTGCTTGCTCTCTCCTTCCTTCCAAGGAGTTGGCAGTTTGGAAGAGGGGGGGCCTTCCCGGCGCTCCTTTTTCCCGGTTGTTGCCAACTTGGGAGGTAGCCTTCCTCAACGTTTAAAGGTGGCCTTTCTCCTGAAGTCCCTCTGTCACCTTTGTCACGGGCCATCCGAGCCAACTGGCTCGACCACCTCTTGTCCGAGCCAGTTTCCGCACGAGGCAGAGTCAGTGGCTGGATGCGATGAGATCAAGACCGAGTCAGTCGAGCGATGACCCCTTGAAAAGATGTTAGACGGACTTTTGCTTTGTTTTTGCTATGTGATGTACTGGCATTTGCCTACCTGATGTACCAACGATTTGGAATGAAAAGAACAGGAATTTTATTCTGTCTATCTCGCTGTACAATTTCAAAAGTAGAATCTGCGTAGTGCGGCTGCGTTCCACGTCCGAGGAATAGGCTCCCCTTCCATTGTCGCTAACCTGTACGCACCTTTCCCGAGCGTCTCGACCACTCGGTAGGGGCCTTCCCAGTTGGGGGATAGCTTGCCCGCCGCCTCCAGTGATCGAGAGGCTTCGGCTTTCCTGAGGATGAAGTTTCCCAGTTGGAAACGTCTGTCTCGGACCTTGGCGTTGTAGTATCGAGTGAGGCGGCGTTGGTACTCCGTTGCCCGGACGTTCGCGATCTCTCAGAGTTCGCTTGTCAGGTCGAGGTTCTCGAGCAATTTTTGCCCGTTGGCCTCGGGTGAGAAGCTGATCACTCGGAGGGACGGGTTGGCGATCTCCAACGGGACGACGGCCTCGGTGCCATATACCAACTGAAAGGGGCTTTCACCGGTTGCCGTCCTGGGGGTTGTTCGGTGCGACCACAGTACGCTAGGCAATTCCTCGAGCCAGCTACCCTTAGCCTTGCCGAGTCTGGTTTTTATGCCTTTCAAGATAGTCTTGTTGGCATTTTCAACCAGCCCGTTGGCCTGAGGGTGGGCGACCGAAGTGAAGTGGTTGCGGATATTTAGGTCGGCGCATCTGTCTCGGAAGTACCGAGAGTCGAATTACCGACCGTTATCGCTGACTATCACTCGGGGGATGCCAAAGCGGCAAATGATCGATTTCCAAACGAAGCCCCAAACGACTGTCTCGGTGATCCTTGCCGTAGCCTCGGCCTCGATCCACTTGGTGAAGTAGTCGATGGCGACGATGATGAACTTCTTCTGGGACTGGGCCGTTGGGAATGGCCCAAGGATATCGATTCCCCACCGAGCGAAAGGGTAGGGCTCGGTTAAGGTGACAAGTGCCGTTGCCGGCTGATGGACCAAGTGATCGAACCGCTGGCATCGGTCGCACTGTTGAACATAGGCTGAGCAGTCGCGCTGCAGGGTGGGCCACCAGTACCCCTATCGTAACAGGATTCGGGCTAGCGACCGGGCCCCTGAGTGCGCTCCGCACAGGCCTTCATGAATCTCTTGGATGGCTCGGCCTGCTTCGTCGGGACCGAGGCACTTCAGGAGGGGACCAGAGAATGATCTTCGGTAGAGGGCGTTGTCGAGGACGATGAAGCGCCGAGCTTGATACTTCATTCGGCGGGCTTCCCGAGGGTCGGGGGGCTCTTGGGAGTCTAGTAGCCAGGACAGGTAGGGGGAGCGTCAGTCACTTGGGGTGGCCGAGTCAACAGTGAGGAGCTCCGTGTCGATGCTCGGACGCTCTAGCTCTTCTAGGAGGACCGATCGTGTACCTTCCGGGTCTAGGGAGGAGGCCAATCTAGAGAGGGCATCCGCCCGGGAGTTTCGCTCCGGAGCTATTCGGACTACCTCAAATCCCTCGAATTGTTGGGCCAGGCTCCGGACCAGCTGAAGATATTTGATCATGGGTACCTCCCGAGCCTCATACTCGCCGTTGACCTGACCTGCGACTAGTTGAGAGTCGGTGTGGATCCTGACTCGCTCGACCCCCAGCCGTCGGGCCATGCGTGCTCCCGAGATGAGGGCCTCGTACTCGGAAGCGTTGTTGGACGCCTGAAAGTTGAATTTTAAGGCGTACTGTAGCTCTATCCCTTCGGGGGACCTTAGGAGGATCCCCGCACCACTGCCTGCCGAATTGGACGACCCATCGACGAACAGTTCCCAGGCTGGCTCGGTCGCGGTTGGAGGCCTGTCCTCGGCAGGGATGGTGCTTTCGGCAATGAAGTCGGCGAGCGCTTGGCCTTTGATTGCTGATCGCGGCTGGTACGAAATGTCGTAGGCCCCGAGCATGATGGCCCATTTGACGAGTCGCCCCGAGGCCTCGGGGTGGGCCAGAATCTTCTTCAGCGGCTCACCGGTTAGCACGGTGATGGGGTGCCCCTGGAAGTAGGGGCGGAGGCGCTTCGCAGAGGTGACCAACGCTAGCACGAGTTTCTCGGTTGCGGGGTACCTCCGTTCGGCCCCACTGAGCACCTTGCTGGTGTAGTAGACCGGTCTTTCGATTCCCGAGTCATTTCTGACCAGGACCGAGCTGACCGTGGATGGCGTCGCCGAGAGGTAGAGCAGCAGGACTTCGCCTAGGACGGGCTTGGAGAGCACCGGTGGCGAAGCCAGGAACTCCTTAAGCTCGGTGAATGCTGCCTGGCACTCCTCATCCCATGCGAACGTAGCAGATGCCAGCTTGGGCCCCCTCATCAATTTGAAGAAGGGCAAGCATCGTTCGGCCGCACGGGATAGGAAACGGCTGAGAGCGGCGACACGCCCCGTCAGACGTTGGACGTCTTTAATGCACGTGGGCGGGCGCATGTCCAGGATGGCCTGGACTTTGTCGGGGTTGGCCTCGATCCCGCGCTGAGTGACTAGGAAACCCAGGAACTTTTCGGATTTTACTCCGAAGGCGCACTTGGCGGGGTTGAGCTTCATGTTGTACTTCAGGAGGGTGCCGAAGGTTTCGGCAAGGTCGGTGAAGTGGTCTCGGGCCTTGGGGGTCTTGACGAGCATGTCGTCAATGTAAGCCTCGACGTTCCGACCTAGCTGTCCCTCGAACATGTGATTTACCAGTCGCTGATATGTGGCTCCGGCGTTCTTTAACCCGAAGGGCATCCGGGTGTAGCAGTACACGCCGCAGTCAGTGATGAAGGCTGTCTTCTCGACGTCTTCTGGATTCATTCTGATCTGGTGATAACCTGAATAGGCGTCCAGGAAACTGAGTATCTCGTTGCCCGAGGTTGAATCAACCAATTGGTCGATGCTCGGTAGCGGATAGCAGTCCTTGGGGGTAGCCTTGTTCAGATCGGTGAAGTCCACGCACATTCGCCGCTTGCCTGTGATTTTTGGCACCAGGACGACATTGGCTAGCCACGTAGGGTACAGGACTGGCCTGAAGAGGCCTGTCTCTTGTCCCTTGGTGACCTGCGCCTTGATGACCGCCTGTTTCTCGGGCGCATGCTTCCTTCTCCGTTGCTGTACGGGCCTGACGGTGGGGTCAAGGCTGAACTTGTGCATCACGGTCTCCCCTGGTATGCCAGGGAGTTGATCATCGGCCCAAGCGAAGGCCTGAGCGTACTTAGAAAGAAATTTCTTGTATTGTTGCTATTCCTTAGGTGGTAGGTCGGCTCCGATCCTTACTCCGAGGGCCGGGTCATCATTCAGGAATACCGTTAGCAACTCGCCACCGGGCTCGGCGGTTACGGTCTTCCCTTCGATTCCCTTGGGGCCCTTATCCCCTCCGTCCGGCCTTGAGGCTTCCACCGAGATGTTGTAGCACCTTCTAGCCGTGGCCTGGTTACCTCGGACTTCCCCCAACCCGTTTTTGGTGGGAAACTTCATTTTTTGGTGATAGGTAGATGGTACGGCCTTCATTCGGCTGAGAATTTTCCGGCCGAAAATGGCGTTGTACGCTATCATACCCTTGATCACTATGAAGTCCACCATGACCGTAACGGTTTTGGGTGGGGTGCCGATGGTGACCGGCAGGCTTAGGGCTCCCTCGGGGTAGGTGGCCAGGCCGTTAAACCCGCAAAGGGGGGTTCGGATCGGGCGGAGCTTGGATGGGTCTTCCCCCATCTTGAGGAAACAGTCATAAGATAATACATCGGGGGCGCTTCCATTATCAACCAGAATTCTATCCACGTTACAATGGTTTATTGTGGCCGAGATGATGAGGGCATCATCATGCGGGGTGCTTAGCCCTTCCAGGTCTTGGTCGGAGAAGACTATGACCTGGGGCTCCCTCGGCGGGCCCCCTGAGGGCTCCGAGACCCGGCTGGCCCGCTCGGCATGGCGCTTCCTTCCTCGACTGGTGTCGCCGCCCGATGCCGTTCCCCCGGAGATGACGTTGATGTGGACCCCTCGAGGGGCGTTGTCGATCTCCTCCGCGGCATCTTTGTCTTCTTTGTGCCCAGCTGCGAACCGGGCTAGGTGCCCCTGACGAATGAGGCGTTCGATCTCGTCCTGGAGCTGGTGACAGTCGCCGGTGTGGTGCCCGTGGTCGCCGTGGAACGAGCAATGTCTGTCACGCTTGCGGTTCTTCGATCTCATCGGTTCGGGCCGGCGGAGGAGTCCCGAGTCTTTGATGTCTTCATAGATCTCGTAGACTGGCGTGGTCAACGGGGTGTACCGCTCGTACCTCCGTTTGCGCTCTCCTTCCCGATCACGCTTCTTGCCCGAGCCAGGGTTTGACTCGGGGGCCCGCTTCTTGTCCCCCTCCCGACCCGAGCCGGTTGTGTCTCGGCAGGTGCTGAGCACCTCTTCGCACTCGGCGTGGCGTAGAGCCAGAGTCACTAGCTCGGCAAGGGTCGAGGGAGGGTGGAGGACAAGTTCGCGGCGGAGATTTTCGTCCCGGGTGCCCCTGGTCAGAGCGGTCGTGGCTGAGGCCACATCCAGGCGGGGAATTCTGAGTGCTTCCGATTTAAATCGGTGGACATAAGCCCGGAGCCTTTCCCCTTGTGCCTGTTTGAGGGCCAGGAGCCCCGCTACTGACCTCGGGGGGGCGCTTCCGGCGAAGCTCTCCTTGAAGACTCGCCCGAATTGCCTGAAGTCCTGGATGGACCCGGGGGCGAGGGCCCGGAACCACGCCTGAGCGCCTTGGACCAGGGTGGTCGTAAAGGCTCGGCATTTAATGGGATCCGGTGTCCCATGCAGAGTCACCAGGGTGTCGAAGCTGTCGTAGTGGTCGGCTGGGTCGCCCTGTCCATCATAGAGTTTGAAGGTAGGAATGGAGGTCCTAGGAGATACCTCTGCCTTCAAGATGTGCTCAGAGAAAGGGGATTTCTCCTCCTCCTCCGGGAGGGAGGTCTTCTGCAGGGCGCGGAGGGCGCGCTCTTGCTCTGTGAAGCGTCTTTCGAAATCCCTCAGCCGAAGGGATAGTTCCGGCTGCGGTCGCGCCGTGGGGCTGGGGGGAGCGTCGTGGCGATCCTCAGGACCGTAGGCGCTCGGGCGTGGAGGCCTCGCCCCCTGTTTCCCTCTCCTGGGCATGGAGGAAGCCTCTTGCTCTGGGGGTGGAGCTCGCGAGGGTCCTCCCGCGTGGTTGCGGATGAGCTGCTGGCCGCGGAGGGTGAAGCGGCCTCCAGCGGTGTGCTGGGACACACTTCGACGGGGGGGGCACCCGGACGGGGCGCGAGACCTGGCCTCCCTTGCCGCCTGGGCCCTCATGAGCTCTACGAGAACGTCGAGCTTCTTACTGAGGGCCTGGAGGGGGCTTCTCCCGCCGTCACCACGGCCTTACCCTTCTCGACGGCGGATCTCCTCCCTGAGCTTCTTCTCACCATCTCGGCTCTTCGTGCGTTTCCCACAGACGGTGCCAGATGAAGAGGCGAAATCTCGCGCTGGGTCCTGAGCGGGCCGTGGATCACCAGTAGATGAACTATAAGACAGGGAAACGCGTCAGAGGGCCCAGGGGATTTCCCTGGGGCGAAACCCTCCGATGACTAAGTCAGTAGAGCTCTGGTGGAAGCAATGAAGGGAGGAAGAAAGCGGGTGCGCGAGACTCCTCTCCACCAAAGGGGGGTGAAGCAGATTGCTCAGGAGTTTTACCTTTCTTTTTGTCTTCCCTTCCACTGGAGGGTATCCCTGGTTTAAATAGTGTGCCGCCTTCAGGAGTCCTGTCAGCTGGGGGGTCTCCGGCGGGAGTTGCGTCCTCAACGTGGGCTTTCATGGCCTTTATCGTGGGGGCGTTATCGCCTTGAAACCCGGTGGCTGGTTGATTCCCCTGTCCGTTGGGGACTCTTAAAGGCAGCGCGAACGGCTAGCGTCCAACCCGAGCTCCTGAAACGCCAGCCCTGTCCGGGCGAGGAGGATAGCTCGGTCGAAGGAGGGGTCGGATAGGTCGGCTGGCGCCTGTCTTTCCCGAGCGGAAAAGCGGCCTGGGCCGGATCTTCCTTGTGACCTGACCATCACTCGGGCCCTCCGAGCCTAAGGGCCGCCGGGGAGGGTTGGTTCCTCGAGTGCCTGTTTATTGGGCTTTTCTTCCCTGAGTGGGCCCCGTGGGCTATCACTCGGGTGAGCTTGTCTCGTTGGACCCTGTTGAGTCTTGTTGGGCTGCTCTTTGGGTGGGCTACAGAAATCCCCCTCTCCAGTCATATTTATATTTTTACCGTACCGTTAGTAATGTCAAATGGACATTGCCACCATAGCGGGATACTGGAACCAAACTGTAGAAATGCCCATATGTGGAGGTTCACACTGTACTGGCCCCGAGGTTAACGGGGATTGAAATCCTGGAGGTGGACAAGTACCACTGGTTAAGGTGGAGAGGACTTCTCTCGATTATGCGCAGTTGTGGACACCAAGAAATTGCACACCCAGATGTCCCGCTCGGCCCCGCATCAACAACGGCGCCAAGTGAAGAAGTCCCGGAGAGACCGGTCGTCCGGACTCCCCAAGTATGCATACTGCCGCGAGGCCGCCTCCAGGAGTCACGACAGTGAAGAGAAAGCAACCACAAAGAGCCCCACAATCCATGGGCCTCGAGGAAAACCAAATGGGCCATGACTCGTGTCCATAACAGGCTCAGAACGAGCTCAGAAACACGCCCAGTTTGGCCTTCAGCGGCACACCCCAATGGGCCTCAACGGCACGCTCCAGTGGCACACCCCTGAGGGCTCCAGCGGCACACCCCCTGGGGTCTTCAACGGCACGCCGATAGGGCCTTCAGCGGCACACCCATGGGGGGGGGCCTTCACCGGCACGGCCCATAGGGTCTTCAACGGCACGCCCATAGGGCCTTCAGCGGCACACCCATGGGGGGGCCCTTCACCGACACGGCCCATAGGGTCTTCAGCGGCACACCCCTGAGGGCTCCAGCGGCACACCCCCTGGGGTCTTCAACGGCACGCCCATAGGGTCTCCAGCGGCACACCCCAATGGGCCCTCAACGGCACGCCCTCAGGAGCTTCAGCGGCACACCCCGTGCCTCTTCAACGGCACGCCCCAAGGGATCTTCAGCGGCACGCTGCTTTAGGCCTCCCACGGCACGCTTTAGCAACCTTCAGCAGCACGCTGCTTTAAGCCCCCCACGGCACGCTTTAGCAGCGTTCAATGACACGCCATTTTGGCCCTCCTGCGACACACTTCTTCGGCCCGCCAGCGGCACAACGTGAAGGCTTTTCAACGGCCAGACGACGTGAAGCCCATGCCCTACGCATCTTCGGCGCGCAGTGGCCGGTCCAAGGTGTCCGCCGATCGTTGGGCCACGCAGGCTACTCCACTGACAGATTTTCAAAAAAGTGGTGACGAAACGTATAACTTGTACAAATCTTTCCATTTGGAGTCAAACCCCATCATCACGAGTTGCTTCCCGCCTTCGACGGCCGTGCTCGAAGGCTCCCACTGCTGGGAGTATAAAGGCTCTCCCATTCCAAAAAGGAAAAAAAACAGAGGGTGACAGAGAGACGGAAGATACACACGCAAGAGAGGAGGAGAAGAGAGAAGAGAAGAAGAAGAGCTCCGGCGTGAGCCCCCTCCGACGACCACCGGGCAGAAGCGAGAGTAAGAGAGAGAGAGCTTGATGTAATAGGGGAAGGTGGGGGGGGGGGGGGAAAGAGTAGGGGACGGTTGTCCCTGCTCTGATCCCCATCACCTCCTTCTCTTTTGTACTCTGTTCCTCCCCTTCCCGTTCTTTCTTTCTTTGGGTTTCCTCCTTGCCTATAGTCTCGTCTCGGGCACTTTTTGTAATGTGTATGTAGGGCTACGGCCTTTGGTTTCCCGTGAATGAAAATCATCCTTGTCGGGTTTCCTTTCTATTCCTATTGGTTTACGCCAATCTTCATGGTGTATGGTGCGTTGCTTGTTTTTTTTTATTTCTCATTTTCCCCGGTGTTTTTGGAGTCTCCGTAGCGATGTGATTCCTCCCGCATGATCCTTGGCCTCATGGGTTCTTTGCCCTCTTCTATGGCCATCAGTTGTGCCCGTCGACTTGAAGGGTGAGAGACCCTCCTTCTCTTCCTGAACACCCAGCATCCAGCAGCCCACCTTTGGCCTTTAACCCCCCTTTTCTCTTCCTGAACACCCAGCGTCCAGCAGCCCATCCTTGGCTCCCCTCCATCGACACGGCCTCAAGCGCCTTCACCGGCACAGCCCAACCTTGGTCCTTCCCCGGTATGCCCCGGGCAACCTTCGCCGGGACGGCCCCAACGGCCTTCCCCGGCACACCCTTTTCAACCCTCAGTGGCACACACTCTTCCGACCCTTGGCCGGTGCACCCTTCCTCCTTGGTGCTTCAGCGGCACGCCCTTAGTCTCTCTAGCCCGGCACGCTCTGAGCTCGTCCTTGGCTGGTACGCTTTGGCTGGCCCCAGTCTACCCTGTCTAGTCGTAGAGGTCCTCCGCTCAGCATCTCCTTCATGTTTTCCGAGATTCTATATAGGTGTTGCTGCCCTCGGGCGCCCACCTCCAGTTGTCGGGTTCCGCCACTCCATGTGGGCGCATTCCCTTTATCTCCCTTACGCCCCGGGTCAAGGGGAGATGCTGCCGAATTTTCGTCAAGATACAACATGTTAAATAAGGCAAAATGAAGCAACAAACGAACAGAATAATCAACGACAAAAACCTTCCGACTAATCAGGCCACTGCCGGCAGCACGAGAAGAACTGAACCGAATAACGATACAACACATCAGACGTCCGATCTGCAAGGAGAGGCCGAACAGAATAAAACAAGGAAAAGGAGAAGTTTATATAAAACTACATGAAAATTAAGATAAGAAGAAAAGAAAAGCCTTAAAAACAAATAATAGAGGAGTGGGCCTTCGCCTCCATCCCCATTTCAACCTTCACCGGTACACTCAGCCAGCCCCTCACCGGCACTCCCTACCCTCTGTGAGCGACGTCACGCGGTTTTCGGAGTTCGATGGAGCGGGGAAGAGGATGCGGAGAGCGCGCGGGCTCCTCTTTTTGTTTGTTTTGTTGTTTGCTGCAACACAGAGATGAGAGAAGAGAGAGAAGGGGCCACCACGGGAGATTGCTCCGGCGGGGCGAGCGGGACAAGTATAATATAGCAAGATATGGGGTTCAAACGGCCATAGCGGGAAGTGACTCGCCGCGACCTCGGGGGGACGGGAATGGTGCAGAAATTAAATAACAAGAATTGAAACGGCCATTGGGGAAGTGACTCGCCGCGGCCTCGAGAATATGAGCAGAATATAGCAGAATATAAAAGGGAATATAAGAACAGAGATTTAAACGGCCATTGGGGAAGTGACTCGCCGCGGCCTCGAGAATATGAGCAGACTATAACAGAATATAGAGAGAGTATAAGAACGGAAATTTAAACGGCCATTGGGGAAGTGACTCGCCGCGGCCTCGATGATATGAGCAGAATATAACAGAATATAGAGAGAATGTAAGAACGGAAATTTAAACGGCCATTGGGGAAGTGACTCGCCGCGGCCTCGATGATATGAACGAAATATAACATGATATAAAGAGAATATGAGAACAGAAATTTAAACGGCCATTGGGGAAGTGACTCGCCGCGGCCTCAATGAAAAGATGTGATCGCCAGGGGCCGAAAGACCCCAAAATAAGAAAGTGATCGCGCCTACCTCAAGAGCGGGAGATGGCGGGTTGCTTCTTCCTCTCCTTCCGGCCGGCCGACGGAGAGGGCTTTCCTCGGCTACCCTTGCAAAACAACGACAAGTAAATGACAAGTGGATTAGAAAGATGGAGGTGTAGTATTCAAATCCTTGCGATAAAAATAACGAAATGATGGCAAGACACACACCTGGTTGGTGTTATCTTTTAAACCCCTCTCGGACTCGAGTAGGAGGAAAATGAGATGATGGATGCAAGAAGTATAAGAGAAGAGGCGCCCTTATGAAGGGGGATGGAGGATGCGAGATGATGAATGCAAAAGAACTACGAAGAAAAAGGGGAAGAAAAGGCTTATTGGATGAGCCGAGGGTGAAACCCGGCGGAGCTTCGGCAGCGTGGGGACGACGTGGAAGCGCGGTGGATGAAGACGGCCTTCCTCTCGCGAGCGTGAACACCCGAGAAGCCGGCGGAACCTCCACCTACAAAAGAACCCACGGGTTAAAAAAATGACTCCGTAGCCTCTGGGCTCCGGCAGCCTATCGGATCACTTCTTAACTCCCCTAGAACTGAGGGGGTGGGCCTCTATTTATAGAGCTCCGGAAGGTGGAGGCATCCAGGACCCTGGACACCTCCATCAGGGCCGAAATAATATTTTATTCTATTTTTATTAATTTTTTGGAATACTTTTGTGGGGGCGTCCAGGGTCCCGGACGCCTCAAACAGGTCCACCGAAAATCGACGACGGCCGCACGCGGTTCGACACAACGCGTGATTTTGTGAGCGGGACCTCGTGATTCAAAAATGGGCGCGTCCAGCTGACCGGACGTCTCTATAATTTGGATTTTTTTCACACACGACAAACCGTCGTTCGGTGGCCGGTGCCCGTGAGGGAGTTAATGGAGGCGTCCAGGGGCCTGGACGCCTCCCAAATTATATTATTTTTTTTATTTTTCTTTTGTCTTTTATGCCAGGGCTGGCATTATATATATTTTTTTATTTGTTTTTATGGAGGCGTCCAGGGGCCTGGACGCCTCCATTAATATATATATATATTTATTATTATTTTTTTTGTTTTTTGTATGCCAACTGGCACTTTATATATTTTTTATATTTTGTTTTTATGGAGGCGTCCAGCTGCCTGGACGCCTCCATTAAATTATTATTATTTATTTAATTTTAGGCCCTGAAAAAAAAAATAAATAAAATAAAAGATTGGGGGCGTCCAGGGGCCTGGACGCCCCCATAAAGACCCACCCGGGTCCTCGGACAACGTGTTGGCGGCTGCCTGGCAGACACCCTTCTTGGTTCCGGAACCTCTTGATGCGTCTGACTGGTGTTGATGCCGTCCGAATGCCGTGACGAGACGATTCCGGATGCCGAAAAGGGCGGAAGAAGACTCAAGAAAAGGAAGGACTCAAGTGATTTGAAATGCGTAAGCCGTCGCGGGGCGTCGTAAAGTAATATGAGACTTTCTCAGGAGACGTCAGGAATGGCGTGTCTACAGCTGCCCCGCCTTGGCGTCTGCTTTGCAAGGGAGCGACATGTAGTGGAATGGTATCGAAGTGGAGTGGAGTGAAGTGGGAGCGGACTGATAAGTTGATGCCAAGGTGTGATGAGACACGCTTTAGACGTTACTGTTTGGAATCTTTCCTGGAGTTTCAATGAGGCGACCTTGAAGAAGGTCTTTCAAATATTGACGATTGCTTGGACGAAGATCAAATGAGGGAGAGTGAGATGTGCGTTTAGGCACGAAACAAAAGGAGACCAACTTCTCGGTGTGGAAGTACCTGGGTCATAAACCGGAGGTTTCACCTTTGGGGAGCGGTTACCAGCCAATGTGGAAGTGCTGCGGCCAAGGTGGGTCAAAAAAGGGTAAAGGAATATCTGAGGGTCTGTCCAAATAGGGGTCTCCTTTGGAAGAGCAGCGTCGGGGCTGTCTCAAGGAAACTCAGTATTTCATTCGGAGTGGAATATCTCATATTTGTGGGAATTTGGAGCACAACGGCTTTCACAATCGAATCACTTGAATGATCTTCCGCAATAAATCAAAGTCCTATATGAATGCATGCTGGGTTCAAAGAAAAATTTAAAACAAAATAAAATAGAAAATAGCCAAGGATAATATTGTCAACTTGTGAAGAAAGGGTCAGGATACCGACCCGGTGAGCTGATACTGGGCTGGGGCCCGTTTATCCGCGCATCAACTCACTGAATGGAACCGTCGTCCCCATGCTACCACAAATTAACGGCCTATCCGTACAACCCAAACTCTTCCGGGATCATCACCGTTTTTTTGTTGAAGGGGAACTCAAATCTCAGATTCGTTTGGGCCGCAAGGTCCTTGACATGTTCTAGTAGCGTAGGTATCATATACTATGATGCATGACATGGTGGGACCAACCAATGAAAGGTGGGACAGGAGATAGGACAAAGACGTCCGTTAGTAAAACCTGCACAGGCCAGCAAAGGTTAGCAACATCAAAAGGTAGCAGAATCGCACCACAGTTCAAAGGAGATCCAGACAAAATCTTGACAATGACCACTGATGTGACATGTTCTGTCCTGTAGCGCCCTACCCTTCCTATAAGAACTCCCCCTAGGCTAGTTCATTCAAATGCACCAAGGTGGGTTTTGGAAGCTCAGGAGAGGAAGGAGAGGAGCTCAGGATGGAAGGAGAGTCTTCCCGCGTTATGAAGAGGAGCAGGCCTAGCAGCGAGATTAGGCGACTTTCCGACCTCGAGGGTCATCTGAGTGGGATGATCATGTCGCGTACGGTAAGTCGATTCTTTTCAAATTTCTCCACGTGAACCTTCTTCTTACTTCCTTCATTTCTTCTTCTTTCCTCTTCCAGCCATATCCACTCTTCCCAGGCCCGAGGAAGTTTTCCAAACTGCCATGGCTTTCAAAGCTGACTTCCAATATCTCCATTGGCATGAGGGCCATACTCTCGAAGTGGCATCTGCAGGGGCTCCTTATTCACGCCAAGCATTATGAGAAGATTCGTATGGACTGGGCGGCTATGGGCGCACTAGTGGAGATCTGGCATCCCCAGACCCACACTTTTATCTTCCCGACCTTCGAGGTGACCATCCTCCTAGAGGAGGTGGAACTTCTGCTTGGTTTGAAGAAATTCAAGAGTGACGGGAAGGTTAAGGCTATGCGGATGCTGACACGGGGGACTTCTGAAAGCGTCCTTGGAAGCTTCATGCCGCCCGATGCAGCCAGAAAGGTCCGTACTCAAAAGGGGATCGATCTCCAAAAGCTTGCGGAGTGGGTCATGGATGCCCTGAGAGGGTCACCAGACGATGACTATTTGGAGGGAATCATGAAGGGGTTCACTATCTGTCTGGCGGGTGCTCTCTTGTTCCCTTATACTGACAACATAGTGGAGGAAGACCAGCTGAGTGCTATCTGCGGGATCTGGCGTGGAAAGAGGGTGGGACCCGCCGTCCTTGCCTATCTTTACAGCGGTCTTACTGCTTCGAGCATGGGTAAGCCTCCATTTGGTTGTGCACTTGTCTTAAATTGCTGGCTGGATTTGCACTTCAAATTCGACCACCGCGAGGGGATGCCAACTGGTTCGAAGCTCTTCCAACAAAGCCCGCTTCACCACATAGCCGACGTGTTAGGCTTCGGTGGTACTGTAGTGAACCGCGTTTCGTGGTTGAAGAAACGTGAAGACTGGCGGTCTCACTTCCGCACCGTGACACAAGGCTTCTTTACTTGCGCACCGGCATGTTTGCTTTCGCTAGATCTCCTCATGAGGTCTTCCCCCGAAGTTGATCTTCAACTGATCGGCGCGACCGAGTTCGTCCTTTACAGTGCGTATCGGTGCTGTCTCCAAATTGGCATCCCACGCCATTCGTTCCCGCCACCGACCGGCATTGTTCCTTTGAAGAAAAGGGAGTTGGGCACTGAAGCGGACGCGAAGGAAGCGAAGGCCATTAAAGCTCCCTGGAAGACAAGTGTTGCGTGAAAGGCCTTAGCGCACGTGGTGGAGGAATGCGAGCCGTGGAGGGCTTATGTAACCGAACTGGGGAAGTTAAGGCCTAAAGCGCCTAAGCCCCTGATGTAGTTCACTCTGTTTTTCTGATGGAATAAAATCTGGCATGGATGTTTCAGACCCTTATCCACTTAATTTATTATATATATATTTTTTGTGATTTTTCTTTTTCTTTATATTTTTTTTTATTTTGTTTGGGTTAAGTGCGTATTCTAACCCCCTCTTTTATTTATATATATATATATATTTTCGAAATTCTTATTGTGGGGGCGTCCAGGAGCCTGGACGCCCCTATTTTTTGATTTTTTTTTTATTTTTATTTTTTATTATTATTTTTTTAATTATTATTTTTTTTATTTGTTTTATTTTTTTGGGGCGTCCACAGAGCTGGACGCCCCTAAATTTTTATTTTATATATTTTTTAATTTTTTTTGTTATGGGAGCGTCTAGGCGCCTGGACGCCCCTATAATTTTGAATTTAAAAAAAAAAAAAAGGTAGGGGCGTCCAGGCGCCTGGACGCCCCAAAGAAGATGGTTTCTATATATAAGGGCTGCCCCCCCCTTTTTGCTCATTTACTATTCATTCTGACCGTCTAGCCACCCCAAACGACCCATTCTCAGTCCCAATGGAGCGAGGAGGATCGAGCCAGGGTCCAGAGAAGCGGAAACGACTGGCTCGTCGTGCGAGGAGGTTGAGGGATGATGCCGAGGAGGCTGTGGCAGAGGAGATTGCAGCGGAGGAGGAGATGGAGGTGCCGCTTCTGGCCGCGGAGGCTGCTGCGGATGCTGGTGACGCGGGAGAGGACGATCACGACCCGGTAAGTACCTCGGAATTATCACTTTGTGGTTTAATAGGCTAAAACGGGCGTGCGAGAGGCTGTGAGAGAAAGGCGGGTAGTGAGAGAAGGAGGCGTCCAGGGGCCTGGACGCCTCCACTTTTCTTTTTATTTTTTTGGTTATTTACTTATTTACGAAAAGTAATAGAAATATAATAAAAATAAGGAGGCGTCCTGTCTCCAGGACGCCTCCATTATAATATATATATTTTTAATATATTTTTCTTGTTTTGGTTTTGTTTTTCTTTTTTCTAAAAAAAAAAATAAAATAAAGGAAAAAAGAGGAGGCGTCCAGGGGCCTGGACGCCTCCACAAGAAAGTATAAATAAAAATAAAAAAAATAAAATAAAAGAATAAGTAGTATATATACAGTGTTATTGTTTTATGACTGTTCATGATGCTGATGTGTTCTTTGTTGGTTTTGTGGTTTGCAGGGCGTGATGAAGGGCCGGATCAACTGGTCCTTGGTGGTAGCAGCATACCGTGGGCTGCCGGATTTCCAGAGGGCGCGTGTGGACGCCATGGGCTTTGGAGCTTTCCTTAGGATCGAGCCCTTCCGGCTCGACCTTCCTCTTATCCAGGCACTGAGGGAGCGATGGCACGCACCGAGCCGGGCGTTTCTGATGCCCTGGGGGCACATGGTGCCGACGCTGGAGGACGTGGCTCGGATCACCGGGCTACGAGTTGACGGAGAGGCAGTCAGCGGGGTCACCTACCCCGACTACCGAGAGAGTGCCCTGGACCTGCTGTGGTTAGAGACGAGCGTGACTGATAGAGATAGCAGGGTGGTCGGCCGAGTGGAGATCATGGAGGCGCTCGGATTCGTCGACCCGCGTCAGCGGGTTAGCGAGACTGGAGCAGAGTTCTTGGCTCGACTGGAGGGGGATGCTCGTGCTGCTTTCACCCAGGAC